>CATQJA010001768.1:0-330940 GCA_958295435.1 Mesorhabditis spiculigera | reverse complement strand
TCTACCTTATAATAGTTCATTTATAACCTCTAAAAATCCATTTTCCAGTTCTCGATCATCGCCTTCGAGATCTACACGTTGTCGGTAGTGTGGAAAGCGTTCATCTACGTCAACGACTTTCAGATGAACGTCGATTTGCACTCGAAGTAACCCAAAAATTATCGTTCTCCCGATTTTGAATTTTTTAAGGGAGCGTCGTGAGCGGCTAAATTCGATCTTCATAAAACGAGATGACGAGGGGCTGATGCACAACCATTTGATACCAATAAAAGAGGAGAGCGATGAGGAGCCAGAGGTTAGATTTTAAAGGGGTCAGGAAGGTTTAGACCCTAATTTGTCTTCAACGCACTAACGAGGATTTTAGGTGCCGGTGAACTTGCGAAAGATGACGCTGAGAAGGTCGGAGAGCATCGTAGCATAAAAATCGGAAATAAATGCTTTATTCTCACTTCCGGCGCCGGCGCCACAGTGATGAGAGAGTGCAGAGATTGAGAGAGACCAGTAAGAGCATGCAAAGACAACAGGATACCGCAGCCAGGCTGGGAACGCACACTTTCTCAACATCTTCCGATTCTGACGATTCCGATTGGGGGTCCTGAACGGAAAAAGAGATTTTTGCGCTCGTATCATTAAAATACCGTATTCGCCTCGAGTGGGAGTACTTCTACTTCGGTGCGAACGTCGAGGACGGCTTCACGGGGGGATGAGCGGCGTTGGCGAGACCATTCCGGGTTCTCGAGGAGATTTGTGGAAACAGCAAGGTCGGGTGCAGTGCTGGGTGGGGGGTCGCTGGAAAAAGGAGCCTGGTTTTGCTGGCACTATCCCTTTAGACGGGGCGATTCTATCAGTCTTTCTCTCTCTCGTTCTCTCTCTCTCCCTCTCTAGCTGTCTCTCACTCGCTCTCACACTCTCTGTCTCGCTCACTCTCTCCTCTCCGTTCCCTCTCACTCTCTCTCTCGCTCTCTCTCTCTCTCTCTCTCTCTCTCTCTCGCTGTTTCTCCCCCAAACTTCTCAAAACCCACTCATTCTGTATGATTGGTGGTAGCGGAAAATCGCCATATCCACTTCCATCGGCCATCCCCATCAACGGGCTACCGTAACCCGTGATATCCCCCATATAGTCAATGGTTGTCGGTGGGGTTGTAGCGGGGGTGGAGGGTGCTTTGTAGTTTGTCGTTGGACTCGCCGACGTCGCCGTTACCGTACCACGTGACATGTAGACTAAAATTTCGAGAGCTAATATTGTATATAAGAAGAGGGCAAGCTAGCAGTGGTCGTTTGGGAACCTTCTTGACCCACCGGTCTGTCGTGGTCGGATAGAGCGTGGCGTGGTGCCCATCGTATTCCTTGGATCCTGTTGGGCATCTTGGAAGGTGGCGGGATCGACGCAATGCGGCCGCTCGCATTCGCCGTTCTTTAAGGGATGGTGTCATGGCTGGCTTTGAACGAATTACCCTCGGAAACACGCTGATCTGGCATTGGAATGATACTTGGGTGCGGTCTGCGAAAGAACAGGCTTGTGATGTCTAGAAACACGTAAATTAGCTCTCTCTCTCTGTCTGTCGATCTCTATCTCTCTCTATCTCTCTGTCTCTCTCTTTCTCTCTCACCTGTCCCACTTCCAAATCCCCAACGTATTCCAATTGTGGCATGATAGTACGGTCAGTGGAGCAACCGTTAGAATCTAGAAAAAATGACTTGACAACATTTTTAAAATTTAAAACCCACCAACTAGCCGAACTTTTTGCCCGTCGTCCGATTCCACGAAGCAACTATGGACGAGGATGCAAAATGGGTTATCTGAATTTTGGAGTTCAAGGGCAGGCCAGCAGGATTCTTTTGGCAAGACGGTTTACGAGATTCCGGGTATGTAACACAGTGTAAAATGGCGTATTTTTGCGTAGCATAGCGTAGCGTAGCATCGTAAACCTATCATTCTGAGGGTCAAAGGTGTTCTAGTGTGCTTTGCGTACAACAGCGTACGTCAATGGCCTTTAACGTACCCTCGCGCATTATATCGGAATGGATACGTACTCTAGCGGGCTCTGGCGTAGTTTTGCGTAGTCTAGCGTAATATAACATACTTTGCAATATTTCTGAGTAGTGTCGTGTGTCTAGCGTAACGTACTCCAAGATTCTCACCCACCGTAATTGACACATTTCCAGCGATGATAGACAGTTTGCCCGATTGTCGCCCGTGTCATCAAATAGCCAGTCCTCGAGGAAAGGATCTAGCAAAACAAAATGGGCATTTTTTTTAGATTTGCTAACCTCATATTGACAGGTTGGCATTCGAGCCTCGTTTTTCACAGGTACCGTAGCCATTTCATCGATTTGAAGGCTAAAAAGTTAGCGTAAATTGCTGCACGAAAATTACTGAATTATTATTTATTTAAAAAATAAAATACTAAAATTCCCTAAATGCCTACTCAAATCGAACACTCGTCCCGGATTCCCTGTAGAAACAGCCGAGCTTGAAGGCACGATCCTCGCGGGTTAGAAAAATGGGCTAAAAGAAGCAGTGTTAATTCTAGTTTGATAACTACATGATTAGCCAGGACTACGGTGGCACCAATACGAATTCCGCGTGGATTCAATTCCCGAGTACGCGCCAGTCCGCATGAGCCGAACCCCAACTGCATATAGGGGCTGCCGGAGGAACAAGCGGGCGAGGCGGCGAAACCCTGGAAATGTCGTTCAGGAGTGTGACAGTTATTTGCATGAATTTTAAATTCTAGATTGATTTAGAAAACAGGACAAGCTTGCTGGTTATACACGACAGTTCAATCCCAAGGAATCTCTGCTAGCTTGCCCTCAAAAATCAAAATCTAGATACTTAAAAGTCTTAAAATTAAAGATATCTGCTAGCTTGCCCTCAACAATCAAAAGATCACTGCTAACTGGCCGCTGAGCCTCAAATAAACTCTGCTAGCTTGCTGCCCCCTCAAAAATCCTACCTACCCTAACATACACACGTCCGCGGTATTCGCCGGTAGTATTGAAGCGGACTCTGATGGCCGTTCCGAGACATTCCAGCTGTGGTCTCGTCACTTGAGCAGCAGATAGTAGCTGCAAATTCAGCACCAAATACAGTATAGGCCATCTTGTCCCGATTCCGCGATGTTCCATTCGACGTTTCAGGGCATGTGTGTGTCACTTGTAATTCTACTGCCATCCCAGACCGGCAGCTCGGAAAGCTGGTAGTGAAAAAAGAGGGTGGCGGGGGCATGGTAGGAGGATAAGCCGGGGGAACACGACGAGTAGCTCCTAAGCACGCCCCTTTCAGGGAGACAGGCTAAAGGCCGGCTAAACGGCTACAATTCGCGTGTCTGCTTGTCTTTTTGTTCGGATGACGATGCCCTCCCCCCCGACCGGGATTTTGCGCCGTTTTTGGAGGCGGCGATCACAATTTGAATAGAGGGGGGGGGGGGGTGGAGGGGATGATAAGCTCCTTGATTTCCTTCAATCCTTGATTTACGGGGCAAGCTAGCAGAGAATCGTTGTTTTGGAGGGAAACTAGCAAAGAATTTTTGAGATGTATGGGCAAGCTAGCAAAGAACTTTTGATTTTGGAGTGCAAACTAGCAAAAAACTTTCTTTTTTGAAGGGTAGGCTAGCAGAGAACCTTTACTTTTAAGGGCAAGCTAGCAGAGAATTGTTATTTTGGACGGAAACTAGCAAAGAACCTTTGAATTCTGGGCGAGCTAGCAGAAAATCTGGACTTTGTAGGCTAACTAGCAAGGAATATTTGAGTTTTAGGGCAAGCTAGCAGAGAACTCTTTCTTGTGAAAGCGATTTAGCAGAGAACGTTTGAAGTGGGCTCATGAACAATTAGGCGAGGCCAATTTGCGATTGGGGGCAAGCTTGCAGAGAACATTTGATTCAAGAAAATCTGCTCCCTCTGCCCTTCCAAGTCCCTTTAAACCCGCAAATGCGGTTAGTATTATTTGGTGAGTGCTGTCTGTGGTTGAGTGTGAGATCAACGCTGTCCTCCATCAATCCTTGTCCTCTTTTTGCCCAAGAAATTCCGGGGCTTCACCTCCTTCCCTGTCGGCCCCCAATCCGCAGCGGTCATATTTTGCCGATCAAAAAGGGAATGTCGGCCATTGGCCATTCTTTGTGTCCGCAGGGCAAAAGGGGCGAGAGAGAACAAGGATCGGGTCGTCCGAATCGAATGCTGTAATCGGGGAGGGTCTTGTTTTTCCAGCGGCCATCTCTGTGCTCGGATCAAAGGCATTTCGGGGGTTGTCGCTGGGGGGCCAACTGTCCCATTCTTTGTCCCCTCTCTGCTTCACTCAAAAAAGATCTCAATCTCCGCCTCATACGACCTATCCGGGATCACATAGTCGTGCTCCAATGCTGTGTGTGTCGAATTTTTCGAGCCAGATTTTCGCTGAAATTTGTATTTTCTCGCATAAACTGTCTACTTCTGCCGATAGATTGAGTTGGGCCACGTCGCTGCCTAATTTGGTGTCTAGGTTAAATCAAATTTTAAGTAGAACAAGCTTGAGCGAAAGACTGAAACCTCATCCTAAGCCTAAAGTCGAAACAAAGCTACTCTTTGACCACGTTCGGCTAATTCCCGAAAGACCTTTGCTGGCATGTCTTCCACAAGGATACATCCGGCTCTGCCGAATTCCTAAATGACCTCTGCTCGTAAATCGTTCTCAAGGGTTCCGGTCCAACACTTCTGGCCGCCTTCCCAAAGGGCTTCTGCCAGCATGCCCTCCTCAAGGATCCCCTGCTGGTCCCTTCCTGTCCAATTCCTAGTGGATCTCTACTGGTGTGCCCTCCTCAACGGTGTCGGCTGGTCACATCCTGCCTAGCTCCTCAAGAAACTCTGCTCGTTGGCCTTTCTCCCGGCAACGAATCCGCAAGTCACGCTGAATTCTTCAATGCTTCCTGCTAGTATGCCTTTCTCAAGGGTATCGGCTGCCCAAAGGACGATGAATTTCTAAATGATCTCTGCTAGCATACCTTCCCCCAAGTATCTCCGCTGGCCATTCCCGAAAAATTCCTAAAGGATATCTGCCATCTTTCCCCATCCCCGGGCCCTAAACAAAAACAGCACGCCTCGCTTTTTGTTAAATTTCACAGGAGCGTGGAAATGAATGGAGAGGGCGGCTGGGGCTCCCATTGTTTTTCCTGGGGCCTCATTTCCCCTCCCTTTTCGTTCCCAAAGGAGGCCCAGTCTCCGAAATGGCGTTTCGAGACGGCAAATGAACAATGGGGCACACAACTTTTCCAGATTTTTGTATGTATGGCCTTTCTCTCTCTTCATGTTTGTGTGTCTTTTGGTGCAATGTGTTGTTGTGGGGTTTTTTTGGGGGAGCTGTGGTCCTTAATTCCAACCAGATGTATCCCCTCCCCCGGCTTCCAATGGCTTTTCCCTCATCCCATCCCATTCCCCCGTACTCCACAACATTCCGCTGCTACAAATCTCGTAATCATACGGAATTCTATGATTTTCTGTCACTTTTTTCGCTTGCATTGATGCATAAGCTGATTAGAGAGGCTTAGGCTTGGGTTAGGCTTAGGCCGAGGCATAGGCTTGAGGATGTGGCTTAGGATTTGACTTAGGCTTAGGCGTAAACGTAGGCTTAGGCACCCGCTTCGGATTTGACGTAGGGTCAGGCTTATGCTTGGGCGTAGACCTAGGCGTGGGCTTAAGGTTACGCCTCGGCTTAGGATCAGGCTTAGGCTTTGTTTAGGCTTAGGTTAGGCTTAGGCTTAGGCTTAGGCTTCGTTTAGGCTTAGGTTTGGCTTATGCTTATGCTCAGGCTTCGGCTTAGGATTTGGCTTTGGCTTATTCTTAGGCGTAAACGTAGGCTTAGGCAACGGGTAGGGGTTTGACTTAGGCCCACGCTTATTCTTATGCTTCGGATTAGCACTTGGCTTAAGCTCAGGCTTAGGGCTAGGCCCACTAAACGTCTTGAATGTTAGCCTTTCACGTCCCGTTAAAGGTGATCGTAAGCTTCTCGTCTGCTGTCGACACCCAATAAATTCAAAACGTCGATTTTGGCACTTCCCTGTCCCTTTAATCCACTCCAAGTCTACAACCCCATCAAAACAACCAAATCCCCCCTATTCGACACCTCTAGGTGTGCCCACTTGGCCAACAGATAAAAACGGGAGGCCGTTCGGGGTGGTGGGATTGATGGGGGAAATGGGCGATGGGGGCCCCACTGACTGTTAGCACCCAACAGGGCCAAATGCAACAGAAAACCCCCATCCCCGGCACGTCATAATGGGCTGTGTGGCCTCTGGGAAAGAGAACGAACCCCGGAAAGACAGGACGGCCCAACGGAAAAAATGGGAAACAGTTGGTGGGCCTAGAGGAGGTGGCCCGGGGGAAAAGATGCCAAATTTATCATTGGCCCATGCCAGGAAATTGAGGTCTTGGGGTGATTTTTTCTAGTTTTTTTTTAGGGTGAAAATGTCATGTTTGAGTAGTTTTTTGCTGGTTTAGTGATGCACTTAGCTAGCTTAAGCTTAGTCTAAGCTTAGGCTTCGATTATAAGCTTGTGGCTTGGCTTTATCCTGGGGTTTAGGTTTGGGCATCGGCAGAGGTTGGGGCTTCAGCTTTAGCGGACTGACTTAGGCCGAGTCTAAGGCTTGAGAGACTTCAAATTTCAAACCTTTCTTGGAAGTAGGCTTGACCCAGGCCTGGCTTAGGTGAGGCTTACACTTAGATAAGGCTTTGACTTGGGCTTAGGCTTCGGCTTGGGCTTAGGCTTAGACTTATAGGCTTAATCGGGGCTCCAATTTTTCTCTCGATTCCTTAAATAACCCTTAAACTTATTTACCTTCACCAGAAGCATGCGGGTCCTTCCCGCCTCCTTGTTGAGTGAAGGGGCGACCGGAAATAAAATTGAGGGCGCCCGCAATGGAAATTGGATCGACATTTCAGCCGGCCGGGAATGGGTAGGGAGACCCGTAGTCGAGGAGCACCACTTCTTTTCTCCTTTTTTGTGCAAAATGAATGCGAACCCTTATCGTCATCAACTTTCGACTTTGCCATTATCAAATTATCGAAGGCAACATTAGGGTGAGGCTTGACCGTTCCTTTAAGCTTAGCTTAAGCCTATGTTCCGGCTTAGGATTAGGCTTGAGCTTTGGGTTACGAACTAACCTTCTTCTTTTATTCTAGGCCAATAGCTATCCCAATAAAATCTCCGCGTTCTTTTTATCCTTTTATGGATTCCAGGAAATTACTATAACCTGCTTCCCGGGGGAATTCAATCAAATGCCCACGACTCCCCATTTGCACATATCGTCCGATTTTACGACGTATTCCAGGGTACTATACGGACTGCCATACCGCCAATTTGCCGAGATTTATGGGGTGGTCGGGGGTTCCGATTTGAATGTTTTGCCAGGACGGTGTTACAGTGTCGCGCGTATCGGGTGATATGGGCTCAGGCATAGGCTTGGGCTTAGGCTTAGGTTTGGCTTAGATCTACGCTCGCTTGTCCTGAGGTATGTCACGTAGCCATGTCCTGCCCGTACCCTCAGAACAACTCCTCCTCCTCCTCCTCCTCCGCTTTTCCTCATCCTCCCCGTTGAAATGTCCAAAGTTGTGGCCCGTACCCATCCATCAGCCATTTGCCTCTTTTCCGCTTTTCCCTTTCGTATAGGGTGTCAGGCGGCACATTTGGTTTGGCCGGGGCTGGTCTCTCTTTTCCGATTTACACCACCGTCCGATCCCTCTTGATACTCCTCGCCGAGATTATTGCGTAACGTGGCAAAGGGGGCAATGGGAAGCTGACAAATTTGTTTGGCCCTCAGCCCGGCCACAGTGTCCCTAGTTCCGGCCGCATTCCGCTGGACAGCTACTAGCGGGTTTTTCGAGGTGCGCGGAGGAATCTGTTTATCTCTCTCTCTCTCTCTCTCTCTCTCTCTCTCGCTTTCTCTCTCACTCTCTCACTCTTTCCTTCTCTCTCTATCTCTCTTGACCGTGCTCTCTCTCATTCGCTCTCACTCTCTTTCTCTCTCTCTCTCTCTCTCTCTCTCTCTCTCTCTCTCTCCCTCTCTATCCCATGCTTTCCAGCGCACTGGACAGCCTAAAGGGACTGTGCCGCTCGTCGCGCAACGTATGGCGGAATATTCGCGAGGTAGGCTTGCCCATTTCTACGAAAACCTTGCCACTTTTAGCGCTCAACCTCGCGGGACCGGAAGCCCCCATCGGAGCGCGGGTCCAAAAATGGGACAAGCAATTTACGGGAGACGGTTTCTACCTCGAACATACGGCCCGCCGAGCCGGTCAACACGAAAAGGGCTATGAAGAGGGAGGCAAATGCGTTGGAGGCACAGGTTTGAAGAGTAGAATTAAAAAATAGGCTTAGTGGCTTAGGCATGGTTTAGGATTTGGCTTAGGTTTAGGTATGGGCTTAGACTTAGGCTTAGTCTTAATCTAGGCTTAGGTATACTTAGGCTTAGGCTTTGGCTTAGGTTTATGCTTAGGCTTAGTCTTAGGCTTAGGCTTGAGCTTGGCTCTGGTTTAGACTTAGGCTTAGGCTTAGGCATAGACTTAGGTTTAGGTTTGGGCTTAGGCTCTCGCTTTTGCTTCCGCTTAGGCTTAGGATTATGCTTAAGCTTAGGATTAGGCTTAGGCTTAGGCTTAGTCTTAGGCTTTGGATAAGGCTTAGGTCTTGGCTTGGGCTACATTTTAGGCTAAACTTTTCAATTCCCCCATTTTGCAGCTAGCCTGCCTGCACGACGAGATGCGAAGCCTGCGCGTCGAGTGCGACCGGCTCATCTACAAGCACATGCAGAGTGAGGACGCGCAACAAATGGTACGTTTTGATGCGAGCTACAGTAGCTAACAATACATTGCGTTAAAGTGGGATTAGACCCACGCGATTTTAGCCCAACGCCGCCCCGCAAGCAGAAACGTCGTCGGCTTACAACACTGGCGGAGAGAGCTGTCGATCCGCTACCGTAACCCCGGATGGGTGTGTGCCGCTTCTTTTGCACCATCAACGGCAACCGATGCAGCAGGCGAATGTTCAGAAATTTACACCGGCCAGAGAAGGTGTGTTTTTATCTTTTTTCGGATTAATTTAGAATAAGAGAGATCGTGAGAGAGAGAGAGGGGAGAGAGAATCTTCCATTCATGCGTACAAGATTTTTTTTCAGATCCCCGTCGTGAATGCTGTCCTCCATCCCCTTCCCATGTCCAATCCACCGTGGAGAGGAGGCAACGGAATATGACGATGAGAATTCCCCATCCTCTACCAGTTCTAGGTAGGTTTAATGTTTTAAATGGATAAGGACGACCCCACAAATCGGCCCTGAGAAAAACTGACAAAAAGCCAACCAGCTACGGTATGCAAAAATGGTGAGAGAAAGAGAGCGAGAGAGAAAAACTCGCAAGCCTCACATCCATTTTTAGTCGTAAACCGCGGCGGATCGGTGGTTGGACAATCGGAGGTGTCACTCGGCCCGATCCCCACAACCCCATCAGTCATATATTCCACTACAAACACGGCTACGACCATTCGAAAAGCTGTCCCCATGCTCCCGACTACGCACCAATCCTATGCACGGGACAAGGTGCGTGCTGTGTCGCCGCAGAAGTTTAGGTGGGTCTGGTTACGGTAGCCTGGAGAAGGTCTTTTTAGAATTCCGAAATTGTCGATCATCCCCAGGGTATCTCCGCCGAAGAGTTGTAACCCAATTGAGAAACGGTGGGTTTTGGGAGGAGAGAGAGAGCGAGAGAGAGTGTGAGCATCTTCCCCTCCCCATCTGTCACCACACCTTTAATTCTCAGACAGGGCCGTCTCCGTGTCCGAAACGAGGGCGGCACCCGGTTGTTCATGTTCGACCGGCCGATCGAAGAATTGGAGGGGTTGAGCGACGACGACGATGATGATCATCAACAACCTGAAGAGGGACCCTCTCAAAACGGCGCCAATATGGACATTAATGCGGAGGAAGCGGTGCCGCCGGTCGAATTTAAGTGGAAGGTACGGGGGTTCGGATCGCTGATAACTTTAAAGGGATTGGCAAGGCAGACAAATCCATAGGCATGCCTTCAGTGTCCCTTTAAAAGGCTTAAAAACTCTGATTAATGCAATTAAGAGCTCGACTTTTCCAACTAAAGTCCCGCGATTTCCAGGTAAAAAGACGGTGTGACGGCACGCGATATGTCGTCAAGAGGCCAGTTCGGAATCAGGTCAGGGTTACGGTGTTTGGGCTTGGGGTTAATTTGGACTTGGGCTCAGGCTTAGCTTAGGTTTAGGCTCAGGCTTAAGCTTCGATTAGGCTTGGGTTAGGCCTGAACCTAGAGTTCCGCTTCATCTGAGCCTAGCTTAGGCTTAGGCATAGGCTAAGACTTACGTTTCTTATGCATAGGCTGACAACACTCTCTTAGGTCCTGAAAAAGCGAGAAGCCCAGCTGAACAAGGAGAGAACCGGCATCAGCACCGACGATGATGCCTTTAGTGGCGTTAAGGTGAGCAACAAGTTTGAGGGCAGGCTAGCAGAGACAATTTGCGGAACCTTAAATCCTATATTTTTTTAGTTGGGGCACTATTTCTGCCGGGAAGACCGGAAGAAGCAGCTTGAGCACGAGCGAATGCGGAAGATACGGCATGAGCAGCGAATCAACCAGGCTAAGCTGGCCAATACGGACAAGGTACGGTAGTTTACGGCCGGTTTACGGTCGGATTTAGCCTCTTCAAAATTTTAAGCAATTTTTCGTACGTAAAAAATACGAGCAGAAAAGCATAAAATGACCTTTATAACCGGGATACGGTAACTGACCGTTGGAATTAACATACTCCATAAAAAGCCAATTGTTCAGCTAATTGTCGACATGGCCTACCGTAAGATGGCGCGACGCCAGGCTCCCCTTGACGCGTTCACCTCAACCCGAGAATACCTCTCGCAGCGCCACGAGCAACAAGGACCCCCGCCTCCAGCACCGATTCTCGCTGTTACTACTGTATAATTTTGATTCTATTAAATTAAATTAAAGTCCCGAATTGTTTACTTTCTCCTTTCTGCCCCTAAAAACCCCGCTCCCCATTCCCGGTGCCTTAAAAATCGAGAAAAACCAGTTATCAGCAAATTTTTTAATTGAAATTGTTTCAAATTAATGAATTTCCGATTTTTCATTTGTTAAACCTTTTTCTACAGTATTTTTCGACCCATATTGCAACCATATTGCTATTTATCAAGCCAGAAAATTGTTAGAAGAAATTTATCCAGCAAAAATTAGAACAATTACGCCGATTCACTTACCGCCCGACTAATGAAAAACGCCAATCCCCAAATTCCCGGTCTTTTTTGAACATTTAATTTTTTGAATAGAATTTTACTTGTTTCCTCTGTCAAGTGCTCAACGATAAACCGAGTTATTTGGTGTATTTCGTACTCTACAAAAGTATTGTTGCGTAGTTCGGCGTATTGTCAGGTACTGGTACTGGTACTGTAGTCCGTTCGTTGAGCGTATCGTCGCGGAACGCTGAATTTATATGGTGCTAGATGCTCTCAGAAAGTCCAGCCCACACATAAATCCAGGGTTCCTGAAGGACGAATTGGTGGCGAGGGGGCGGGGGATTTGCCAAAATGGAGAAGGGCCATTTTTGGGTTACTGTAGGGTTTCTAATACCTGTAATACCACGCGAAAAACATTTTTAACGATATTTTTAAAGGGAAAAATCACATTTTAAGGGCTACAGTAGGTACCGTAAGATGAGGAGCAAACAAATTCCGTTCAACTGCGAAATATGGGATATGTACAGAGTAGCAACACGGAACCGCGTACGAACGTACGTCGATAGGAGTGTCGCGTTGGCCATTTTCAGGCCGAGGCTGCGAACGGGTCGATTCATCGGCTGAAGGGGGGAGAAGGCTTCTGATCGCTTTTTGTGTGGGCGGGGCTGAAAAAGGCTGGGCAACGTGGCCATACATTCGAATACAACGGCGTAGGTATCGATTTTTTTTTCGGCCCGGTAGCATGGTACAGTTGCTGTACGTTTTGTCAAAAAATCTCAATGAAAATCAACACAATATATTCTATGCATTGAAAATCCCTGGAAAAAGTCCGAACCGATACGGTGGAGCTACGGTAGTGGCAATATTTTTAGCTTAAATCGTCAATTTTTTTACTTAAAAAAAAAATACCGTACTACCGCATAATTTTTACAAAACAGGATCATTAAGCTATACTGTAAGGCTAGAATACGCAGAATACCGTACTTTACGCCATTTTGTCAGAAAACTCAATCGACTATTAATTACCGGTTGAAAAATCTTTATGAAAAAGGAATTTGGTACAGTAGGGTAGGATTACTGTAGTCCTACTGTAACTTTGGTACCTCCGGGGAATCGTGAGAAAAATTGGTTTCACCGGGCGGTACCTAAAAAGACGCACGACAAGGCATAGGGGTCGGGCGGAATATCTTCCCGTACCGTGGGAATCCCCTGGGGTACGGTAGCCAGGGTGCAAAAACGGGGCTGAAAAAGCTGGGTCGGGGTGGGCAAGCGATTGGGCATGGGAACAAGGGGGATTTTGAAGGTTTTTAGGCTCCTCCGGGTTCGATCGGTAGGTAAGATCTGGGATTACTGTAGTGCAGGCACAGTAAGGTAAACTTTACCGTGATTTCAGCTTTAAAGTGATCAGAAACCGACACTTTTCGTTAAATCATCGAATAACTAGCGTATCCCGGGTAAAACAAAAAAAAAACGAAAACTCCGCCCCACAACTTTGCGAGATTTGGAGCCTAGCGTCATTTAGAAACCAGAGTGTCTAAAAAACTCTGCAAAAGTGTATATTCGCGTACAAAGCAAAATTCCGGAAAGTGTTTTCGCGCCCAAAAACCCGGGGCACAGCGGGGAGAAGCGCCGGGGTGGTTCTCGCCCCTTTTAGGGCCAGGTCTGCCAGTCTCGCTCAGACATAGAATGCGAATCGATTCGTTGGTGACGAACGGACGGACAGACATACAGACAGACAAAGGATCGAACGGGGGGGGCGGTAATTGCGTGAATATGGGCTGATACCCTGGGAAAGTAAGGAAGGGTAAAACCCCAATCGGAGCCTCAAAATTTGAATTCAGAGTGCCGAATTCGGTGATTATCGATTTTTTGCAAAAAGCATATGTGAGATCATTTCAATTTTCGAATTAGAGCCGTGGTTTCACTTGCGAAACCCTTTAATACCCTTGGAAAGACGTCTGGCCTTTTAAGGGCTGGACTGCTACGCCTGCTCCCGGCTGCAAATTGGTGTGAAGAGGCGGAAAAGAAGGGGGACAGGTGCTGGTAGACGGACCCAAATTGGGGTCTCGACCCGGGGCAGGGTAGATGCAAAAAGGATTGTAAGGGTCCAGGTAAATGGGCCCCGGCACCTGGCAGAGCACGTCCAGAACGCTGGCGCAGGGGAGGAACCCGCTCGTTACGCGCATTCTCCGAATTGTCCGTATTTGGGTTGGCTTAGGCTTCATGTTAGGCTTAGGCTTAGGCTTAGGCTTAGGCTTAGGCTTAGGCTTAGGCTTAGGCTTAGGCTTAGGCTTAGGCTTAGGCTTAGGCTTAGGCTTAGGCTTAGGCTTAGGCTTAGGCTTAGGCTTGGCTTAGGCTTAGGCTTAGGCTTAGGCTTAGGCTTAGGCTTAGGCTTAGGCTTAGGCTTAGGCTTAGGGTTGGGCTTAGGTTTAGGCTTAGGCTTAGGCTTAGGCTTAGGCTTAGGCTTAGGCTTGGGCTTAGGTTTAGGCTTAGGCTTAGGCTAAGGCATAGGGTTGGTGTTAGGGTTATGGTTAGGCCAGCCCCGGTCGCCACTTTCAAAACATTCGAAAATAGCGACAAAATAGCGACAATAATATAAATTTAGAAAACCGCGTTCGAAACGCTTAAATTCGTGTGAAAACACATCGGAAACGGCGCGCGCAAGCGAATTTTGCTCAGCAAAAATGGTGCACTAATGAAAACGGACGCCGCAGGCAAAAAATTTTAGGAAAATGGGTTTTCTAGAAGTAAAAATCGTTTCAAAACAGTGATAAACAGCGCCGCAGGCAGAAAAATTTTTGAGGAAAAATCCTAAGGGTTCCCCCGGTAAGTTTTGCCTCGCCCCATAGATTTTGCCTCTGGAAGGTTTCGCTATTTTCGCCATTTTGATCGGGATTTAAGCGTCAAAAATATACGAAGAGTTTTAATTTAAGCCTACAATAATGTAAAATAAGTCTCGCAGGCAAAATGTTTACAAATAAAACTGATACATTCCCGAAAAACTAGTGCGGCAAGCGAAAATTTTTTGGAAAAATAGGTTTTATTGCAGTTTAAATTGTTTTAAAAACAATACTAAATAGCGCCGCAGGCAGAAAAATTTTTATGAAAAAAATCATAAGGGTCCCCCCTTATGAACTTTTCGGACCTCGACCGATTTCGGGGGGGGCACCGTGCCCCCGGTGCCCCCCCCCCTCGTACGGGCCTGTACACAGGGACCCCCAGAAAAATTATGAATATGCAGCCGACCCAGCAGCGCGGCCAGGCAGCCAGGGTGGGTGTGAAATTTCAAATTGGAAACGCCCGGCAAAAGGGGCTGGAGGGAGAAGCCGAAACGGAGGGGGAAGGCAGACCCACACAACGCCCCGATCCTATTGACAATTGATAGAACAAACAGAAACACATACAAATCGAAAAGGGGCGGAAAGGGCACCAGGGGGGGGGGGCAGTATCAACTTACCCAACCCACACAGAAGAGAAGCACCCAACGCGCGGCGAGAGAGAGAGAGAGAGAGAGGAGAGAGAGAGTGAGAGAGTAATTAGAAAATGTGAAAAATTGGGTGGCCCCGGGAGGACTACTGGGTGGCCCGGAAAATGAGTCCGACTACTCCAATGGGCCCTTCTTTTGCATTACGAGTATTAAAGGGAGCTTGCCAGCAAGGAGAAAACTTTGAAAATTGTCGAAAACTGCACTAAAGTGCCCGAAAAGGCAATTTTTTTAGATGATGTAACTTTTGAGAAAAGGGAGGGTCTGTCCTGCTCCCTTTAAAGCAGCATTCAAAGCCCATTTAAGGCCCCAAATTCTCGTCAAGAAGAAAAAAGTTTTGCGCCCCTCGGGGGCCGAACCCGGACCCAGCGCTTGACAGGCTGAAGCACTACCATTCAGCTATAGATCGGCTTTAGCAATCCAACTCACAAATTGAATAAGCCGAGCTTTAGGAGCCGGAGCTATTCGAAGCGTCGATAGTAGCCGGGCGTCGTGATTTGAACGCCAATCCGTGCGTTATCTTATCAAGAATGGCCTGGCCTCACGGAATGGCCAGCGAGATGACCCAACCTGGGGACAGCCAAAGCCGTGTTTAAGCAAAAAACCACGGTTCTGTTATGGCAACATTTAACGCTAATAAAAACAATAGGCTGCTGGCTACAGACTACAAACGGCAAACTAACCGGAAAACCGGAAATTTACCGAAAATGGATTCCGGCGTATTTTTTGGACTAGAGAAGAGACTAAAACGGTCCCCATCGGAATTTAGAAACTACCGTAAACAGCAAAATCTAGACTACAAACTGACAGTTTGAAACTGAAGTTTCAACCTGAAAACATACTGCAAAATAGGGGCCACAAACCACAAATTGCCCGCGGAAATTCGAATTTTTGACAAATTCAATGACTAAAAAAATGCTAAATAAAACTAGCTTTTACAATACCTGCCTAAAATCCGTAAGCCCCACGGAAACTTGGCCCGAAGCCAAGCGCGCTTTAGGGGTTACGTTCGAGGCGCAGGGGACTAGCAATGGGTGGGGGCGTTGCCAGGGCCACCGGCAGCGCACGGCCACACGACCTGGCCCTTCATAATTGCCCCTAGGCCAGAAGACGGACGAATTGGAAGGGAAGGGGCAACCGGAAACGAGCATGAGGAGGTGGAGGAGGAGGAGAGCTCTTCGAAATGAAGAGAAGAAGAAGAAGATGGAAAAGAACCCATATCCTCCAGATCCTTTTTTTGGAGGGAGAAGAAACTCTTTTCCGGACGCCTCAGTTTTGGAGGTGGGGGGTGGGAGCACCGGAAATTGCAGGAAAGGGGCTGGGGGGCCTACGAGTTACACCAAAACACGGTTGGTTGTGATCGGAAATCTGAGTTTAGGGTTCGGCCTAGCGTTTGGCTTAGGCTAAGGCTTCGGCTTAGGCTGAGGTTTAGGCGAGGCGATGCCTATGGGTTTTGAGGAAACTCGGTCATAACCTGCTCTCCTAAGAGTTTTCTTTGGCTTGCTGCCAAGTATCTAGGCCACTTTCCAACCCCTTTAATACCTCCGTAAATTGGCCATTTGCGGAAAGACAAGCTTTCGCTAATAAGATTTCAATCTAGCCGAGCCTCGGGTCCCTGTAGCCCACGCTAGAGACCTACGATCGGCTGCTGGCAGCTTTTCCAATCTGGCCCTTGGCCCCCAACATCTGACCGTAAATTGGTACCTGGCGGACTAATGAGAAGGGGACGGGTGGACAGGTGAAAACCCTCGAGACAACCACCCAATTTCTCGGTGTTTCTCTCTCTCTCTCTCTCTCTCTCTCTCTCCTTGTTTCTCTCTATGTCTCTCTTTGGGAATACGGTAGCCTGGGCACCAACATAATCACCGACTACGCTGGGCGCCTATTTGCGGCCCGGATCGACCAAAATGATTGGCGGGTCAGTTTCTTGGTAGGCTAGAAAGGCACCTGAGTGGCTTAAAACACAGGAATTAACAATCAAATGACAGCCAAAATTCTTTTATTTAAAAAAAAAAAAATTTGGTTTTTATTAGGTTGGTTGGTGTTTTTTTTTTTTTATTACGTTTGTAGCTACATTAAATTTCTAATTTCAGCCTTTCAAAATATGCAGAATTGCAAGAATTATATAAAACCAAAATACAAAGCTAGGTGATATTGTTTGATGCCCCCAAGATGCACATCAACAAAATTAGAATACCTCTCGATTCCGCTAAGCTCCGTTCCAATAGACGCCTCTCGTACATAGAATATCCGGGGGTACGGTAGTGGGACGGGAGGGATGGGCGAAGAATGGCCGCGGGGCACAATTTAGGGCGGGCCGACATGGGGGTGGGGGTGGGGCGGAGCTTCGCGGAATACTCCTCCCGTAGCTTGGACTCCGTACCACCACTAGAAACGTAGCTTTTGGCTTGAAGATTAAGAGCTTGAAGTTGAAAAAGCTCGGGAAATGTTAGCTCTCCGCAGCCCAGCCATGTTCCCAGGCCCACGTTTTTGGCGTTTGGGATTTGGGTGGAATAACAAGGCTGAGCGGGAGAAGCCGCGGCTGTTTTGCTTCCAAGAAAAAGAAAACACAAGCGAGTTTCGAAGCTTGCCCGAGATTTCTGCTTGGCTTCGATTTTGACTTGGGCTGACGCCCCCGCCTCTTTTTTTACTCAAGTCGAGCGTAGACTTAGCTTCGCTTTCGGCACTAAGCTAAGCTTCGGATCAGGCTTAAGCTTAGACAGGATTTGAGACTGAACCTTAGGCTTGAGCAAAAGCCCAAGCCTACGCCTGAGCCTAAGCCTAATCCTAAGCACCGGCATAGGCTTAGGCTTAGTGTAGATCCTTCCTGGGAGGGTCTATTTTAGCTTCAGACTAATTGTTAGACTTAGGCTTATTGAGCTTGGACTTAGGAAGAGATTGAAGGCTGGGCCCACATTTAACTGAGGCTTAGGCTCAGGCTTAATCTTAGGTTTTTCACGGATCTATACAAGTACCAACCTCGTTGCCAAATGAGTCCTGCTCGTACCCCCGAGCGGGTGGAGATCGATGTCGAGCGGTTGCGGGGGGGAATCGGCTTTGCAACCCCCGGGCTGGTCGAGTGGCAATTTCGAGTGATTATACGGGGGTGCTGGGTATTCAGACCGTGGGGGGCACTACGCTACACTCCAATAGCCCAACCCCACAAACCGTTCACTCAATTATTGGCTCAGCCTGCCGGTATTGCCGGGATTTGGGGGGATGCGGAATTGGGGCGCAGAACGGGGCTTTGGCCACTGTGCAGCTCCATTTGGGGGTAGAGGTACGGTGGTTGATATAGAATGGAAGAGAAATGATACAGAGGTAAAGGTTTAAATGATCCTTAGCTTAGGCCTAGGCTTCGACAGCGGCTTGGACTTGGCCTAGGGTTGGGCTTATGCTTGGACTTAGGCTTGGGCTTGGACTTAGGCTTGGGCTTAGGCTTGTGCTTAGGCTTAGGATTAGGCTTAGGCTTAGGCTTAGGCTTACAAGTAGGTTTAGGCTTAGGTTGAGGCTTGGCTTAGGATAAGGCTTAGGCTTGAGCTTAGGCTTCAACTTAGGCGTAGGCTTAAGCTTTAACCCGACAGTCGGCTACCATCAAAGCATGTCCAGTTTGGGCCAACATGGGCACACATCGATACCGCGGTACAGGGTGGATGCTAAAAGGGGAATGGCGGGATGGGTGGGGGGAGAAAGGGTGAGGGGGGATGATGTGGCACCACAGGTGATTCAAGCCCTGTGAATACACAAACGGACGGACGGATAGGGAAAGACAGATAGACAGATGGAAAAGACAGACAGACAGACAATCGGATCGATGTCCCTCTCCAAATATGGCCCGGAGCTGGTCGGATGGGGGGAATGTTGGTACAGCTTGACCCTCGGGGGCCGTTTGGATGGCCCGGAAATTCGGCTTCAACTAATTAAAATTTCGGTGAAATGCTTTGCGACCTCCTAATATTCAACATTACAATATTAAAATTAAAAACTTCGAAAATATTCATTAATCAGCTAATTTAAGGCCAAAAAATCAATTTCCTGAACCTATAAGGACCGATTTTTCTGCTTTTTCTAGCTTCCAAATTTCCTATAAGGCTTCTTCCAGTTTCCGTAGAGGCAGGCCGTTCGTCACTCAAGATCCTTCGTCCCATCGCTACCCTGGAAATACCATGGACACCCAAATGGGCCCGACAACCCGCGGCAGCCGACCGGCCAGCGAAGCACCATTTTAGCCTCTTCGCAGAGTAGCCAGGTGTACGTGGCTAATGTGAGGAGCGGGGACATACGGCTGCTCCCTACGAACCCCTCGAAAATTCAGCCCTAAAAGTCCATCGACAATGCACTAATAGTCAACCCCCCCCCCACAATTGACAATTTGCATACGTGAAGCCATGAGGCTTTTGGGAGACAATGTCGCACCAGGGTCCGGCGTGCCGTTCAGAGGTGCCACGCGTACAAAAGGGCGCTGGCTGAATTATGTGCATGTGTCCTTTGGTGGGCCCGCCCTTGGACCCTGCCGTTGAGAATACAGGCCCAAAGGCATCTATTTTATGCAAAAGCAGACGGGGAATTGGTTACGGTAGAGTGGCTGGGTTTAAACAAATCAGCTATAGTTTTGTGGTCTAAGTTCGAGTATCGGAGTTCAAAGGCATTTTTTAAGGTATTTTAAAAATGCCGAACTTCATAACATCCAAATTTCTTAATGTCGGAATTTCGAAACCTCGGAATTTTTGGCATAGGAATCGATTTTCCGGAAAGGTCCCTTCATGGAAAAATTCGACGTTACGAAATTTTAACATTGTGAAATTACATTCGGACATTTCGGCATTATGGATTTTCGGCTTGCGAAATGTCTGCATTTCAATGTTATGCAATTTTAACATTCTTCCAGCAAATCCTTGCACGTTGCTTGAAGTGGAATTGCAGCCAAATCAATGCAAGTATGCAAAAAACCCCGACAGCCAAAATACCGAAAATTTTTTGACGGTAATTTGAATGCCACTTTCTTCTAAACGTCTGTTTTCATGTCGCGATTTTGGCTTTCGGATTTTGGCTGTCGGGATTTTGGCTTTCGGTATTTTTGCATTTTCCTCTCTAAAAGCTACTGATTCCCTTCGAAGCTTCCACAATGCTTCCGGTCTCCCTGGGGCCCGCGATGCCAAAAATTTCGTTCCCACCAGCAGCGCCGGCCAATAGCCACATCGCGGCAATAAAATGCTTGGCCTAGCACCCCCGTATCGAGGCGCCCCCAAATAATAATGATCGACGCGGCGCCTGCAGGCCTGATCGCCACGCGGGGCTTTGGGAGGGTATTGTGGGGTGTAGGTGGTGCATCATGGCACCGAACCGCCGATCCGCCACCGCCCCCATCCGAATCAATGGCTTACCGCTCGGGCTTGTAGTATTCAAACAGCCTAAAATGGGAAACGAGGGCCCCGTCGCCGCGCCTTGTCGTCCCAATCAAATGTGGGAACGCGTCCATGAATATCATTCCGCCGGTGTACACTCTACGGTCGGGGGTTAGTATTTGAAAGGGGGCGGAATGGACGTCACGAAAAAAATTGGGGATCGCATAAACCACAGTAAAATAATGTGTTCAAAATTATTAAAATCATATCGTATTATTGGAAAAAAGACGCTAAACAAACTTCTAAAAAAATCGAAAGTTTGGCCGTAAAATCAAATTTTTTTTGTATGTTTTATGATTTTAAAAATGTTTGCCTTTCCGGAGAGTAAAAAAAAAACAATTAAAAGCCACTTCTTCTATTTATTATATCAGACAAATCAAATAATACAGAACCCCGCCCCCTTCCCGATAATACACAAGAACCACACAATTACGTGGTAGCAAAGCTTTAGGCTGCCGGTTCACTCAACTACATTAGCGCCGAGACTGAAAATGTTAAACTATTAAATTTAATACTTCCGCATCATCTAATAACATTAATAAAAATCCTAGCTATCTAAGAATTACATTAAATTAATTTATTTTAAACTTTTGCAGCAGTCTTGCTTTTGTCGTCTATAGTGCTACCAATCGACCGTAACCCTCGCCTGGAAATGAGTGGCGTAACGCACCCGGGCCCCTGGAAAATACTAAACTAAAGAAAATCTAACTAAATATTTGTTTATATCTTTGTATTTTATCGATAATCCGAATAAACACCGTTTTTCAGGCCCAGATGCGACGGACGGCCGTTTGTCTCGTCCGCGGCGGGCAAGGCGGCGGATTTTTGAGCCGAATCCTCGGGAAGAAGCCAGATCCACCGGCCGACCATACTATGTCTGAACAACAAAAGGTGTGTGATTTGTGGATCCATATCAATCCTTTATCCAGGAGGCCCTAGCAAAAACGCTGGGCAAGCTGCGAACCGACGTGGCGCGGCCGCGAGACGATTCGGCACAGACTGCGTCGTTTTCCGATGATCTCATCGATTCGCGCATTGACATCGATGCTATTCGGGCCCGCGGGTAATTTTGATAAACCTGATGTGGACGTGCTTTTCAGTGTAATGAAGTACCGCTACAACTACACCCCTCCACACGACATCGAGGAACGGGTGCTCAAGTTTGCCGGATCGATTCTAGGCACTCGTACGTTGGATCGAAAGCTGGAAGATAGTCAAGAAAAATTCAAGGTATTTTAATGTTTTGCAGATGATACGAATGATATTTTAGCTAATCAGCGCCATCGGGTCGGAGCTGAACCATTTCCCCACAAATTCCCGGCTGCATCAGATCAAAACCGTGAGCGCTGTTCCATTTTCTGAGCTTTTCTTTAGGTGGCAGACTTGGCGGCTTTCTACGAGGAGCCTGTGAAGAATGTTGATGATTACACGAAAATGGCTAGGTATCGTTGCTTTGGGTACTTTAAC
Organism: Mesorhabditis spiculigera; assembly: GCA_958295435.1. Lineage (NCBI taxonomy): Eukaryota > Metazoa > Nematoda > Chromadorea > Rhabditida > Rhabditidae > Mesorhabditis > Mesorhabditis spiculigera. The sequence continues at coordinate 309,362 of CATQJA010001768.1, read as the reverse complement.
ATTTATTTCAGGTCTACAAAACTCCCGCCGAATGTTAGCATGGCCGAGCAGCCAGCGCGCTTCAACCCTGAAGACAAGGATGCTTGGCATGGAGGTTTGCTGATGGTATTTTAGCATTTTGCATTTTTCTAGGTGTAACCGCCTACCCGGGAGCCGGCGGGAAAGTTTACGGCCTGCGGAATCAGCGGATACTAAGGTATTGCCAGTTTATAGACTACCAAGCCTCAATTCTTTTAGGCAATACCAGCCCAAGTCCGAGTGGTACGATTATGAAGATACGGACTACGATTATACGCGCGTCGACAAGGATATGCCGTGGGACAAGGAGGTGGCCGAGAAGATGGATAGGTAATCGAAAGCCGTTTTTCGAAATCTTTGTTTTAGATACCCGGATCGGCGATATAGCCTCTCCCGCAAGGCTTTCCAGCGAACCGCCTAAATAACCCCGTCCGCGCCCCACATTCTGCTTGTTGTAGTATAGAGTTCGTCGTTTGTTTTAGGTCGTATATTTGTGAACCGTTTTTTTCCTTGATAAATATGAAGCCGTTGACCCGCACAACACAGCTCTATTATTTCTTCTTGCCCCGCGGCTTCTTTTTCTTCTTCTTGGGGGCCCAGTCCTCTTCGTCGCTGCTGATCGGATTCTAAATTTGGGGTTGTAGTCTAGATTTGAATATATTGATAGGAGATGACTCAGTTAGTGTTTCCGAACTCACATATGCATCATCCTCGTCCTCCATCCCCTCCTCAACTGCTGCGCTGGTCGACGGTTCGGGTTGTTCGGTGTATTTGCCACGTTGCGGTCGAGCGGCCCTGAAATTCCTCATTTTTTTGGGTGCTTTACAAAATGTAAATGATCGATATTACGAGTCTCTAGACACCTACCGCCTGCCCATCCCTACGCATTTCTCCAGATGGGGTGCGTATCGGGTCACCGCAATTGTCCGCCCGCACACGTCGCATTTTTCCTCCATCTTATCGACTTGAGCTCGTTCGGTCTGGGGCGTAATCTGAATATTATGAGTTGCCTTTGACCGTTTCGTTTGATGAGGTTTCATAGATGATTGCCATTTTGTTCAGCTTTCAAAACCGCTGGAACTCACCCCTTGCGGCCTGATGGGTATGAAATATCCGTCCAACGGCACTTTCGGGTTCAGCTTCACAGTCCGCATCATCTGCAAAATTGTTTGCTTTGATTGCCAGTCTATCAACAACTTACATCAAAGCATTCTTGTAAGAAAATCTCCTCCACACAGCTGCGAAACAGGGCCCGGATTGCCGCCTGTCTCTTCGCATGATCAGAGATCGTGGCCGGGTCCGGCTCCTCGCGAACCATCCATCTATATCTTCTTCTCCAAACCCGTTCATGCCATTTGAACTTGTTCCGTTCTTTACGTCTTCTCTGTTTTGCTCTTTCCTTTCTTCTTATTTTCTGTTGTTTCCGCATCAATTTCTTCTTCTCCCATTTCACCCGCTTCCTTTCCGCTTTGGCTGCGACGGGGTCGAGTATAGGGACTGGCTCTACGGCTGCTGGTGGTGGTGGGGCCAATGAAGCGGAAGCTTCTGAAGCAGCTGCAATCCGGCGGTCCTCCGGTGTGATAACGATGCGTAACTAAAAATAATATTTACTGATTACCCTGTTGTTTACCGAAAACCTACGTGAAACTAAGGCTTACCTTTTTGACTCTCCTCGGCTCGCCTTCCTTCGGTTCATCCTCATCTGGGTCCTTATTCTCGTTATCCCTGGCTTCTTTGGCTCTAGCTTCCGATTCCGCTGCCGCGGCAGCTTCTGCTGCCGCCTCCTCTTCCTTCCTCTTCTTTTTTCCTTTCTCTTCTTCTTCTTCTTTTTCTTTTTCTTCCTCTCCTTTTTCGCTTTCCTTTCTTTGTCCTCTTCGGTTTCTTTATTTTGTTCCCCTTCAAGGTGTGCTTTACCATCTTCGGTTTCTGCATCACCCTCCTTCTGACCATCGGTTGCTTTCTTACTCTTCTTCTCTTTCTTCTCCTTCTTTTCCTTTTTATCCTTTCTCTCCTTCTTCTCTTTCTCTGGCTTGTCCGTCTTTTCCTTCTTCTCTTTCTTGGCCTTCTTTTCTTTCTTATTTTTCCTTTGGCTTCTTTGCCTTAGGCTCCTTGTTCTCATTAATTACAATCTTGACCCTTTTCCCCTTCTTCCCCGGAACTACCTGAGCATCGCCGGTCTCATTGGTGGCATTGGCTTCAGCGGCTTCATTAGCCTCACCGGATTCGTTTTTCTTTTCGAGGGCTTTCCTTTCCTCTTCCTTCCTCTTTTTCTTCTTCTTCTTTTTCTTTTTCTTCTTACGTCTCTTTTTAGCTGCGGCGTCAGCTTCGGCTTTGGCGGCAGCTTCTGCCTGCTGCGCATCGGGTTTTACCTCGTCTGCTTCCATGTTCTCGGGCGTTTCTTCATCCTCGTCGACAACAACTGGGGACGAAGAGCCTTGTCGATTCATATCGTCTTCATCTTCGTCCATTCTGCTGAAAGATTTTGAGTATTAAAGTATCAAGATTAGCCAAGTGTGCAAGTATAAATTTAAATTTTCAGAGTTAAACTATAATAGAATGATTGTAGGACCTTCGGTTCGAGATAGATACTAAGCCGAAAATTAGTAGGAATTAAGCAAAATCCAGCCAGATAAAAATTATCTGATTTACTTGTCAAAAATGGCTGTAATTTCTAAAATATCAAGGGCTACCGGTATCGGGGGTTAATAAAATTGGCGCGGAGACTTACCAGCTGGCAGTGGATTGACTTGGTTATCAAAGCACTTCAAAAATGACCCGTCTTGGTGGAGTAGCAGATGGCAGGGCGACGACCCCACACGGCGCTAACCACTTATCCAACCAAAACGACCCTCAAATTCGCGCACAAAGGGTGCGTCCCTAGTGCGGATTGGCGCGTAGTGGTAACCCCCAGGTAACCCGGAAATGAGGCTTCATCCGTCAATTGAGGCTACAAGTTCGGAAATTAGCAAATGGCACACGATACATGTGCTTAAGATAAAATTTTTACAGTCTAAACGAAACTGTGCAATTCAGCTGTAGCAATTTAAATACACTTTATAGCTCAAAGAAACTGTTTTAAGTATTTGAAATTTAGACTTTGTGTATGAAAAACGTACGATCTCATTGTCTTTGTAAAAAAAATTGAATTTATGATTTATTATTGAGCTGTCAACTGGATAAACCGTAATATAACAATGGGGGCGTGTAGCATTAATAAGCGTAAGAATGACTATCGACTACCGGTTGTTGAGATCTGCGGAATAATGAAGGGGTTGGTCCTTTTCAACGGAGTTCATGGGCTGGGGGTGTTAATACGAAGCGGAACATCGGGATTTTTCGGATATAATAAATAAATTAAAAGCGTTAAGAAACCAAAGAAAGAAGGGTTAAATTATACGCAATTGCGCCCGAAAAACGACTGGCAAAAGGAGTTGATCGTTTTCGCGGCGCCGCCCCGCTTGCAGCCGTAGTGGCCATCATTTTGGAAGAGAGCCGAGAAGTTGACAAGAACGCTCTGAAATTTTGGGATTTTGGGTGGTGTAAAGGAACTAAGAAGCTAAGTAATCGGCTTGTTAAAGTCCTTTAAAGCCCGGAAAAATACCTTGACGAGGGTGGCGGCGAGCGATTCCGACGGGGCCACCGTGCACCAATACAGATTCCAGTCGCACAGCTCAAAGTACTCGGGCAGTGCGTAGACCTGGAACGGGATTTGGGTACTTTTTCCAGTCCTACCATTTCGAGCACTTGATCCTTGATTTTGGTGCCGCCGGGCACGAGGCCTTCTTTGTGGAAGTGGCAGAAATCGGAGACGAGCTGTGCGCGCCCTACCGCCGAGAACGCGCCCGGGCCGCGCTTCATTTGGCTAAAAATGAGGGGTAGATGACAGCGGTTCTTGGGGAATTTGAAAGGGTGCAGGGAGCGAGAAGATCGACCCAGTTTTCGACTAGGTCTCGACAGGGAAAATACCGAAATCCCGACAACCATAATCCCGGCAGCAAAAATACCGATAGTGCAAAATCGCTTTTTAAAAGGAGGGGGCATTCAACCTAGCGTCAAGAACCTCGCGATTTTGACATGTCGACATTTCGGTCTGTCGACACTTTGACTGTCGGCATTTTGGTTAGACCCATGCCACGTCCGTTCCTTCAGGGCGTTTGTGTCGATACTTACCTGAAAATTGTCGTCCACGTGTTCGTATCATAATTAACTCGGACGAACGAGGTGAAATTCAGGTTGACAATGACCGGAGAGGACACATTCTCGTATTCAGCTAAAAGCACGAGCGCCATTACGGAATTTACGTAGCCATTCAGGAGTGTATGGTGTACTGAACCGTACCTGCTTGCGTCAACATGAATTGGGGGAGATTGAGTTGATTGGGGAGGAGGAGGGGCCACAGCTTTTGGCCTCGCTGGGCTACTGTGGTCGATTTGTTGCCGTTGACGACGAGCACTTCCGGGAATCCGCCCATACGGTACCAGAATTGGTAGATCTGTAGAATTCCATTAAACAAGTTAAAAATTTTAAATTATTAAAAATTAGACACCTTAAAAGCTAGTGAAGGAAACTATTTTTCAACCTGTGAGAGCGGAATGCCGTCTGGTGTTGTGAACTTGCTGAAGTAGTCGGCGAATAGATCGAGGTCAAATGTTGATCTGGAATTCAGAATTTGGAATAGGTGGAAGAGAGAGAGAAAGAAAGAGAGAGAGAGGAAGAGAGAGAGAGAGCGAGAGAGCGAGAGAGCGAGAGAGAAAGAGTGAGAAAAAAAAGAAGCCTGACCTGGTTGAGACAAGATGTCGAATAGATGCTAATACGGTCCCCTCCCCGACGAGACCCTCAATGGACTCCAAATAGGCCACCCCCTTCAGATAGCAATGGTTGGTCATCTAAAAAAGTCCCTTGCCTCAATCCCAACTTGTAAAGTGTACCATTTCGTTGTCAATCTTTTCCGGGAGCTCCAGGGAGTGGTTTGGCGAAACAAAATCTTCGGCGAGTTGCACCTCGACGTATTTCGAGAGCCGGAAGCGCTCATATCTGAAAGGGAATTAAAATTGAAGAGAGAGAGGGAGAGATGGAGAGAGAGAGAGCGAGAAAGAGAGAGAACACCCACCTCTCATCCCCACCAAACAGCGAGCGTACAACCTTGTAGCTGATGTAATCGGTCAAATCTTCCTAAAAACGACAATTTTTGGCACTGGGCTACAAACTACACCTGTAGACAGGCCCATTTCCACGAGGATACGGTGGCCTTATTGCCGATCCAGTGGTGGGCCAACTCGTGGGCCACCACGTAGGCCACGTGGGCGTCATTTGTCGAGGGGGCGGCTAATTCTTCTGAAATCCGGAAAAAATTACAGGCGTAATTCCACGCAACACGTCATTTTTAAAGGACCTGGTAAGGAAAACTCTGTGCGACGAACCTGACACGACAATGTGCCCCCAATTCTCGATGCCGCCCACGTAGCGGGGGACGAGCAGGAAGTCGACCTTGTTGAGGGGGAGCGGCACTTCGAAGAGGCTGGCCAACAGCTCGAATGCTGCCACGGCTGCGTCGAGGATACGGGCACCGTTGACGTCGGGGTCATGGAAGACGCGGAGGGTGACGCCAAAGGAAGTGGCACGGTAGAGCTTGAATTCTCTCTCTCTTTCTGTCTCTCCCGCTCTCGCTGATCTCATTTTAAATCCCGTATTTCTCGCCTTAAATTCCCCCTCGGGCCCTATGTCCCGTTGGATGCGAGATAGGTATTGGAGTAGTTGACACGATGTGCTTGCTAGGGGTGAGATTGTTTGCTGTACTCAACCCGGCGAGAGAGAGAGACAGAGCGAGAGAAAGAGATAAAGAGAGTGTATGTGACCCCCGAGGCGAATCGTCTTCACTAGCCCTACAATCCCCCATACACCCGATTCAGGGCCCCACGCGATGAATGGGGCAGATTCGTTTTTTGCTCGCCGATCAGTGTCGAGACGTGCGCGTCGAAAGTTGCAAAACTCTGGTTTTTTAGCATTAACGGTCAATCCTAGGCTCCATTCTCAAACTCGTGCTCAAGCGAGAGAACCAGAGAAGGAGAAGAAGGAGAGAGAAAGAGAGAGAGAGAGAGAGAGAGAGAGAGAGATAGAGCGAGAGAGCGGGAGAGAGATCACCGTACCTGCTTGAAACTGTCGGGCATCACGGAGAAGGTGTAGAGATAGGCGGGAAGGGGAGGCGTCGGGGCAAAGATGGTCTTTTGCCAGCTAGATATTGATAAGTCGAAGGTGATGCTAAAAACTTACTCAACATCCACCACTTGGACATCATTGGCAATGGTGTTCGACTGGGCGATGGTGTGGGCCGGGTGGATGATTTGGAGGCGGAGGGGAGCCTTGGAATGTCTGAAATTGGGGCTTGAAGGGGGTCCGGAAGCGTGTCGAATCCACCCACTTCGGCGGTGGAAAACCTTTCTTTATGGTTCTCTCACTCTCTCTCCCTCGCTCTCTCTGTCTCTCGGGTTCTTTTTCGTTTTTACGAGTGCCATATCCCTTTAAAACACAAGCCTCTCTCCAAATACTTACGGCAAATCAATACATGGCATCAGCGTCCGCGCAAAATCTGGCTGAAAATGCGTGGCAAGCAGCTCCCCGGAATTCCGCCAAAAAACGCCCAGCGAATCGTTTCTGAACCAAGTTTCTCCCTGCTGTTCCGTGACCCCTACCGTATCTTGGCACCGTACGCCCCGATCGTCAGCAAGTATTTGCCGCGCGGGAGCACGGTGGCAAAGTTGAACTCGACGGTGTCGGCGAGAATTCGCAGGGATTTCAGGCGGGGCTCTACCGTGTCGTTCGAGCTGGAAAGGGCGTCAGCAGTTTTAACGGGCCCTTGAAGCGAAAAAAGCTGTTTTAGGGCGGTTTGAAGCTATGAAAAATATCAAACCTTTTTAACGATTTGCGTTTTTAACAAATGCGAAAAACATTAGCGCGTTGCCAAAATTCCAAAATCTTACTGGTATCTACTCTCTGTAAAATAAATATGCTTACCTCAACAACGAAATGTTTCGAAAATTGTGAAGTCCGCGGGCGTGTAGAGTAATGTTTTGCGAATTTTGCAGCAGTGAAAACTGAAAAAAGAGGTGGAAAATGGTCAGAAAGACTATTTTGATCCCTACCCCTTAAAACGCGAAAACCCCATAATTCGAGTTCTAAATTCGGTATAATCTGGTGTCCGAGCCCCTTTAAAAGTACAACAATGTGTTACATGTATCATTGCGGATCCTGCGACATAGCTCTCATTCATCGGAAGCTGCAGGGTTAGGTCGTAGCTGTGTGGGACAATATAGGAGGCTGCAGCTAGGGCGGGGCCGACGAGGCCGAGGAGGACGAGCAGTAAATGCTCCATTGGCTGGAAAGGAGATTGAGAGGGCGGGAGGACAGCCGAAGAGATTGCGAGACCGAGAGCGAGAGATAGAGAGGGGGAGAGAGAGCGAGAGAGAGCGATCACGGTATGTATCAAAAGGCTTCCGCCGCGAGAATATGCTCTATCGTTCACTTCCCAGTGCCTTTAAAGGGGCCAGCAAGGGAATAAGAAGACGAGGAACGATACCTAGGATCTTTAAAGTTAACCGATTAATATTTAAAGGATCCAGCCGATTACGCAAAACAAAAGAAACGAGAGAGAGAGAGAGAGCGAAAGAGAGAGAGAGAGAGAAAGGGAGAGATAGAGAGAGAAAGAGAAAAAGATACGGTTCGTAGCTGTCGCCATCCCTTTAAAACAAAAATCGAGATAGCCCAGATGTTCGTAAGCTTCAAAAAAGGAGTGTGAACACCTCGCAGCGCACCCCGACACTCAAGAAATCGTCGGAGCCCTCCAGGGGGTTCGATGGGAGGGGTGGAATGGTAGTGGGTGAAAGGGGCATTGGGGGGACTGTTATATGGGGGGTAGTGGGTCACTTGTTGAGGGGGGCTTCTTCTGACCGTCTTCTCACCCTCTTCCCCTTCTCACATCCATTCCATCTATGGGCCCCCTATCTAGGGGCCCAGCGGTGCCTTAAGCCCCGTTCTCTCTCTCACTCCCTGTCTCTGTCTCTCTCTCATCCTGTACACATCAAATGGGTCCGGGGGGTGTACGCAAGCATACTCGTATACCCCGAGGGTATGTGCTGAAGAGGGAGGCATGGGAATCTCTCAGCACTATCACACGATTTGGATCAGCGACCAGGAGGGCCCACTTGGGTATCACGGATTTTGCAGCTAGGGAATACGGTGCGGGTGATAAAATTAGTGTTGCAGTTAGGCCTGGACCTAGGCTTTTGGCTTGGCTTGGCTTGGCTTGGCTTAGGCCTAGGCTTAGGATTAGTCTTTTGGTTTGCGCTTAGACTCAGGCTTAGGCTTGCGTTTCTGCGTGGGCGTAGGCTTAGGATTAGGCTTAGGCATGGGCATAGGCTTAGGCCTAGGCTTAGCCTTAAACTTAGGCTTAGCCTTAAACTTAGGCTTAGACTTGGCTTGTCTTAGGCCTATGCTTGAGCTTGAATCCCGAATTCGCCCACTCCTGGCTTCTCGACCCCTTCAAGCGGCTTTTCCATGCTCGCAAAGTTCCACCTCATCCCACCGAACGGTTGTTTATCCCAATTTTTCAGGTGGGAGGGGGATTAGTATGATTGCGTACTTTTACCCCGGACAAAGGAGTGTCGCGTAGCCCGAGGCGGGCATGTTTGCCATCCGCTCCCTCCGATTCACACCTCGTGATTCAGATTCCGGGAAGCCCTGATCCTCTTTGAATTCCGTCATTCCGAGGGGTCGACGATCAGAGAAGCTGTGGCTGGTTGGATTAAAAAGTGGAAAAGAGGGGATTTTGCAGCTGGTAAACAGGGAAAAACAAAAGTTCAGGCAGGTCAAGATTGCTCATCGAACCAGTGAGTTTTTCTTTAGCTTAGCACGGGCTTTTAAAGGGAGCGTGACAGAATCAGGAATTGTCTTGACCTTCCGCGTCACCCTCGTATCCCTCACCCCTCTCTCTCACGCTCTTTCAGCCTCGCTCGATCTCTCTCACTCTCTCACTCGCTCTCTCTAGTTCTCTCGCTCACCCTCTTTCTTTCTCTCTCTCTCTCTCTCTCTCTCTCTCTCTCTCTCTCTCTTTCTCTCTCTCTGTCTCTATCTCAAGCCATGTCTCCATGCCTTCCCAGTCCCTTTAAACCCCCCGATCCCTGACCCCTCTCCAACGGAATTAATCCAGGGGCCCCCTCTGCAGCGTAGTAGATGCGCACTCGATTCCGTATGGCTTCTTGTTTACACCCCACACAACCGCGTAAATAGGAAGGAATTGTAGTGATTCTTGGATGAAACACCTGTGACCCTCCAAACAGAGGATAAAGACCGATGCGAGGCGCTGAAGCCTCCTAATGCCGCGCATCTGATTCACCAGTCGGGATTATCTCCTACTAGGTCACATTTTAACGGCGGGATTACGGTAATCCGCAATAATTTTTCACGGCTACCGTAGTTCTTTTTGCAGCGTGTTTATCGCCTGGAGGGCGCGTGGAGACCCACGCGACTCTACGGAACAAAAAGAAAAGGGTTTGGGGTGTTTTAAAGGGAACGTTGCAGCAAGATGGTTGAATCCTCACGAGCCCCTGCTAGTTTGCCTGTATCTTTGGCATTCCCACTTGTCTCTGCTATCTCTCCTTCTCACTCTCGCTCTCTCTCTCTCTCTCTCTCTCTCTCTTGCCTATAGTTCCCCCTAAAAGAATATTTTATCCACTTGCCCCCCTTATTCCACCCGATTTCCCCCTTCCCACGGGTCCCCGCATCCCACAGCTTCTTCTTCTTCGCCTTCTTCGACTTCCTTTTCTGCCACTTGCTTTCCACCCAAACCCCCCTGCTGACTTGTTTACGTCTTCTTCTCCCTCGTTTTCTGGCCAGCGGCAAAATAACCCGCGCAGTGTGTGGCCATCTCTCTCTCTCTCTCTCTCTCTCTCTCTCTCCAGCCGCTGCCACGCAAAAATAAAAAATTCAGAACGGATAAATAATCAGTTGGCTCCTTTTTTGTTTTGTCTGTTCACAGAAACGACGATGGAACAACAGAAGAACAATTCTGAATAGACTGAATTCCCAGAAATACGCAGAATTTCATCTGAAATTTTTATAATTTCTCGTTTGCAATTACGAAGTCGTCGTCTTGTGCAGGCTTAGGCTTAGGCTTAGGCTTAGGCTTAGGCTTAGGCTTAGGCTTAGACTTAGGCTTAGGCTTAGGCTTAGGCTTAGGCTTAGGCTTAGGCTTAGGCTTAGGCTTAGGCTTAGGCTTAGGCTTAGACTTAGACTTAGGCTTAGGCTTAGGCTTAGGCTTAGGCTTAGGCTTAGGCTTGGGCAGGCTTAGACTTAGGCTTAGGCTAGGCAGGCTTAGGCTTGGGCTTAGGCTTAGGCTTAGGCTTAGGCTTAGGCTTAGGCTTAGGCTTAGGCTTAGGCTTAGGCTTAGGCTTAGGCTTAGGCTTAGGCGTAGGCTTAGGCTTAGGCTTAGGCTTTGTCTGGGCGTATATATTTTTACATTAACTTTTTCATATGATCCTAAGACCAGTGGCAAAAGACCGCTTCGCGGCCCTTTTCCACTGGACCCCGTCCAGGAACCATGAATCTGAACACCTTCCTTTTTTTTAGCCTGCGGCGCTAGTTACTGGTTTTTCTCCAGGATCTGGCCTGCAGCGCAAAAGCCTAGATCAAGGACCCATCCTAGGCCTGCGGCGCGAGACCCTGGGTCAAGTCCCTTTTCTTCCGCCTGCGGCGCTAGATCGAGGGTCAGGCCTAAACCTGGCATAGCGAGAGCATAAAAAGATGTTTTGCTGCTAAACTACCAAAAAGCAAAAAGCGAAATTCGCCCAGGATCCGAACCTATGTCCTCCCGCGTGGTAGCCCGGGAGCTAACCCCATACACGAAGAGGCATATGGCGAGAGGGGGCGGGAAAGGCCTCTTACGTTCTGGGGAGGCGCGGGGAGGCAATGAAAGGGCCGAGCCAATGCCCCGGGCGGGAGGCCTTCTGGTCACTTTACAAAATTCCATTTTTGAGTCTCAATCCGCCGAAAATTTGTAAAGATAATAAGATGCGCGTAATCCCCACTAACGAATACATAAGTGGTCCAAATTACAGACCGAAATTCCATCTGGGCTTCGAGTTATGACCCGAACACCACGGCTCTTGGCCGATTTTGTTAAGGATTTTTTAGAAAAATGCTCATAAAAACTTTATTTTACAAAAACAGACAAAACGCAAAATTATATATCGGGAGAATTCGATTTTCAATCTACCCTCCAAAAATTAGAGCCCGATTCGGTCTGGTAATCGAGATATCTTCTGAACAAACCTTTTTTCGGCCAAAATGTTAAGGATTTTTCACTATTTTCCTTGTAAAATCGTTATATGAAGGAATTTCGAGAAACAAAAAATTGCTTCACTGACAAATGTGTTTCTCCACCTACATGCCAAAAATCAGCCGGAAATTCGGCCAGACGGCCGAGAAATCGGCTGTACAGAAAACAAACATACTTTTCTCGCTTATAGGATAGGATTTTCCATCTGGATTTCCTAAGCATTTTCCAATTTACCAAAAACTTTCAGAGACACCAGCCGCTTGACAACAATTTTGGAGTGGTTTTTTGGTAGGTCAACGCTTTCGATACGCCTGCATAGCAATCGGGGTACGTTTGTATACAGTAAACACCCCCCTTTCCGTCATTTTAGTGCATTTTAGCGGCGAGTAGAGACTGTTTACGGGTTGCCCTTTGTTGGGGCAGGGGGAGGGTGGCCGAAATATTCAGGCATTTCCCCATCGAGTCTATTCCCGAATGTGCCCTTAGTTTGTTTACGCCATGGCTGGGGGCCCTAGCGGCCCGACTGGACCCTCTGAAGAGAGAGAAAGAGAGAGAGAGAGAAAGAGAGAGAGAACGAGAGAGAGAACGAGAAAGAGCATCTACACAGAGCCAACCAGTAAAAAAGGGGTGGGGCTTGCCATATACTCGCGCCGGAGAACGAACCCGCTGGTCGAGAGTGTCCTTTTCTTTCTCTCTCTCTCTCTCTCCCTCTCTCTCTCTCTCTCTCTCTCTCCTTGTTTTTCGGGGCTTCTAGAGAGTTGGCCCACCCACCCTCGATATTCCAAACGCACTTTTCCCCCGCCGGCACCACTGCACCGAGCCATGGACACGAGTGTTCCCAAGATTTTGAACTTGCCCTCGAGTTTTTGAGAGTTTTTTTTGGTCCCCTGGGGAAATGTTGTTGTTTTTTGGCTACAGTAGTCTTTGCTGGCGTTTCGCCAATCAATCCTTTTGCAGTGAGCGCGCCAGGCGATGTTTTGCCTGTTTATCTACCGTACGCTGGAGTGTCGGGTACGGTATTTCACATAGAGAATGAGAATAGCTGTTTTTCAAGGCAGTGTGGCATCCGTAATTTAGGGGGATATAGAAAACGTGTGATTTGCTGAACTTCTCTCGTGCTCTCGTTCTCTCTCTAGCTCTCTCTCTCTCGTTCTCGCTCTCTCTTTCTCACTCAAATCTCGCGCTTTCTATCATGTTCACTCTCTCAGACACTCTATTTCTCTCCCTCCCTCCCTCTCGCTCCCTTTCGCTCTCTCTCCCTCTCTCTTGCTCTCTCTCGCTCTCTCGCTCTCTCTCCCTCTCTCCCCCTCTCTCACTCTATCTCTCTCCTACTCTCTCACTCCTTCTCTCTCTCTAGTTCTCTCTCTCTACTCTCTCTCGCCAACCCTCCACTCTTACGTCTGCACAAGCCTTCAGATGGAAAGGTATACCCAGAAACAGGTGTCTGTCAACACCGAGCCGACGATCAGGGTCGATTCCAGCGCTTCCCAGTCCCTTTAACTATCACCCGCGTGGGCAAATGGTTTCGCAAAACCCGGGGGGGGTGAGGCCAGAAAGTGTGTGGGGTGTTTTGGGGTAAACAATGGGCCCGAAAATCCACCCCCTTTCACGAAGAGGAGGCCATTAGCCCGCAGAAGGAATGGCATACACAACAACGGATTGGCCGCCTTCGCCGTCAATTTTCTCGGTGACAACAAAAAAGATAGAAACTCGAAGGTACGCCAAAAATTAAGTGTTTGCCAGAAACCGCCAAAATTTACCTTTATGTTGCATACAATATAGTGGGATCATGCTTAAAGCAGCTTTCGCATTATCGGGGGGCGTTACCAACCTCTTCGCTTCGGATCTAATTTTTTGCCATTAAAATAGAGCAAGGGAACAGAATAAGATTTTTAACTATTTCCAAGTAAACAAACTTCATAAATTTGCATGAAAAATACAAAAATATAGCTTTTCGACCAAAATTTTTGCAGATCTATACAAATTTCTTGTTTTTTTTTGAGATAACTTTTCATTTTGAATAGGGCTAGATTTTACTTTTAAAAACTCTTACATTCATTGCTACTAAGAACTGGGTATTTCTGTACTAGTAAGAAAAAATGAAGTTTTACCGCTTCAATCCAAATTTCTTGCGAATTCTTTTAAACAAATATCGGGTTACAGTAAGTTCGTGACGGGTCACAGCGATCCATAGTTTGCAACTAATTTATTAAACATTTCCTTACCTTCAAGCTCCCTTTAAAAACCGAACTGGAAGTAGGAATCAGACGATTTTTTTAAAACGAGGTCTTGGAGGTTCGCCCTTTTGTCAAAAATTTTTTTGATAATCTGTAAGTTGCAAGCTACATTTAGTACGATAGTTACTAAATGTAAATAGGTGCATATCGTGGCCCGAAGATCCGGGTGAACGCGCCCTTTTTGTCACTTTTTGCCGGAGCGGCTCCGATCGGCAGTGGTTGTTTGTTCTGCCCTCTTACCATTAGCTCGGGATGGGACTGCGGGGTACGGTAGTCGAGGTGGGAGAGAGAGAGAGAGAGAGAGAGAGAGAGAGAGACTGAAAGATCTAATGATAAATGAGAGGTTCGAAATGATTGTATCGATTTGTGTTGCCACCAGCCCCACCCTGTGCCACCAGCTGTGTGAGGCCTAATCAGTCTCGCTGGTCCGCCTCGGCTTTGCATGCCATCATTTTTGGGCACGCCGGTTACGGTACTCGGGCTGCAAAATGAGGCTTGATTAGGCAAAAACTACGCGGAAATTTCGATTATCTGGCCGCCATAAATCGTTGGTCCCCTTCTTTGGTCGGTAGACTCGGGATAGCCGATCTGTCTGTCTGTCTGTATGTCCGTCTACTACCATTCCAAGACAGATAACCATCACAGTGGATAGACCGTGAACCTAGGCTGGCCAATGGGAAATGGAAACTGAGGGAAACGGTGGACTGGGTGGGAAGCGGAGCTTTGCGTTGAAAAATCTCTGGTGTCACTGTCCCTTTAAAAACCGTATCTGGTATAATCTCCTTGAAAATTTTGGCATGTTTGCTTTGAAATGGTAAACATTCTCTTCCATTCTCTGACTCTCTCTCTCTCTCCCTCGCTCTCTACTCTCCCTCTCTCTCTATCTCTCTCTCCCTCCCTCTCTCTCTGCAAAAGACCGAATGTTCGAAAGGTTTCCGGAAATCTATAGCAATATCTGTCATTAATGCGCTTTTTCAAGCCGCATACCATCATGCAGTTAACGGAACTACCCCCTATTTTGACCTCAAAACACAGGTGGCATGTGGCATATCGAGGAGTCTCCCTCCCGCTGGGCCATCCACCCTCACCCCCAGCCAGACATACCATTGCCCTTTCTCTCACTCACTCTCTCTCTCCCTCTCTCTCTCTCTCTCTCTCTCTCTCTCTCTCTCCTTTGCCCTCTCCCGCTCTCACGCCCCAGACAGTCTCTCCATACCTCCTCCCCCCTCAATACCGATCACAATGTTTATCCAAACCCCTCCCACCCCGGGCTTGGCCACCGCGTCTCGCATTCCCCCAACTTTTTGCCCTATTTTTCCCGCTAATTTGCATCCTTTTCTGCAAAATTCAGCATTTTAATCGAATAAAATAAAACAACAATTCGTTTTATACCTTTTTATGCGCAAGAGGAATGCGATTCTATTCGGCTCCTAGGTGTCCAATTTTCGACCGGAAATTAGCATATTTGTGACGGTTGTCGACTCTTTCTCTCCCTCTTTCTTTCTCTCTCTCTTTCGCTCACTCTCGCTTTGACGAACTTCCGCCGGCTACCCGTAGCCGCTCTTTTCGGTGTTGTACAAAAGATTGGCCAGCATGTTGATGTTAGAGAGCGAGAGAGAGCAAGAGAGAGAGAGAGAGAGAGAGAGAGAGAGAGAGAGAGAGAGATGCGAAGAGAGACATAGAGAAGATGCTTTGTTTTTGTTGTGCCCTGACGGTCTGACGTACCATTCCGTTGCACGCCTTTGAACGCCGTGCTACCGTAGTCAAAAAATTCCGAATTTTCGCTCCCTATCCCAACCCCAATCAGCAGAATTTTTTCGAAATTCCACTTTATTTATCAGCTTATAAAAATCCCGTGACACAACACATAGTACGGGCTGGTTCGAGTGAGCGGCCGGCTGTTCGTTTGGCTGTCTGTCTGGCGGTCTATTTTACACATTACACGAGTTCCCGGTCTACCTGTCTCTCTCTCTCTCTCTCTCTCTCTCTCTCTCTCTCTCTCGCTCTCTCTCCCGATGTCTGTCTACCCTCCCTCAGAAAGCAGCTGTTTGGGTTGTTGCCAACACTTCCCATCCCGCGGCCGGCTGATAAGCCTGTCCCCCTCTCTGCATCTCTCTTTCTCTCGCTCTCTCTCTCGCCCGAATTGGTTCTACTGGACCCCGCTGGTTTCGGTTGTTTATTTGGCGCCCCGCATTTTCCGGCGGCCAGCGCCTGCTTCCAAATTTTGGCAGAATGGTAATAAAAAGGAACAAATTATTGCGTTTTCTCTCTCTCTCTCTCTCGCTCACTCTCTCTCTCTCTCTCTCTCTCTCTATCTTTGCTCTCTGGCTCTCCTAACCTTTGAACTACTGTGCCTTTAATCCAGGCGTAGTTTTTGCACAGGTTTTAATTTATTTTTCTCTTGAATTTTTTCTCTATCGCTTCCTGCCTCTACATTTTCACTCGCTCGCTCTCTCTCCCTCTCTCTCTCTCTCTCTCTCTCTCCATCCCCACATTTGACCGGGGGTGGTCTAGCCACGATGTGGGGCACATGATGGCCAGGGTTACTCCCCTCCACTCTCGATCTCTACCCCTCGCCCTCTCCATCCCTGATCTCTCCTCTCTCCTCACGCTCTCTCGCCCGGCTTGTGTTTACATAATTCCGGGGTAAACAACGGGTAAACATTGCGCCCCTTTCCTGCCAATAGCCCTAGCACAGCCCCACTAGTGCTGCCCCGAATACTACGAGACCTGTTGCTAATGGGGTTTTTGGGATGGGGGTGGGGTACGGTAGCCGGGGTGTTGTCTAGAGCCTTGGATCAGGTTGAACTTTTTAAACAGCACTTTTAAGGTTATAAAACCTAAGCCAACGCCGTAGTCGAAGCTAAAGACCACCCTTAGGCTTCCCTACCGGCAAGCGAGGTATGATTCTCGCTTTCTCTCTCTCTCTCTCTCTCTCTCTCTCTCTCTCTCTCTATCATTCTTTCTCTCTTTCTCCCACCGCATCTTGTATGTTATTGGAATCCGAAAACAAACCGTCAAAGGTGTGGGCGGCCATTCCATCGATCAGCCCCCCTTCCCCTCCCGAAATGCATGATGTACACGTCGAGAGAGCGTGTGGCCCACAATTCCCAATTTCCATTTCTGGACGGTCTACAGTCTACGAGACGTCCGGCAACTTTATATTACCTCCAAAACTTGTTCCCATCACCTTGACTTGGATTTCTGCATCGCCCTCAAATTCCCCGCTGGCACTAGCCCTTTAAAATTTGTCGTGTGAGGAAATAGAAAGCGAGAGAGAGAGCGAGAGAGGCAGAGAGAGCGAGAAAGACATGGAGAGAGATACAGAGAGACTAGAGGCGCTCAAACTAAAAATAAACCATAAAACCAATCCACCGGCTCCCTATGTAGAAATAGAGCACCCGGGCGCATGGTATGTTGGTGTTTGTCTGAGAGAGAGAGCGAGAGAGAGAGAGAGAGAGAGACTGAAAGATCTAATGATAAATGAGAGGTTCGAAATGATTGTATCGATTTGTGTTGCCACCAGCCCCACCCTGTGCCACCAGCTGTGTGAGGCCTAATCAGTCTCGCTGGTCCGCCTCGGCTTTGCATGCCATCATTTTTGGGCACGCCGGTTACGGTACTCGGGCTGCAAAATGAGGCTTGATTAGGCAAAAACTACGCGGAAATTTCGATTATCTGGCCGCCATAAATCGTTGGTCCCCTTCTTTGGTCGGTAGACTCGGGATAGCCGATCTGTCTGTCTGTCTGTATGTCCGTCTACTACCATTCCAAGACAGATAACCATCACAGTGGATAGACCGTGAACCTAGGCTGGCCAATGGGAAATGGAAACTGAGGGAAACGGTGGACTGGGTGGGAAGCGGAGCTTTTGCGTTGAAAAATCTCTGGTGTCACTGTCCCTTTAAAAACCGTATCTGGTATAATCTCCTTGAAAATTTTGGCATGTTTGCTTTGAAATGGTAAACATTCTCTTCCATTCTCTGACTCTCTCTCTCTCTCCCTTCGCTCTCTACTCTCCCTCTCTCTCTATCTCTCTCTCCCTCCCTCTCTCTCTGCAAAAGACCGAATGTTCGAAAGGTTTCCGGAAATCTATAGCAATATCTGTCATTAATGCGCTTTTTCAAGCCGCATACCATCATGCAGTTAACGGAACTACCCCCTATTTTGACCTCAAAACACAGGTGGCATGTGGCATATCGAGGAGTCTCCCTCCCGCTGGGCCATCCACCCTCACCCCCAGCCAGACATACCATTGCCCTTTCTCTCACTCACTCTCTCTCTCCCTCTCTCTCTCTCTCTCTCTCTCTCTCTCTCTCTCTCTTTGCCCTCTCCCGCTCTCACGCCCCAGACAGTCTCTCCATACCTCCTCCCCCCCCTCAATACCGATCACAATGTTTATCCAAACCCCTCCCACCCCGGGCTTGGCCACCGCGTCTCGCATTCCCCCAACTTTTTGCCCTATTTTTCCCGCTAATTTGCATCCTTTTCTGCAAAATTCAGCATTTTAATCGAATAAAATAAAACAACAATTCGTTTTTATACCTTTTTTATGCGCAAGAGGAATGCGATTCTATTCGGCTCCTAGGTGTCCAATTTTCGACCGGAAATTAGCATATTTGTGACGGTTGTCGACTCTTTCTCTCCCTCTTTCTTTCTCTCTCTCTTTCGCTCACTCTCGCTTTGACGAACTTCCGCCGGCTACCCGTAGCCGCTCTTTTCGGTGTTGTACAAAAGATTGGCCAGCATGTTGATGTTAGAGAGCGAGAGAGAGCAAGAGAGAGAGAGAGAGAGAGAGAGAGAGAGAGAGAGAGAGAGATGCGAGAGAGAGACATAGAGAAGATGCTTTGTTT
Organism: Mesorhabditis spiculigera; assembly: GCA_958295435.1. NCBI lineage: Eukaryota > Metazoa > Nematoda > Chromadorea > Rhabditida > Rhabditidae > Mesorhabditis > Mesorhabditis spiculigera. Next base: position 290,925 of record CATQJA010001768.1, on the reverse strand, counting down.
TTGTTGTGCCCTGACGGTCTGACGTACCATTCCGTTGCACGCCTTTGAACGCCGTGCTACCGTAGTCAAAAAATTCCGAATTTTCGCTCCCTATCCCAACCCCAATCAGCAGAATTTTTTCGAAATTCCACTTTATTTATCAGCTTATAAAAATCCCGTGACACAACACATAGTACGGGCTGGTTCGAGTGAGCGGCCGGCTGTTCGTTTGGCTGTCTGTCTGGCGGTCTATTTTACACATTACACGAGTTCCCGGTCTACCTGTCTCTCTCTCTCTCTCTCTCTCTCTCTCTCTCTCTCGCTCTCTCTCCCGATGTCTGTCTACCCTCCCTCAGAAAGCAGCTGTTTGGGTTGTTGCCAACACTTCCCATCCCGCGGCCGGCTGATAAGCCTGTCCCCCTCTCTGCATCTCTCTTTCTCTCGCTCTCTCTCGCCCCAATTGGTTCTACTGGACCCCGCTGGTTTCGGTTGTTTATTTGGCGCCCCGCATTTTCCGGCGGCCAGCGCCTGCTTCCAAATTTTGGCAGAATGGTAATAAAAAGGAACAAATTATTGCGTTTTCTCTCTCTCTCTCTCGCTCACTCTCTCTCTCTCTCTCTCTCTCTCTCTATCTTTGCTCTCTGGCTCTCCTAACCTTTGAACTACTGTGCCTTTAATCCAGGCGTAGTTTTTGCACAGGTTTTAATTTATTTTTCTCTTGAATTTTTTCTCTATCGCTTCCTGCCTCTACATTTTTCACTCGCTCGCTCTCTCTCTCTCTCTCTCTCTCTCTCTCTCTCTCTCTCTCTCTCCATCCCCACATTTGACCGGGGTGGTCTAGCCGCGATGTGGGGCACATGATGGCCAGGGTTACTCCCCTCCACTCTCGATCTCCACCCCCTCGCCCTCTCCATCCCTGATCTCTCCTCTCTCCTCACGCTCTCTCGCCCGGCTTGTGTTTACATAATTCCGGGGTAAACAACGGGTAAACATTGCGCCCCTTTCCTGCCAATAGCCCTAGCACAGCCCCACTAGTGCTGCCCCGAATACTACGAGACCTGTTGCTAATGGGGTTTTTGGGATGGGGGTGGGGTACGGTAGCCGGGGTGTTGTCTAGAGCCTTGGATCAGGTTGAACTTTTTAAACAGCACTTTTAAGGTTATAAAACCTAAGCCAACGCCGTAGTCGAAGCTAAAGACCACCCTTAGGCTTCCCTACCGGCAAGCGAGGTATGATTCTCGCTTTCTCTCTCTCTCTCTCTCTCTCTCTTTCTCTCTCTATCATTCTTTCTCTCTTTCTCCCACCGCATCTTGTATGTTATTGGAATCCGAAAACAAACCGTCAAAGGTGTGGGCGGCCATTCCATCGATCAGCCCCCCCTCCCCTCCCGAAATGCATGATGTACACGTCGAGAGAGCGTGTGGCCCACAATTCCCAATTTCCATTTCTGGACGGTCTACAGTCTACGAGACGTCCGGCAACTTTATATTACCTCCAAAACTTGTTCCCATCACCTTGACTTGGATTTCTGCATCGCCCTCAAATTCCCCGCTGGCACTAGCCCTTTAAAATTTGTCGTGTGAGGAAATAGAAAGCGAGAGAGAGAGCGAGAGAGGCAGAGAGAGCGAGAAAGACATGGAGAGAGATACAGAGAGACTAGAGGCGCTCAAACTAAAAATAAACCATAAAACCAATCCACCGGCTCCCTATGTAGAAATAGAGCACCCGGGCGCATGGTATGTTGGTGTTTGTCTGAGAGAGAGAGCGAGAGAGAGAGAGAGAGAGAAACTATCCAAACCAGTCCTTTTCCCCTCCACCTCCTCCTCCCCCTCCTCCTCATCCTCATTCTCCCCCACCGAAATCCCCGCTGGTTCCTTTGATTTTCATTTGGTGGAAAGTGCAGAGCGCCCGTTGGGGTCGAGATCGTCGATCCAATCTCATGCTCAACCTCCCTAGCTTAGTCTGGCTGAACTTTGCTGTTTATTCAATTTTACGTCCGAAAGCAGATAATTTTTTAGATGTTAATTTTCTGAGTTCTACATATTTTTAAAGGCGTTTCCTCGGATTTTGTAGTTTGAAGTTCAAAAAGCTTTTCCAACCTCCACTAAAATCATTTATTTTTGCCTTCCCTGTGCCTTTAAGCCCACTTTAAAAGGCTTCTCGAAAACCCCTTGCGCAAGCCAATGTGACGTATACCAGCCCTAGGCTATTTTTCGATTGTTTTGATGCGGCCTGGCTAGGGCTAAAACCTGTCTCTTACTCACTAGCTTTCTCTCCCTCCATCTCTCTCCCTATTTGCCCTCGGGCTACGCTGAGCAGCACAACAACCACAAGCAGCAAGCAGCCTGCTGCTCCCCGCAGCCCGTTTTTGCACGGGGAACCCTGTTTTCGAGCCGTTCGGATGGGAGGGAGAGAGAGAGCGAGTGAGAGAGAGCAAGAGAGAAAGAGAATGACTGAGTGAGGAAGTCCACGAACACCACTCCAAGCTCTTCCTCCATAATGCACTGCGCCAGTTTTAGCCAAGTAAACAACGGCTATTTTGGCGTGTTGCCAGAGTTTGGCTTGGAGTAGATAACTTTGCCTTGCCGGCTCTTTTAAATTTGTTCTAGCTTCCGAAGGTTTCTCACGGAGCTAATAATGCTAAGCCTAAGCTAAGAATAAGCTAAGCTTAAGCTTAAGCCTGAGCAGAAGCCCAAACCTAGGCCTAAGCCCATATCTAAGTCTTAGCGTCAATAGTATCACCGCGTAAATAGTGATGTAATCCCCTCCCTCCGCCCCTCCTTTCAGCCTTGTTTTTGTGGTTGTTGTGTTCTAGGGGAGAGTGAGGGGCTACGCGATACTCCTCTTTCCGCTTTGCCAGCCGAGGAGTGTTGGGGCCCGTAAATTGGGGCCCACCCCTCTATGGCGTGTATCAGACCCCAGCCATGTCTACTTGGGTCCCCCCGTATAATTGGCTTTGGGCCGAGAGGCGAGAGAGAGAGAGAGAGAGAGAGAGAGAGAGAGAAAGAGAGAGAGAAAGAGAGAGAGAGAGAGAGAGAGAGAGAGAGAGAGAGAGGGAGAGAAGAGGAAAAGCTCACCTATGCCCCCGGCGCGTCCGATCTACGCCTAGTCCATGTTATGGCTTCACCTAGCTGCTAGCCGGGGTTTTTAAAGGGCCGTGCAAGGCATCATTTTGAATTTTCCAGTTTCTTTTTTATCAGTAGATTAGGAATATCTATTTATTAAGATAAAAACCAATATGCCACACGTTCGCCATTCTCCCTACCGCCCCTTTCCATCGCCGACACGACTAATTATATCCGGGGGGGCCGCGCAGCTACGCAAAAAACGCCTCAACGCCCCGTTGCCCTACTGTAAACACAGCGAAAATTGGCCGTCGGCCACCCGAAATCAATTTTCACCGCACCTCAGCGAAGCAGGTGGTGCACTTTTTGGTTTGGCAGCGCCGCACTTTTCGACAAAAGGGATAATTTGGGGGTGATTTGTGCGGTCGTATTTACTGCTTTGATCCTGACCGGAAACGGCGCTTAAAAGTGATTCCATTCTATAGAAAGCTTAGGATTAGGCTTAGGTTTCGGCTTAGCTTAGGCGTAGGCTTGGGCTTAGGCTTTGCTTTGGCTTTGGCTTCGGCTCACGTTTCGGCTTAGGTGTCGGCTTCGGCTTGGGCTGAGGCTTAGGCTCTTCCTGGCCGATCGACCCTTTCATTCCGCCAGCAGCCACCGTAGCCAACCGTACCCGACCGTAACTTGTTTTGGCGCGTAGGCAGCGCGCGAGCGAGCGGGTTGAACCCTGGGCGATGGGGTTGCGGGTGCCAGCCTAACACCCGGGATCCAAGGCCTTCCCGCCTCGGCCAAATACAACACACACACGCATCCCAGCTGGTGTTTGTGGGAGGGTGAGAGAGAGAGAGAGAGGGAGAGCGAGAGAGAACGAGGACAGTCCACCGGGGTCACTTCAAAAAAAGCGGGTAGGGCGGAGTCTGTTGTGTGGGACTGTTGGTTGCAACCTTTTCGCCCTGGTGGCCTAGTGTGACGAAATGCTACGTATACAACGTCCTTAGGATTTTCGAAAAAGTTAGGGAACGGGGCGGGGCCTGGTGAGTGATCGCGATCATTTTGGGTCTCAGTTTTCCATTTAGAATTACAAGAACCTGATTCTTTCAAGATTTCTTTTTTCTCTATCACTCGCGCTCACCCCTTCGTCTATCTCTCTCTCTCTCTCTCTCTCTCTCTCTCTCTCCTCTCTTTCTCGCTCCATCTCGTTGTCTCTCTTTTTGGCGATCTTTCACACTCTCTTTCCCTCGCTCAATGACTAGCTCTGTCGCTTTGTCTTCTTGTTTATAGTTCCTTTTTAGTTTTAGCGTCTCTGTTCCTGTCTCATTCTCTTTCTCTCGCTCTCAGTCTCTCTCTATCTCTCTCTCGCTCTCTCTCATCCCTTTGTCGTGTAATCTCTGTTCAGAACTACTGTACTTCATCCTTGTGAAATTCACTCGATTAAAGGACCGCTCCAGGCCCGGAATTTTTGGAATTCTGAATGGAGCCCGAGGAAAAAGTCACGTTTGGGGGAGGGAATGAGGAAGGGCGGATTGGAGGAAAGGAAGGAACAACCTGGAGAAGCGCACAGGTTGACCTCATTTCAATCTTTCGCCCACTTTCCCCGCTGAGACTCCTCGACATTTCACTTTCAGCGGGGATCGAAATTTGTTTAGGATTTTCGGTCGTGCTCACTTTTTTTCAATTGAAGATGCTCATATTAATGCATCCTTTTTAGAAAATCGTCAGATTTTCGCGATTTGGATAGGTGATGCAAATTAGGACGAAGCCTGAGCCTGGGCAGAGCTTAAGCCTAAGCCTAACCGAAGCACAACCCTAAGCGTAAGTCCGAAACCTAAGTAATTGCCCTCCAACTTCCCAGTCCCTTTAAAGCCCCAAAAGTCAGCTGGTGCTCCTCCTGATCCTCATCCTCCCCCCGGAATGACCTATCGACATCGTGGCGTGCCCCCCAGTGCTGCCCTCTTTTTCGCGCTCCGCGCCCGCGCTCAGAAAGAGCCCCGCCTGTCACTCGGCGCGGGCGCGCTGTTTGTTTGCCCAATTACGGTAGCCGGTGTCTGTCGCTCTGGTATTGTGGAGGAGCACCAGTTGGTGCTGCTCCTTGCCCAGTTTTTTTGCACAGGCGCCCCCCTGAGCTGAGCCTGACCTGCATTTCGGTCCGTCCGCGCTTTCTTTTCCCCCCGAAATGTTGACCAACTTCCCGGTATGCCGGAGTGTTGCGTAGCGGTTGATGGTTTAGAGTCCGAAAAGTTCCGGCTGATTTTTGAGCGTTTATTGGTCTGGTTGGGAGGCAGAGAGAGAGCGAGAGAGAGAGAAAGAGAGAGAGAGATTTAGTATGGCCTCGGGCCCTTCGCCATTTGCCCCCAATTGCGCATTGTTTTCGAAGCCGGGCCCCCTGGCGACGCACGATTTTTGCGTAATGATTCGGCGAACATTTCTGATTTTAGGGTTCAACCTCGCAAGACCTTTTACCTACGCGGCTCATTTCCACTCCCGGGCTCCTGCCTTTCCAGCGTCGTTTAATTTTTTAGACCTTAGCTCAGAAGCTTAGGCTTAGGCTTAGGCTTAGGCTTGGGCTTAGGCTTAGGCTTAGGCTTAGGCTTAGGCTTAGGCTTAGGCTTGGGCTAGTCCATTCAAATTTTAGCTGGTACGATCCTTTTAAAGCGTCGAAAAGCCATTTTCACCAAGCTAACCTGACCATAAGCTCAAGCTAAACTAAGCAAAGCCTCAGCCGTAGCTTAAGCCCCAACCTACCGTGCACCATTCCCTTAAACATCGTACTCCAACCTCCATGCCTCCAACGATGCCTCAGATTACGCATTGTTTTCGTCTCTCCCCTCTCTACTCTGTCAATAGGTGTATGGCGTAGCGGCTGAAAGGAGATATTACTAATCTCCATTGTCTTTTCCACAGCCATGCCCTCCTCTCAACACCGCCATCATAATCCGACGACCCCCGCCCCATTTTTTGGCCGGCGTTTGGCCCATGTTTTTGTGTGTTTGTTTGGTGCGGCATGGGGAGGGGGAGGGCTAAATTATACGGCCAGGAAATTGGGGTCCTCTTCAGGGGTACCGCAGGGATTTCTCTGCGCATATCACTTTCCTTGTGCTTGCTTTTGACCTCAGAAGTACGTTGCGGTGAAACTCGCATAAATCAATTTTTTGCAGTTTTCAACTAGGTAATACGGGTAGATTTTGGCGTGCTTTGGCGGGATTTTGGCCTTCAAATTAGAATACGATTTTTGTCCACTTTATACATATTTGATGCCGTAAAAAATGTATTGCTCTCTCTCCCTCTCTCTCTCTCTCGCTCTCTCACTCTCTCGCTCTCTCTCGTTTATCTCTATTTCTCTCGCCCTCGATCTCTCTCTCGCTCCCCTCATTTTCTAGCTTTTTTCACTATCTGGCTCTCTTTCCCCTTCCTTCCCACCTCCAAATTTTTCTTTTTCTCGCTCTTCTGATGCCAATATTTTTTATCATCACAAAATTCCGATGACGTACTATCCACGGGTCGCTGATTCATCCACCCATTTCTGATATGCTAATACCCATGCGAAAATTGGTTCCAATGCTCCTCCCCAAAATGTCAAGCGATATCTTTTGGTGCCCTTATCAGCTTTACCCCCAAAAAGGGATAGGTTTTGTTTGCTGTAACTGCAGTACTTTTCGCTCCTGTCTCCCCAAAAATTTGTTGGCGTTCTTGAAGTTCGATTTTCACACCGGTGCACTGGGAATTTTGTGAGAATTTTGGGGGAGTTTTACACGGGAGTGTTGGGTGGTTATTTTCAACAAATTCCAGGAACGGGAAGGGTACAATTTGGGAGACTTAGGCCTGGTCTACGGGCTTCTAGGCGTAGGCTTAAGTTTAGGCTTAGGCTTAGGCTTAGGTTAGGCTTCTAGGATAAGCATTGGCCGGGGAACTTTTTTGTACTTTTTGGCTTGCCTTTTTTTGATTTTTCGAATTTTATTCATTTTCTCCATCATCTCTTATTTTATTCAAAACATTTAATGCATTTTCCAGGTCAATTCCCCTTCCCGCTAGAAGGAAAAGCATCGAAACGGCGGCCGCGTTGATGTTGTCTGATGCCCGTCCGCCGGACCCACAATTCGGCGATCAGCTGCTGCTATTGGCAATACAGGTATGGTGGAGGCTAGATACTGTATCTCTCTCCTTCTCTCTCGCTCTCGCTCTCTCACTTCCGAATTTAACTCGTCTAGCCCTGTTTCCTTTTTTAACTTACCATCCACGCATAATCCCCTCGGAATCCCGAATTCGAGTATCCCTATTTCCCTCTTAGCACTAGAAATAGATTCTCTCAAGTCAGATTTGGACAAAGTGCATATAGTTGAGAGGAAATTCACTATATCCTCGGCCAGAAATGGGCCGTTGAAACGAAATTGTAGGCTTGATAACCGACAATTATCCACATCACCTCAGCATAGTGGGGCGTTAGAGATCATTTTTGATATTGAGGAAAAGCTGAAAGGGAATTTGGAGTCTCATTCCTTTGTCAGGTTCGGATTTTGACTAAATGTTGGCTTGTTGCCCCTTTAAAGTAAGTATTTTTCGTTTAGTTTTCTCTGTTTTTCCGTTCATTCGCACTCTCTATCTCCCGCCCTTGCTATAAACCTGGTATTCTTTCACTCTAGCTCTCTCACTTACGCTCTCTATCTCTTTCTGTCTAGCTCTATCTCTCACTGGCTCGCCCTCTTCTCTCTCTCTCTCTCTCACTCTCTCTCTCTCTCTCTCCCTTTCTCTCTCTCTCCATAACCTCCTCATAAATATCAACAAGTCCACCTCGCCCCCTCCGTACATAGTGCTGACTCGACCTTTCCGGAGTTGGAGACCCAAGGCCCCTTTTTCTGGTTTACTAAGCAACGCTCTTTGGGGGGACCAACCGACTGGAATGACTTACATATTGTTTGTCCCCCGCATGCTGTCAGCATTTCTCGATTCACAGAATTCCCGGATGTCACCTTCCCTTTAAAACGCTTTTATGGAAATTAGCGTTTTGGAAATTCTCAAATTTCTGGCACATCTGAAACTTCAACTTTCAGGAGCGTCTGATGACCCAGCATCGTCCTCTTTCCCCTCCACAAGCCTCATCTACAGCCCTGCCATCATCACTATCATGTTCGATTTCCCCGCATAGTCTTGGGCTATCATTCTCGAATGGACCGCTGAATGGACAGGTTGGTCAGCCGGAGACTAAGCATGAGCGTAAAGCCTCGCCTACGCCTAACCTAAGCCTAAACGCTGCCTAAGCCTGAGCCCAGCATTGCCTAAACCTAAGCCTAACAAGCCTAAGCGTAATCCGAAGCCTAAGCTTAAGCCTAAACCGAAGCCCAAGCCTAAGCCTAGTCAAAATCCTGCCTGAATCCTTGAAGAACGAATTTAGATGGGCCGCCAACTAAACGGTGGAAATGGCGGTGGCCTGGACGCGACGGCCCAATTATACCAACAACTGATGCTGAGTCTCGGCAGTCTGCCGCTACTTTCGAACCCGCTTGAGTTGTCGACGTGCTTGCAGAGTGGGTTGAGCATCTACCTTTGGTCGCATCCAAGGCCAATCTTTTTAACGATCGATATTCAACAAAATACATGGTCATAGCTTTACAACCCCTCTAAAGCCCTTTACAATCCCTTTAAAGGAAGCGTGTCTTGTGAATTTCACAAGATACTTCCTAGCAAAAATTCGCTTAAAACAGCGTGAAATCATGTCCTTTCCCACGTCATTGCTACAATATCTATCCCTCGCCCGGCCCCACAATTTCTAGCCGTCCATTCATAAACAAAAATCGGCGTTGCGGGGTGAGGGGAGCGTCAACATTGTGCCCTAAATAGTGCATTCAAGGTGGTGGGTGCCCTTTTCAGTTTAAAAGTGACACCTACATGCAGAATAGAGTTTAGGAAGGCTTTGAAAGACGTTGAAGTACGACACTTTTATCGCCTTTTTGCGGGGGCCTTTTTTAACGAAGTGCTGTTAGCAATTCGATTCGCTACCAAATTTAACATTTTTAAAATTGCTAACAATACCGTAATCGTCGCATCGCTTTTATACCGTAGCTGGGTGGGGTGAGAGAGCTAGAGAGAGCGGCAGAGTGAAGGATATTGAGAGCTGTCGAGAATAAGCGAGAGAGAAAGAGAGCGAGAGAGCAGAGAGAGAGAGAGAGAGAGAGAGAGAGAGAGAGAGAGAGAGAGAGAGAGAGAGAGGGAGGGAGGGGAGGGAGAAGCCGAGGCGAAGGTAAGAAGCATGAGCACAAACTGCAGAAAAGGAGAGAACGAGAACCAGAGCATGAGAAGAGTTAGAGATAATGAACGACAACCAGAAAGAAAGTGAGGTGGGGAGAGACATAGATAGAGAGAGAGAGAAAGGGAGAGCAAGAAAGAAGACGTAAAATTAGCCATCACCCAGCCGTCATTTTCGCCGGAATATTTAGCCACCCATTTAGTATAGCCGGCTGAACTAATTTTAAGCAATTATTTGGTGAAAAATTAAATGATGCCACCATTATTCCGCCACAGCCGAACTCCTTGAACTTGTCGCTCCTGAAAAAAACGTGAAAACTGCACAAAATGGCCAGCTGAACACAAAAAACACCCCCATGCGCTCCAATAGGGGGGCTCTCGACGTGTGTATGTGTGTGTTTGTATGTATGCATGCGTGTGATGTCTGTTTGTCTGTCTGTCGTTCTATTCGTCTGTCCATCTACACACACACACATATATCCATTGATCGTCGACGGCGAAGAGGGGGGCTGGCCAGTAGATGGCTGTTTGTTTGTGTCGCGTTGGTTGGGGAGGCCCCGCCCCTTTTCCTCTCTGGGCCCTCCCCATGTCTCCCACACTCTCGCCCTGTTGACACATTGCGAGGCCCTCTCTCTCTGTCTGTCTCTGTCAGTCGGTGGTTGTGTGTGTGTCTCTGTCCATATTGTCACAACATCCCCCATATTCGGCTGTATTTCCCGCTGGTATTTGACAACAGCTACTGGATGTGCCCTGCGGGTGTAGATGGACCCGATATTGCAGGCCGACAGTTTGAGCCCCGGCCAACGGGCCCGACTGTTAGGGACGTTGGCCGCTTGGAGTTTGATGGGTAAGGGGTTGAGGTTGGGGTTAGGCTTGGCTTAGGCTTAGGCTTAGGCTTCGGTCTGGATCTCGGTTTTGGCGGATCCTTCTTTATCGTCGCACTTCACTTACCTCCAAAACCTAATTTTCCGTTTGTTGCTAGCACCGTTTCTCTCTCCCTTTCTCTCTTTCTCACTCTCTCTCTCTCTCTCTCTCTCTCTCTCTCTTTGACGCCCCATCGTGTCTCGCATATACGTCAATTCGTTTACTGGGACGTGTACGCTTCGGACCACTGTGGGTGAGGCGAGAGCGAGAGAGAGAGAGAGAGAGAGAGAGAGAGAGAGAGAGAGAGAGAAAGAGAGAGCGAGAGAGTGAGAGAGAGGGGCAGAGAGAGCTAGAGAGCGAGACATTTTCCATGCGCATCTGCGATATTTTTATTGAGCTCCAAATTCTCCTTGCCAAGTTTTGTTTTCGCACCATGATTCTCTTATTTTGGCGCTCGTTTGGCTGTGACTCACTTCCGCTTGCCTGGGATCCCCGAGACTTGGCGGCTCACTTAGCCCCGGTGGGCAGAGAGAAAGAGAGAGAGAGGGAGGGAGTGCGAAAAAGAGAGCGAGAGAGAGGTTGTTGTTGTTTTGGTTCTCGCGATTTGTCGGGACGGGGAAAGACTGGTCTCTGATCCCTTTCCTGTTCTAATAGACCGCTGAGACTAGCCGAATAATGATCGTGGAATGGAAATGGGTAGTTTCTCTCCCTTCTTTCTCCCTCTCTCTCTCTCTCTCTCTCTCTCTCTCTCTCTTCTTTCTCGCTCTCTCTCTCCTCAAAGACTACAGAGCTAAAATTCACCTGACGCGTACCCTTTAATGTAATAAAAAGTAGGTTAAAGCCATGCAAAATGAGTCTCGTTAAACACTGAGGACCCGCTTTACCGCTGTTTTAGGCACATCGGCTTCTCATCCCTTGTGGACACATAACCTATGCAATTGGCCGGGATGTGATCTACCATGCGACAGTTTGGCCAATTTCCTCCTGCACCTCCAACAGGCGCATCCGGTTGATGAACGGTCTGCCCAGCAGTTGCGCCAGCAGATCGAGACCGTCGACAACTTGGAGCATCGGTGGGGTATTTTAACATACAATTTTGAAGCTGTGTATATTAATTTTCCACAATAAAACTGTATATGGTGCTTAGAATCAGGCAAACAACATTTTCTATCAATAATTTTTTAATTATAGCTTTAAATATCCTGTTTCAGGTTATCGAAAGAACGCATCCGCCTCCAGGCCATGATGCAACATTTGCATATGAAGACGACGTCGGCCTCCTCTGCACACCCATCTGCCGATACCTCACCCGCACTCACCTCCCATCAACCACCACTCGGCAAAACGGTTAGTTGATTAGAGATTATTTTGTTCTATTTTCCGTCTCTTCGTCTTCTTTTTAGGGTTTATTTGGCGTATTTATAAACAGAAAGATTCTTTTGTAAAATAAACCCCAGAACCGTCCCTTTAAACACGAAATGGGAAGAAACCCCGAATTTTTTGGAGCCTTGGTGTATCTAGAGGCACGAACCCTTTAGCCTCGGCACTCCAACGCGTTGCGACCGCGTTGTATGTCCAAAAAAAACTTTTGAAAAGCTACAAACACGCGTTGACGCAGCGCTGATTGCACCCTGCTACGCGTCTCGGGCGCGTAGCGTATCGTTGAAGCGGTAGACAGCGACACGCGTGGCGTACGCGCGTGTTTACTCAGCGTAGATTTACCCTACCGAAGAGCGCTATATGCAACGCAGCACGCTACGCAATACGCAACGCTATACTCAATCCAACGCGCGACGCGATACGCAAGGCGATCGAAAACGCTAAGTAAAAAATCTCCGAAACAAAAATCGATATTCTCGTGCTGTGTTCTGGTTGTTTACGACAAGTTAGCATCACCACTTTGCAAGTTGCCACGCTATCCAAAAGTCAGATTTTGACAGGTCATCGCTGCAGCTCAAAAATGACGGAATCTGGGTGAAGCATCACTCTTCCAGATTTCGGTTGCCATTTAGTGAGGGCGGGGGGGACTGTAAACAATGTTATCGGAAAATTTGGCTGAGCGGCCGGAATCGAAATTGAAACGTTTGTGTAAACAGCCGGATGGTGGTGTCTCATCGGGGGGAGGAGAAGCCATGAATTTATCGGCTGTTAGAATTCGGGGTTGGAGATAGAGAGGGAGAGGGAGAGAGAGAGAGAGAGAGACAGAAATGGAAAAATTTACTATTCATATTAATCCATTGATTTCAGGAGCCAATGTCCCCGCTACGAAGCCCAAAACTCGAAGTCGGCGGATTCCAGCAAATCCAGCAAACCTCCCCCACAATACCCCCGATGCCCAGCATCCCGACGACCGTCACCGAATTTCTCGCACAAGTACAGGTACGTCAAGCTCACGCTCAAGCTCAGGCTCTCCCAAATGGTCTCCGCTAGCTCGCCATTGTCTAGTTTTGCAAGCGCACGATTTTAGACGGAAATCCTGACAGTTTTGCACTGTTTTTGGCTTGTTTTGGGCGTGTACGTCTTTTTAGACTAACTAAAGAATCCCTGCTAGCTTGCCCACGCTTAAAATGCTTTCGAAGCTGCACAAAAAGGCCGAAAATTTGTTTTTTTTGATTCTTCATTTTTTTCGCTCGGTCTCTCTTTCCCGCGCTCCCTCGCTCGCTCTCTCTCTCTCTCTCTCTCTCTCTCTCGTTCTCTCTCTCCTGACCGCTAAACTCCCTCTAATCAATTTCCAGACTTTTTACCTAGTTGGCTCGTCGCCAGCGCCCTTTTACGGCTTTTTTTTGGCAATGCCCCGAACGGGCGGGTTGAGGGGATGGCGCTTGAAAACAACAATTCTCGACACTAGGGACCCTCGGCCATCCCGACCACCACCACGTAAAGGGGCTTTTTCTAGAAAAGACCTTTTCTCTGCGTCTATATCTCTCCTGTCTGCTTCTCGGCGTCTCTATCCCCTGCACCGTCTCTCTGCCACGTAAACATGTAAACAGAGCCACCACGGCTGCTGCCCCTCGTGCGCGACGTCCGCCCCAAAATGCTCACCCAGAGGGGCGCCATGCGTGTTTTCTTGGGGGTTGCAAAGAGAGGCAAGGAGCTTTAGAGTTATGGGGAAGTTGGGGGGTAGATTATTAAAGGATCATGGAAAAGTCAGGCTCAAGTCAGGGTTGGGCTTGGGTTGGCTTAGGCTTAGGCTTAGGCTCAGGCTTAGGCTAAGGCTAAGGCTTGGCTCGGGCTTAGGCTTGGCTTAGGCTTAGGCTTAGGCCTAGGCTTAGACTTGGCTCGGGCTTAGGCTTTGGCTTAGGTTTAGGCTTGCGCTTGGGCTTAGGCTTAGGCTTAGGTTTAGGCTTAGGCTTAGGCTTACAAGGAGACGTTTTTGAGTGTCGTCGGGACTTTGGCACGGGACCAAGCCTATCTTGTGCAGAGTTTTACGCTGATTCCGAATATGTTAACCGTTTTTGCGGAATAGCCATTTTTCGAAAGTTATGAACGATTTAAACCTCAAAACAGCCCAAAATCGGCTACTTTCGATAGTCATAAAAGGCTTCGGAATAGGTTTTAGACAAAACTTGAGTGTGCATCTTGTTCAGGAAAAAATTCTCTATAAAATAAGCCACTTAACTCAAAAATGCTGGAATTTTGAAAATTTTTGTAAAATTATGGACCTCCCAATTTATCAAATTTTTCCAACTTTTCAATGATTTTGAAAAAAATGGTACATTTTATAGAGAATTCTTTTCTAAACAAGATGCACTATTTGGTTTTTATCTAAAACCTATTTTTAAGTCTTTTATGACTATTGAAAGTAGCCGATTTTGGGCTGTTTTGAGGTTTAAATCGTCCATAACTTTCGAGAAATGGCTATTCCGCAAAAACGGTTAACATATTCAGAATCAGCGTAAAATTCTGCACAAGATAGGTTTGGTCCCGTGCCAAAGTCCCGACGACACTCAAAAACGTCTCCTTGTTAGCCTTAGATCGACTAAGTCTTAGGTTTAAGCGACGACATACTTTCTTCCGGGGGATTACGCCTCGATAGAATTTTTCCCATTTCAGCCATGCGTCTCCTCGGCTTCAAGCATATCTTCGGTAATAAGCGGGATGGATGATGTGAAGATTCCCGTAACGACATCCACGCCATCCTCCAACCCAACCAATTCCTCATCCGCCACCGCAGCACGACGATCCCGAATCTCGGATAAGGTATTGATTAGGTACTCGAAAATCGACCCTGTACTTCGTTGCTATTTTTTTGAATTCTGCAAATTGTATTGTTTTGGGGCGGCGGGGTCCCGGGGCGCCTCCCGTGGTTTTTGTGTATGTTTTTCGGGGTCTCCGGTCTCGAAAATGAATCGATTTGAGAGGGGGAGAAGGGGCAGAATGTTTGTCTCGATTCTCCCATCAGCCACCCACGCATTCTCCCATTGCATTAAACAATAAATAAAACAAGGATGTTTGGCGGTGGGAGAGAGACAGAGACAGAGAGAGAGAGAGAGAGAGCAGCGAGTGTGAGAGAGGACTCCGCTACTGGCACGCTCCCTTAGAATTTGAACCGGACCCAAAAATCCTTTTTTAGCTTTATTCGAGTATTTATTCTGTATATTTCCAGACTGCCACCTCATCCCTCCCAATCGCAACAGATATCGCCCGAAATCGCGATTTTTACCGAACGAATGATATACGACCGCCCTACACATATGCCTCCCTCATACGGCAGGCCATTATGGAAAGTCCGGAATGCCAGGTTAGCCAGCCAAGCATTAATGATAGTGTTCTTTTCAGCTAACCCTCAACGAGATCTACCAATGGTTCCAGGAGACGTTTGCGTATTTCAGGCGGAATGCTGCTACTTGGAAGGTTAGTTTTAGGTTTATGGCTGGCTTCAAGGGAGTCGGAGGTTTATGATTGGGCTTGAGCCTGGGCTCGGGCTTAGGCTTAGGCTTAGGCTAACCCCGCCCGCCCTTTAGCCGCCACAAGGTGGTGCTAATCCATTACGCAATGGAAAGGCGAGACCGTGCTTTGCGTGTTTCGGGAGCGGCAAGGTCCACCGGAATCCGTACCGAATAAAACCCACTTTTATTGCTTTTCCTTTCCTGCTCATCCATGCAATCTACCTATTCGAGACCCCACTACCGTATCCTAACTGGAAAATCGTATCTTTCGCCTTGGTCGTCGAATTTTATAGTGACAAGGCGCTGTTTTGGGGGAGGGTTGTTGCTAAAAAATACCCTTTCTATCGTACGGGGTGGCACACGCCCCCACTACCGATTGCCCTTTGTAGGAGGGAGAGAGAGAGAGCGAGAGAGCGAGAGAGAGAGAGAGAGAGAGAACGGGCAGATGAACAGTGTGACCCCCGAGATTCCCATGGACTCTTGTGTGGCTCCTTAAATTTTGGCCGCCTGGGGGTGGGAACAAAATAACAGACAGAAAAAATCATACAGCGTAATCTAAAGATACTGTATCTTACTGTAACTATTTCAGAACGCCGTCCGACACAATCTATCCCTTCACAAATGCTTTACCCGAGTCGAACAGAACGTTAAAGGAGCCGTGTGGACTGTGGACGATTCTGGTGGGTTGTTGAAGCTTTTAACGCGAAAATTAATAGGTTTGGGATTAAATTGGGCTTAGGTTCCCGCTTAGGCCTAGGTTTTGGCCTAAGTTTTCGTTTTCGCTTAGGCTTCGGCTTATTTGGCTTAGGCTTAGGCTTAGGCTTAGGCTTAGGCTTAGGCTTTGGCCTATCCTTATCTTTCCTAACGTCTCTATCGATGCCCAACCTACACATATCTCGCTTCCCTGTCCCTTTAAAACCCGAATACCCCCACAGATTTTGAACTAGTTTTGTTGTTGTGGCGGGGCGAGCATGAGACGTATTTCCTCATACTTCCCCCACTTTCCCCGCCTTTTCCGCCTGTTCCTCCGGACGACCAGGCGTCGGGAGGAAAACAACGGCCCAAAGCAACGAATCCCCCATAACCACACCATACAGAAAACAGGTTAGAATAAATACGGCATTTCTAGGGGTAAAAATGTTCGAATAAAGTATTTTACCAAATGTCACGATTTCTTTCTCCATAATTGGCCGGATTCCAGAATTCTACCGTCGTCGCCCTCATCGGGGCTCCGTGACAAGGTCCCAACCCCAGACACCAACCCTATCAATGGCCGACACGCTGCTAAATCAGCGATTCTTGGACCAGACGGCACTTAATTTACGAGGCACTGACGGTCAGTTTTGGCGGGGTGGCGCTTTAGTGAGGTCGAGCAAGGCAAAAATCGACATCCGACCGCGACTAGGTGTCGACAACCCTCGGTCGCCCTAACCAAGCGTATCAGGCCGTTCTGGCTTAGGCTTAGGATTCGGTTTAGGCTTAGGCTTAGTTTTTTTTGTCACCAGGTTACACCTAGTCGATCGTGAAGCTCGAGTTTTTGCTTCCTATCTCCTTCTTCCCTCCTCTTAAGAGTCAACAAGAGAACCATGCGATATTAGACAATTTTCAGGTGCTCTCGTTACGGATGGAGATGCATTAACAAACAACGTGTTATCGTTTTTGAACGGCGAAAACCCACTTTCATTACTTTCCGCAGCCGCAGCAGCCCATTCCATTGATGGGGATGGGAGTGAAGGTGGGTCGCTCTCTTTCTCTCTCGCTCTCTCTCTCGCTCTCTCTCTCCTTTCTATCACCTAACTACAACTCTACGTTTTTTCAGGCCATGGCGAGCTAGCGGAAACGGAAGAACAGACGGAGAACAAATCCCCCGATGCCCAGTTGATCATCGACGAGCCGGCGTCATGAGTAACCTCGTGGATTTGTCTTCTCCCTCCCTTTAACCCCTCTAAAAACACACCCTCTTCCCGAGGCTAGGCATCTTTCCATTGAGCTTATCCTCCCTGAAAATCGCGTGCCCGAATTTCCGGATTCAATCCATGTTTAATTGGCTCTAATTTCCGCGGTCTTTTTAGCATTCTTTTGCTTGCTAGTTCACCATACTCATCCTTAATAATTTTCCCTTAATTCTTGTCGAATTCGAGGTTTCTCGGCTTTCATATTTTTGTTTTATTTTGTGAAAATCATCCACCCGACGGGTCTCGCGCGGAACCACGAAAATCCAGCCACAATACCTGGAGAAAGAGTGACCCTATTCCTTCTCATCATCCTGATACCCCCAATTCTGAGATATCACACATCATCTACCCATTTTTAAAATATTTTTATACTTTTAAAGTAGTGGATTTTGTATTATTTTGTGGAGAGTTTTTGAGTTGTTCTTTTTGCCGGTGCAATTTGTTTGCGGTAATTATTTTTGTTTGATTGGTTTTTAAGATTATTTCCAACAATTATGTGTCGAAAAGTCGAAATTTAAATAAATTAAATATGAAGAGGGTTAGCGTAGGCTTAGGCTTAGGCTTAGGCTTGGGCTTAGATTTAATCGGATGAATCGATTTTCTTTCCAAATTTACGACTTTTCGGGACAGTCCCACCCTATTCTCTGCTCTCACTACCGTACTTCACACACCCATCATCCACTCCAATCCCCGACCGATCTGTACCCTCTTTTCTCCTTCCCGAACTTTCAAATCATTTTAAGACACCGAAACCCTTGCTGTACCCTGCGTGACCCACCTACTACCTACCGTACCCTCCTCCCAATCCCGAAATCAATCCCTCATTCCACGGTACACCAATATATTTCGATTTTTACTTTCATTGTTTTTCTGTTGTCTCGACGCGCATTTTGTGGAATAGTTGTATAAAGATTTATTTGGTACCAAGTGACGCAAGTATAACACGAGAGAGAGTGAGAGAGCGAGAGATAGAGAGAGGGAGAGAGAGCGAGAGAGCGAGACAGAGATAGAGACAGCGAGAAATAGAGAGAGCTATAGAGAGGGACAAAGAGAGCGAGTGAAGATGAGCAAACACCTAACTTGTGTTTTAGTTTACCTAGCGTTTTCCGAATGATTCGCTTAAGTATTTTTCGTCGCTCTCGCTCTCTTTCTCTCTCTCTATCTCTCGCTCTCCCACTCTCTCACTCGGTTTTTTAAGAACAACTCGCATCGGATTAGCTAGAGATCGCTACCCAGAAAGAAGCCTTTTTGCTAGTATGCGTCCATGGCTCGACTCTAGAATACGGGTTGCCATGGTGCCCCTCAGACATCGAAAGGGAGTTTCAAGCCTTCGGTCCCCGATGGGAGTGAATCTCTGCATCGCCCCCTCAAAACTCCTAAATAATGTTTCGTTTTTCGCATTAATCGCTGCGTTTTCAGTTCCAAAATGGGCGATTCGGGTGGAGAAGCCGCAACTACAACCCCTCCAGGACCAGAGAAGCCGCGTCAGGTGCCCGACGACTTTGAGAAGCGATTGGCAGCCGATGAGCCGGAAGATGATGACGATGAGCCGGAGACTGTTGACAAGACGTTTAAAGTAGGCAATTTGAGTCTAAATCGAGTGTTCCGGTTTGCAGATTGTAGTCTGCGGCGATGGATCGTCAGGAAAGACATCGATCTGCTCCCGATTTGCACATGATCATTTCGATAAAAACTATCATCAGGTACTTCTGGATTTTTGTGAATCAGGCTTATGCTTAGTCTTCTTGTTAGTGTTGGCTTATTTTTAGAGTTAAACCAAGGCTCAAGCTTCGCTTAAGTTGTGTTTTGGCTTTGGGGCATAAACTAGACCTAGACTTGGACTTTTTCTTGACTTGGGCTTAGGCTCAGGTTTAGGTTAGGCCAAACATGCAATTTGGTTTAACTTTGGCTTGGTAGGCCTAGGTACAGTGCGGCTTAAGCTGATGCTTTTTGGCTTGGTTTGGGCTTAGCTTTTGGTTGGATACCCAAATTTACAATTCTCCAGACACTGGGTCTCGACTTTTTCTCGCGTCGGCTGACCCTGCCAGGCGACGTTCAAGTCCTCCTCCAGGTAGGCCATTTTCAAGGAGCGCTAAAGCGAAATCCCTCTAGGTTTGGGACATTGGCGGGCAGTCGATAGCGGGGGGAAATGCTCGAGAAGTACGTTTACGGAGCTCACGCTGCATTGATCGTCTATGATGTCACGAATTCGGGTACGTTAGGATACGGTATATATGGTGATGCCAGAAGCATCGTATCGATTGTACGTTAACTTTTTGCAGCCTCGTTCGAAGACGTGAGCGACTGGGTGTCAGCTGTCAAGCGCATTTCGAAAAACCAGGAAAAGGTTTGTAGCCCGTAGCTTAGACTTAGACTTAGGCTTAGGCTTAGGCTTAGGCTTAGGATTGACATTAGATTTCGATGGTCAAAGAAAAAGTAAAAAATCACGGATTAGGCCATTTTCTAGCCGCCACGCCTCGGGCTGGTGGGCAACAAGACGGACCTCGAACATCGGCGCGTCATTCGCATCGACAAACACAATAAGTAAGACCTAGGAGTATACAGGGTGTCCCAAAAAAAAAGACCCCCCCCCCAATAATTTGAGCCAGAGGGCACCTACGGAGCTGAAAATTTGCACAGAGGTAGCGAAGGTAATTTTCTATGAACAAGGAAAGTTTCAGCCCGATCGGCCAGCGGGTTTTAAAGTTACAGCGAAAATACTTTTCATTTTTAATTTAATATGGGGATCTTTGCAATTTGCATCAAAGATATGCGTTATTCTTGCATTTACAAGCCGATTTTGCATAAATTTCGCGGAAAAGTGCCATTTTCTTGATGGAGCTTTGGAAAACGATTGATCATGTAGCGAGGAAATGATCAGCAAGGACGATGAATACCAGACCTCATGGCGGAAACTATCGTTGAACGCTTGAGCTTGGCTTAAACTTCAGCGTACGCGCCAACATAAGCCCAAATCTAAACTTCAACACTGTTTTCGAGCTCGCCGAACTCTGCTTTCGGGTCGACGAAGCTCAAATTGCCAAAATGTACAATAAGACGTGATTTGGATCGATAAAACAGTTGTTTTAACACTCTTTTTATTCTTCATACGCAATCGTTTTCCAAAAGCTCCATCAAGAAAATGGCACTTTTCAGCGAAATTTATGCAAAATCGGCTTGTAAATGCAAGAATAACGCATATCTGTGATGCAAATTTCAAAGATCCCCATATTAAATTAAAAATGAAAAGTGTTTGCGCTATGCTATAACTTTAAAACCCGCTGGCCGACCGGGCTGAAACTTTCCTTGTTCATAGAAATTTACCTTCGCTACCTCTGTGCAAATTTTCAGCTCCGTAGGTGCCCTCTGGCTCAAATTTTTGGGGGGGTCTTTTTTTTTTGGGACACCCTGTATATTAAGCAAGAAGGAGTACTGCAACGTACTGGGTACCGTAAGCTACAGAATTCCAGTCATTTTTCCTAAAAATCATTTTTCCTAAATTCATTTTTCCTAAAAATCATTTTTCCTAAAAGTCATTTTTCCTAAAAATCATTTTTCCTAAAAGTCATTTTTCCTAAAAATCATTTTTCCTATAGTTCATTTTTCCTAAAACCGGTTAAATACCGTAAAGGCCTAGTTCTTTAGTACTATGCATGAGAAAATAGAAATTTTTTTAGAATAAGGTCAGATCTGCCTAGGGTGATCATAGGAAGTATTTTAGTTGCGCGTTTAGCCTAGATTTGGGTGATTGGAAGTGAAAAGGATCAATGATAATAAGAAAGATTTTCGATAAAAGCCTACCAATAACCAAACCAAACAAATACTGCTAAAAAATGACAGCATTTGGAATTTCTTGATATTTTTACGCATCCCTATTGAATGAAAAATTTTAGGAAAAATGAACTTTAGGAAAAATGATTTTTAGGAAAAATGACTTTTAGGAAAAATGATTTTTAGGAAAAATGACTTTTAGGAAAAATGATTTTTAGGAAAAATGATTTTTAGGAAAAATGAATTTAGGAAAAATGAATTTAGGAAAAATGATTTTTAGGAAAAATGAACATAACCCTAAGCTACAGTATCCCCCGCTTCAGATTCGCCGACGAGCACGGCATGGCCAGTTTCTATGCGTCGGCAAAAACTGGGGACAGCGTCACGCTTATGTTCAGGTGGAATTTCGATTAAAATTGTCGATTGAAAATCAAAAAAATCCTGATAATCCACCTACCGTAACCCCTAAAAATTCTGACAAATTCTTTGCGGAACGGCTCGGCGTATTTTCCGGCAGCGTATTTGCGGGCGTGTGGGTGTTTTTGCGGTCCGTTCGCCCTGGCGGCTGTTTTCGGAAGCGTCTTCTACCTCCAGCGCAGACACAACAAACAAATAGCATATAGGAATCAAACGGAATTTCTTGAGGGGTTTTGGGGGATTTATCGGCGGGATCTAAAGGGACTGGCAAGGGACGCTAACGATTTTGCCGGTTGTGGCGAGCTAGCGAGCCGCCGGCCCATTTGCATGTCGGGGTTTTCGTTCTCGGGGTTTTGGCTGGACCATACCATTTAAAACAACCTATTCGGTCGAAAAACGAAAACGAAAAGGTACTGTGTTTTTAAGGAGACGGTCTATGCAAAACACAAAACGTTCCCTTAACCCTTATGGCTTATGGATCGAGGTTTTGCAAATTGTGCAGCTCGTTGAGGGGCTCAACTGCGAAAAAAGCGGACATAGGCCGGTCGAACGGCAGCAAAGGGCAATTAGTCGCCGAAATCAACACCGGGGAGCTAGCCACGGGTAAACAAGTGACAACTGCTTGCCCAACGAGGGGTACGGTAGATCAGTCAGACTGTCTGGCAGGAGATAGAGTCTAGTCAATTTTATGGTTTATCGCTGGAGGTTGAGGCTTGGTTGAGCCGTTTACCAGGCTTGGGCTTGGCTTAGGTACGCTTAGACTTAGGCTTAGGCTAGGCTTAGTCTAGGCCTAGGCTTAGGCTTAGGCTTAGGCTTAGGCTAGGCTTAAACTTAGGCTTAGGCTTAGGCTTAGAGTTAGGTTAGGCATAGGAATCTCATCGTAATAGTTACGGTACTCAGAACGTGGCACCCCCTAAATTTCGTGCGGCCGAGGTAAGAGTCAGACAGGACACTCAGTGAGAGAGAGAGGGAGAGAGAGAGAGAGAGGGAGAGAGAGAACGTGATAGAGATCGAAAGAGCCAGTAGATCCGAGAGACGCAGAGGAGATGCACTTTCGGGGGTGGCTGAAGGGCTGAACCCGATGATTCTGCTTACCAACACGGCGCCGCCACCCCGTACACAACCCGACGGATCCGGGGGGCCGGCTAAAAATGTTCTGCCTTTTCCCAGATTTTTGCTAAGAATTTGAAACTATGCGCGTTAATGAAGATCAGCCAGCTACGGTGCTAGCCGCAGTCTTTTGAGAATTGAAATAAGCGCGATATTTGATTTTTGGCACACTCTTCCATGGACGCAAAAATTTCACCCTTAATTACCGTACCTTCCTCCATTTATTGTGGTCATTTTAATGCGAATGTAGAGCGCCACGAAATACCATAGAATATGTGGAGGGGCGAGAGGGGTCCCGGCACGAAAACACGTTGTTTTGGCGGAATGGCCAGTAGAGGGGGGGCACGACTCGCAAATAGGCCGAGACCTAGCAACAACAAACACCAAATAACACCAGAAAGACTGGCAAAAAACTCTCGAGTATTAGCATGATGATATCACTGATACCGCTAGTACGTAGCATGTCGTAAGTTAAAAACTGCACCGGAAAGCGGTAGAGCCAGAGATATCTAAAAGTTATAATCATGACATGACAACATCCTGATAGCCTGTAACCGAACCAGCAAAACGGTTGCTGAATTCCGGTCTTGTTATTTTACCTTGCGTCCTGTCGGTATTTTGGCTGTCGAGGTTTTTGCTGTGGATGTCGGTATTTTGGCCTGTCGGGATTATGGGTGGAATTCGCCGGGGGAAATAAGTGTTCTACCATTCATCCATTTTCAGACAAACCGCTGCCGACCTCGTTGGCGTGGCGCTCTCAAAAACGGATGTCGAAAGCGATATCGTCATTGTCGAAGGAGAGGTCAGTGCCTTGGGTTAGCTAGCAGAGACCCCTTGGGAACCCCCGGTATCATTTCTCCTACTTTCAGATCATCCGCGAGGACCCGGGAGTCCGGAAGCGCCCCATCGACAATTCTCGAAACACGGCCGTCTGTTCTATTCAATGAGGCTGTTTATTGTGCAAACCGTTATTGCCAGTTATCCCATGTTCTATCTGAGTATTGTGATTATCGAAAATATAAACCTCCTACCTTTCCTAAAGTGTATAATGCTAAATGGTATAAAGGAAAAAGGAAAGCGCAGGTTGCCACATTTATATTCCGAGCCTCAAACCACTTCCATATAAATACCAGCGCGCGCGTTCGGTGTTCAAATGGCAGTATAGATGTGGTTACCAATATACCTGAATGGATTAGAGAACACGTTTATTAGTAGAGAACAGTGGCGAATATATATGGCACGGATAAAGGGTGTCTGAGGATAATACAGATGTCGAAGGCAGGGCGAACGAGAATGTTCAGGGTGTCGAAAGGATGCACTCGCCAGTGGTTTACTGCGCCCCTTCAGTGGTAAACCACTTCCAGGCTCACAGACCTTCTCCAGTTCAGGCCGAAACCATCCCTGGCCTCCAATCCCTTTCGGGAGAGAAGAAACGAGTAATCCGGGAAGAACCCGAATTATCGCCAGAAAGTCGAGAGGGCGCCGCACAGCCCGCTCCCATACGGTCATCGCGGCGGGACCACCTGGCATATTGCCAACCCCATTACACCACATAATTAAATCCTCGAAACTGCACCTAGAGAATGGAATTCTCTAGGAAAGTTTCGACACTCCCGGCCAACGCCAAGCCGAAGAGTGCCGCCACCTTAGGGGAGACGGGGAAAATTAAGTGGGAGGTTGAGTGGGAGCCTCGCGGCGGCCCAAGAATTTACAGACTCGTCCGTCCAGCCCAGGGGAAATGGTGGGACAGGGGTACCAAATATCAGATGGTATATAAAGCCACTGTTGGGGGGCGGGAGGACGAAAAAATGGTAAGTAAAAGCTAGGGGTGGGGCCGCTGACAGATAAAATAGTTGGCCGGTGCTAAGGAGCCCGTACTCCTACCGGACCAACTGGGGATAGGGAAAGGGGACTTATCGGATTGTTTGGTGTCGTTGAGCGAGTAGTTGTCTTGCACATGTCGAGGAGCGCGGCACGTCGTGGTGGCCATTGATCTCGTTGCAGAGCTTGACCAAGAAATTGTTGATGGCGTGGCGTCCTTGGTACTTGACAGTGCAGATGTCGCTTGACCAGGTGTTGAGGGAAGGTTCCGAGGGACCTTAGTGCTGTCTTGAATCGGAGAATTGTCACAGCATGGCGGCAGGGGGAGTCACGCAGAGAAGAAAAACCCTCTCACGAGACCTCCATCGCATGCGACAGCATATTTGTTGAAAAAAGCGATCACAGTTGGGGTGTCGCAGGAAGATCCTCATCCGTTTCAGGTGTCGGATCTTCATCTGAGAAGGCGCCGGTGTCACCCGTGAGGTTGAACGCGGCTTCCGTCGTGTCGATCTGACAGAGCTTCGTTTGAAGTGTCAGTTCAGCAGTGGCATCTCGGTGTCGTAGTCGACCGGCGTTGAGAATGTCGGGCTCGACTTGTTGTACGTTGTCGGCGAGCTTGATGACGGTGGTGATGGCGCGGACGAACGTCTTTCCAGACTTGAACATTCGTACCTTGACATTGCGCACAGCATCATCTTTGCCCTTGAGGAGTTCGACGATTTGACCGATCGGATAGCTGCCTCGGTCTCCATGGGGCTCGATAAGCATGACGACTTCGCCCAGCTTCGGGAGCTGGTTGGTAGAGCAGCGTCCAGGAGCGGTCCGGTACTTGTTCTTGTCGCGAAGTTGCGGCAGGTAGTAGAGGTCGTAGTCTTTCCAGAGCTGAGTGAGCTGCTTGTCGTAGATCTTGAACCAAGTTGTCACCATCTCATCAGTCGGGTTGACCTTGATTTGGAAATCGGGGTCCTCGTCTGTCTTCGGGTCGTAGAACGACTTGAGTCCTCGAAGACCAGGCAGGAAGAAGTCGATCGGACGAATGACCACGATTTCGTCTTCCACAGAGAGGAATACGAGTGGCCTGTTGTTGGTGCTGAACTCCACGTCAGTGATGACGGTGTCGAAGTCGGCAGGATCGAACTTCTTCTGCAGCGAGATGGAGTCGAGCTTGCGTTTGACGATCTGGATCATCCGTTCGGCGTGTCCAGACTGCCAAGGCGCAGCAGGTGCATTGAAGATCCACTGGATGCCAGTGTCGGTGAAGAAGTCCAAAGCGTCAGAGCTTTGGAGGTCGACGGTGTCGGGTTCATCCTCACGAGTGTCTTTTTTCTTCTTCACGGATGTCGCGATTTGCTGCGAGGGCTTGTAGAACCTCATCGGCTTTACGGAAGTTGGTCCCGTTGTCGCTCCAGATTTTCTGTGGGCAGCCGTAACGGTTGGTGAATCTGCGAAGGCAGCGCAGGAACTCGATTGTGCTGATGGACTTGGCAACTTCGAGATGGACAAGGCGCGTGCTCAAACATTCGAAGAGGCAAATGTATACCTTTTGTGGCGTGCTTGGATCGTCGGTGGTCAGGTGGAATGGACCAGCAAAGTCGACGCCCGTGTATTGGAATGGCATGCAGCGGCTTGTACGTTCTTCCGGCAACTTGGGTGTCTCCGGCGACGGGTACGGGCGGCTGTCTCGGATCTTGCATTCGAAACAGTCGGCACGTGTGTCAGCGCGGCGTCCGACGATGTGGAAACGTTGTCGCAGTCTTGCTTCCGTCTCAAGCTTGGAGAGATGGATACCTGCAACAACGTGGGCGTCGCGGCTGAGGAGCTTGACCAGCAGTGACTTGGAGAAGAGAATCGGGGCACCTTCTTGTTGATCCGGCAGATTGATGACTCGATTTCGGATGCGAACAATTCCGAATGGATCCGTATTGGTCTTCTGCTTGACTTGCTGATGTAGTTGGGGTTAGTTGTTAAGGTTGTCTTGTTGATGGCAGAAGATCAAGTAGTTCAGCGCAATTGCTTGTCGCTCTTCACGGCTTTGAGTGTCGCGTAGTAGTACAGAGAAGTTCTCAGCGCCTGGGTGTGTCGGGTAGACTCCCAGAGCGGCAACTGTGTAGTCGAGGGCCTTGTGAAGATACATGAATTGTGCGAGGTCGATCGGCATCCGTAGAGGAAGGTGTCGATGTTCGATGCGATCAGGTGCATCCGGTTCAGCATCGGGTGTCTCCGTTGGCGCATTTGTTGCAGGGCGTTTGCATGCGCGTTGCAAAGGGCGGCGTGGTGGCAAGTTGTCGTCCACGTCCAAGTCAGGCAAATCACGAAAACGTACTTGCTTGATCGGTTGAGGAGCAGCTTCGTCTTCGTTGGGCACATCGGCTGGTAGAGGATTCTTTCTTGGTCTGCCACGTGGTCGACGCACAGGTGGTTCGGCATCTGCGGCGTTGACCATTGTTGTCACATGGGACTCGGTGTCGACAGGCTCGTTGGAGATAGGAATGTCGAGGATCTTTTGCAGCTTCTTCGGCCATTGGTCTTCGGGCTTGGTCAGAAACGTCGGCCCATCAAACCATCCGCGTTGACGTGCATCTTCGACCGAGAGAGGAGGCTTCGTTCCGAGGTCGGCAGGGTTGATCAGACCCGGCACGTGTCGGACTTCTACCTTATAGTTGTCGCGAAGACCTTCGATTCCGGAACGGAAGATCTTGACGCGGTTGCGGACGTAGATGTTCGTGTGGACGGTGGGTGAAGCAAGCTGATGAAGTGCAGGTTCCGAATCCGAGAAGAAGTAGATCTTCTGGATTGCGAGGGTGTCTCGAAGTTCCTCGACGAGCATGTGTGTCACCTCCATCCCGTGTGTCAATGCAAGCATTTCGTGCTTGGGAATCGATGGCACTGGTGTCGCGATGGTGGCGAGACGGGAGCGAGAGTAGAGTAGTCGCGCTCCTTGGCTTCTGTCGGCTTCGTTGGCAGATTGAAGGTAAGCCGTGACGCAGAGTCCCAGGGCGGATGCATCTGTGAACACATATAGAAATACCTTAGGATCAGCGTAGAAGCGAGCGAGATCGGCGGTCGCGACAGCAGTTCGAGGGAATTCCAGCTCGAGCTTGGAGAACTTGAGTATCATCTCAGTCCAATTCCGCGTGATCTCCTGTGAAGTCGGCTCGTTCCATGTCAGCTTTTCCTTCCACAAAGATTGGGCGAGGAGCCGCATCTCTAAAGTGAAGGGAGCAAGAAGGCCGAGTGGATCGAAGACGGAGGCCAAGACGCTGTAGATTTCGCGCTTGGTCCATCGTCGTTTGTCGGACTGGAAGACGGCAGAGAACATGTCGACGATGGCGGGCTTCAAACCGATGACGCGGATTGTATCGAAATCTTGGTTCCACATCAGCCCGAAAAGCTTCAGTTGTCGCTTGTCGACGCGGTCTTCTTCAGGAATGAAGTCGCGGATTCCCAAGTCATCGGAGCTGAACTCGCGAAGATTCATCGAGATGTCGCTGAAGAGCTTCTTGGTCGTAGTGTAGATGGCCTTGGCTTCATCCAGGTTGTTGAAGCCGAACGTCACATTGTCCACGTAGCAGTTGCGAATGAGATCGCGCTTCAAAGTATCTGGAAGATCCGATTGGCTTACGTAGTATTGAATGGAGGCGCCAAGTAGGAACGGAGAGCTTGTCAGGCCGAAGGGGACGCGGCAGAAGCGGTACTCTTGGAAGTCGGCTTGTGTCCCTTTGGTACGCAATGTCTCCATCTTCGCAGCCGGATTGTCGCTGTCGAGGATTCGACCGATGACTTCAGGCTTGAACCATAGGAAGCGTGTAGAATCACGATCCTGTTCGTTGAGTGCCACTTGATGGAAGGCTTTCTCGATGTCGCTGACCAGCAGATGTTGGTAGGCCCGTGTGCGAAGAAGAACATTCAGCAGTGGTGGGATGAGCGACGGTCCCGGATGCAGCTTGTCGTTGAGCGAGGGCTGATCCTTGAACTTCGCGCTGCCATCGTAGACGAGACGGATTTCAGTCGTCGAACCGGGCTTGTAGACGGGGTGATGAGACAAATAATGCACACGCGATTCCGATTCGGTGTGGTGCACCGGACCGGCAGTCTCGATAATCCCTGTCTCAAGTTGCTTCATGATGAGATCGTCGTACTTCTTGAGCAGTGTCGGGTCTTTTGCGAAAGTTCGCAAGATACCAAATGTCCGTGGAATCGCCAGAGACTTGTTGGTCGGGAGTGGTGTGCTCTCTTCCTCATTCCATGGTAGGCGTACGGTCAATCTATCGTTGGTGAACGTCACATCGCGTAGAAATTGGGCCTTGGCCTTCTTCGCTTCAAGCGCGGCTTTCGTCGCACCAGTTGCGTTGTCGGGGATTCCGATGTTGCTGTAGCGCCATGGATCCGTTGTGACTGTCCTGGAGAGCTCGATGAACTCGGGCGGTGTGTCGGAGTCGTACTCGGGCTCCATAAATGGAACAGCGGGCACATGTCGCGGCTTCCTGTCCTTGACTGGTGGTGACAGCGTCAGGAACGTTTGACTGCCATAAGGCAGAGCGAGATGTTTGTCGACGTACTTCTGATCGTTTAAGTCGCGGATGAGTGCTTGCTTGACGAGGTTGGTGCCGCTGATGACGGGACCAAACTTGTAATGGTCGACGATACGTCCAGACGGAAGCACCATCGGAGGGCGTGAAGTGTCGCGGAGTTGCTGTAGAATGTCTTGTCCGATCAACATCTTGCACTGGATGCTGTGGCGGCGGCTTGCGTGGTAGTGGAGCCGGATGTCGGCGTGTCGAAGGGCCAGGCGATCGGCGGCACAGAGTTTCCAAACGCTGATTTGTATTTCAGCGAGTGTAGTGACGTCAATCTGAAATTTACCGACGCCAGGAATGTCGACGGATGTGATGTGCACTTCGGGATGGACAGTTCCATTGAATTGTTTGATGCAACGCGTTGTCTTGCCGTGATCCGGAAAGGAGTATGTCTCGAAGAGCGAAGGGCTCATGTAGGAGGATGTCGAACCGGAGTCCAGGAAGGCGTCAACGTAGATGAAGCTGCTGGGATCGGTCGGGTTGACAAGGGGGATCTTGAGGAGCTGAAGTTGTGAACGGGCGGCAGATGCTTGTGGAGCTTTGGAGCAGCTGTAGAGGTAGGCTTCAGGCTTGATGGACAGCGTTATCTTCTCCGGCACGAAAAAAGTCGAGACCGCAGAAGTTGGATGTTGTCGGGTAGCCTTCGTCGCCATTGTCGTATGCTTCTTCTTCATTGCCCTCAACGTCTGTCGACCATTGACCATCAGCAACATTGGCACGCCTGTCGTTGGAGTAACCCGATGTCTTGCCGCTACCCGAGTGTCGCCTATCATTACCTGTCGCATTCTCAGACTGCATAGGCTGACTGGGTGTCGTGTTGCGCGCCGAGTCGGCAGGCGGTTGGGAGTTGTGGCGACCAGAGTCCGCGTTCTGTTGTCGATAATGATCGCGGCTGAAGTCGCGACGATTGTTGTTGAAGTTGTTGTTGGGTCGACGGATGGAGGTCGAACGGCCACGGCTGGTGGAGTCGATGTCGTTGGTAGACGCGGGCTTCTTCTCTTCACGGAGTGGATGGAACTTGGTGTGATGGGAGCCTCCGCATTGTTGGCATTTGGCTCCAGCGCAGTTGGCCCTGTCGTGGTCGGATTCCAAGCAGATGTAGCAACGGCATTGATCCAACACGATGTTCCACTGGGCTTGCGATCCGGTCAGCTTGTCGCAAAGGCTTGGACGGTGTCCCTTGACGCGGCAGAACGGGCACATCGTTGTCTTGGCTTGCATGCGATATTTGGAGAGCTCCATCTTCCGCTGCGTCGCAAAACCACGAGTGTGTTCCTGCAACTTGAGGACCATGTCGTAGATGTCGAGCGTTGATGCCGCATCGGGGTACTTGACGAGGAAAGATTGTCGCACAGCAGGCGGAAACTTCTGGATGATGTCTTGCTTGGTGCGTGCTTCGTTGCAGCTGTTGTCCTTGAGCTCGCTGGCGGCTTGTCGCAGTGTACCGAAGAACTTGTCGAGGTTGTGGTAGTCTTCGCCAACGGGGTCCAGATCCAGGACTGTCTCGACGGCCAGCATTTGACGCTCGGCCGGTTGGAAGTACGAAGCGAAGAGTTGGAGAACGGCTTCACACAAACCTTGAGTCGACATGATGTATTTGTCCACGGTCTTCCTCACACTTCCCGAAAGGTAGTTGAGCAGGAGGTCATGCTTCTCGCCATCGGTGACGCAGACTTGGTTGGCCTTGACAACGTAGCGCATCCAAGAAGATTTGAACTCGCCGGTGCCGTCGAACTTGTCGTGCTTGCCCTCGTTCTGCAGCACAAAGTAGGCGCCTCGGTAGTTGAGACGATGCTGTCGCGAGGCGGCAGAGTTGAACTGTTCGAAGAGGTGGAGACCATTCGCCGTTCGCAGCATGTTGTGGGGAAGCTTCTGCAGCATGTCGATTTGGAGTTGGCTGAGAGGTTCGTCTTGGCCTTGCTCCGTGATGTCGAACAACGCTGGAGCGGCTTGCTGCACGGTGTCGGTCGGCTGGCTCAGCGTCGGTGGCGCTTGAGAAACTTGAGTGGCACCAGGTAGATACGGGCCGTTCGGTCCTGGAATTTGAGGTGCGAAGTATTGATAAACCTTTTCTGTCTTGGGGACAGTGGTGTCGCGATACTTCGCTTCGATGTCGTCGATGCGCTTCGTAACGTCCTGGAGTTGACGCATCATCTTGCCGTCGAGGTCGTTGACTTGTTGGTGCACGCGGTCGAGGATCTCGGCATGTTCTTGAGCACGTTGGCGCAGGTCGGCAGTTCGTTGGATGCCATTGTACTCTTGAGTTTTGTCGAAGCGAGTGATGAGAGCTTGCATCGTAGAGAGCAGCGTCTGCATGTCAGCATTCGAATCATTGGCAGGAACGACTGTCGACTTTTGCCCGTGTGTCGCCACCTGAATGGAAACATTTGTACCTCCATGGTGTTCTCCGACGATGTCGCATGGCTCGTCGAAGCCCTCAGCATCAGAGTCGCCTTCGCCTTGAGAATCCTCGTTGGCGGTGTCGGGCGCTTCGTCCTTGACCACGCCGAAGTAGGCAGCCTTGAGGTTGTCGCCGAGCTTGGAGCCATAGTCCGTCATGTCGTGGAGCACGGCTTCAGCATCATTAGCAACAATGACGCGGTCGAGCTCGGGCTCGGTGTCGCGCTTGCTCAAGGCCAGATTGAGGGCGTCAATCCTTACCTTGATCTTCTTGATCAAGCTGCGGGTGTCGGCCTTGTAGCTCTTGAGCGTCGGCGGATCCTCCTTCAACTTCTGCAGCTCAACATCGGAGAGGATGAGGCCGGCGGCTTGGGCGCGTAGTGTCTCCCAGCCTTCGAAGATGTCGCGCAGCTCCTTGGGCTTGATATTCTTGCGCGGCATGGTGTCGCGTAGCTTGCTTGATTTCTGAAACAGCGTACATCAGGCGAGGACGAATTGAAGTGTGAAGCGAAGCGAGAACAAATCAACACCGAAGAATGAAAATCGAAATGAGCAGAGCGTAATGAAAGCGCGAAAGCGAATTTGGAATTTGAAATGGCAAAAGAAAGTAATTTTGAAAACGAAAAGTAAAAAAGTGAATTTAGAATGTAAAAGTAAAAACAATTTTGAAAACAAAAAGTAGAAAAGAAAGCAAAACCAAATGCGAAAAGAAAGTGAGCGCGGAAAGAGCGAGAAAATTCAAAAACGCGAGCGGGCCGAAAAATTGGGAACGGGGCCTCCGCTGCACACCTTTGAACCTCGGGTCCCACCACGCTCAGATCCCATCCATTACGCAATGTCAATTCAAAAATCAAAACAGCGATATCAAAGCGTTTTCTCGTAAAGGGATCGCTTTTTCGTCGAGAAGATTGTGCAGCACTCAGCGGAAGTGTAGAAAACATCGTAGAACATGTAGAGTGTGCAGCAAAGTAGTTTTGGCCAGTGTTTCTTGCACGCATACGGCTTCTCGGGGACCGTTGTCGCAGGAAAACACTTCTTCGCGTGGCAAAAAGCCAGTGTCGGGATTGAAAAACTAGGAGAATAAAATTCTCAAAGTAATTCGGGTGTCGCAAAATAAGAAGAATCCATGCAGCAAGTGTCGATAGATGGGAAGCGTGTCGAGTTGATGCCGTAATATCACCGGCGTAGTCGCGGGTCTCGATCAGCACATCAGCTCGGCAGAAAGCAGGTGTCGAAACATGGCTGCACTTTCCGTGAGCAGTGGCCGGCTTGTCGGAGACTTCTTCCACCATCATACGCAGCTTGCCGCCGTAACTTGAGAAGTAACTGCATCCATTTCTTCACGAGATGTCGCGCACTTCTAAAAGATGTCTTATAAAGCGAAAATCCCAGATGTCGAATGAGAAAAAAAAATCCTTGTAGGCCAGTGAAATGCAAACAAATGACTTTCTCAAGGCCATTGTTGCAAAAACACCTCGTAGAGGGCGGTCTTCGTTCGAACACATGTAGTCGCGCAGCAAATTTGATCAAAGTAGACGCTTGATGACGAGTAGACGTCCAGCTTGATTGTCTTGAGCAGAGCAGAAGGAAGTTGCCGCATTTGCGCTTGACCAAGTGTCGAAAACAGGTTGCGCCGAGTGTCGATTTCTTCTTTCCTTGAGACATTGGTGACGAGTGGAGGTTGGGGCCATGGAGAAAGTGGACGCGAGATAGGAACAGCAGCTGGCCCATCCTTCCGCGCACAGAAAACCATTGGGGCAACCATCGAACACGCATCCCATGCTCATTTCATCCTGGAAAAGACAAAGAATATCCAAAAATCACCTTTTATTTTGTATCCACTCGTATTGTCTTGCCCATTGCTTCTTCTGCTGATGTGTGACGATCCTTTCCACCATTCCACGGCAATCGTCTTTCCATTCGCAGCGGGCTCGCGTGGGCTTTGCGAACATGGATTTGATAGTTCCGTGGGCCGGCTTCATGGGGAACACGCCGCGCCCTGGCGTCAAACCCAAGGCCATTTGCGTGATCTAAACACACAAAGCAGGAAAGTACCATGGCCATGGCTGATCGCACACATCCGCACAAAACAACTGCCGAAGTCTTGTTGAAGCGAGCAAGGGTGTCGCGAGCCATACATCCTTCACCATTCTCTTGTCGAAAGCATTTCCATCGGCATAGAGGCAGAATTGACCGGGTTTTAACCACGGCCGACGCACCATATCGAAAATATAAACCTCCTACCTTTCCTAAAGTGTATAATGCTAAATGGTATAAAGGAAAAAGGAAAGCGCAGGTTGCCACATTTATATTCCGAGCCTCAAACCACTTCCATATAAATACCAGCGCGCGTTCGGTGTTCAAATGGCAGTATAGATGTGGTTACCAATATACCTGAATGGATTAGAGAACACGTTTATTAGTAGAGAACAGTGGCGAATATATATGGCACGGATAAAGGGTGTCTGAGGATAATACAGATGTCGAAGGCAGGGCGAACGAGAATGTTCAGGGTGTCGAAAGGATGCACTCGCCAGTGGTTTACTGCGCCCCTTCAGTGGTAAACCACTTCCAGGCTCACAGACCTTCTCCAGTTCAGGCCGAAACCATCCCTGGCCTCCAATCCCTTTCGGGAGAGAAGAAACGAGTAATCCGGGAAGAACCCGAATTATCGCCAGAAAGTCGAGAGGGCGCCGCACAGCCCGCTCCCATACGGTCATCGCGGCGGGACCACCTGGCATATTGCCAACCCCATTACACCACATAATTAAATCCTCGAAACTGCACCTAGAGAATGGAATTCTCTAGGAAAGTTTCGACAGTGATCAAAAATTCTATCTGTCAAAGAATAAAGCTGTCACTGTCACTGAATGCGCCGAACCGGGATTGTCAATCAAAGTAAAAAGCTCGTCAGATTTATTCCAAGGGTCTGCAAGGTCGAAAATGAAAAAAAGGGAGATTAAATGGGGACCCGGTCAACGGTATTTATGCACAGGGGGGAACGGTGGCTCGGCTTATTTATTCTCCGTCCAGGATTCGTCATCAACCTGAAAATGAGGAAATTAGGGGACTTCCATAAGTACATCAATGCCTGCAAAAATAGTCTGAAAAAAATTTTTCTCGAATTTATATATCATTCTCAAATTGTTGACTTAAGAACAAGCTGATACTCATAAAATTCAAATTAATATAAAATTCAATTCAATGAACTTTCTGAACTAACCTCCTCCAAATCCTCGGCCTCCTCATCCTCAACTTCATCATCAACTTCAACCGTCTCAGGGACAAGGTAATATTGCAGAGGGTTCGGCCAAATATCGTCCTTGATCACCTCGGCAATATCATCGGCTGCCGGCTCGAGGTTCGTGTCCAACCACGCGAAGAATGTGAATGGGGCATTGCGATCGGAACTCTACAAAAAAACACCATTTACCTCTAAATAGCACGTCTCTGTCAATTTTTTGTCCAATCTCACCTTTCCAAGCTTCTTCCCCTCCTTCCAGCGGATCTGGGTGATCTTGCAACCCGGCTCGTCGCCACCCAAGAAATATTCACGGGTCATCGAGTCATTTTCGAAATATTCATTCTCCTTCCACCGGAAAGTGATTTTGTAGCCGCTTTTGATATCGTCGGCCTCGTCAATCTAAGCAAGGTGGTTTCATAGGCTTAGGGCTTTGGCTTCGGCTTAGCCTTAAGTTTACCATTAGGTTTGGGCTTGGTCCGGCTTAGGCTTAGGTTTGGGGTTTAGCCGTAAGCTTAGGTTTTTAGGCTTAGGTTTAGGCTTAGGCTTGTTGTGAAGTCCTACCAACCTCAATAGCAGCTAGAGACATCAGTGCATCTTCCTCGTCCTCGGCGACCAGGGCAGCGATTTGGGGATGGTTGAGGAGCTAAACCACGATCAGTTTGTATGGAAATTCTTTTTTTTATTTTTATGAAGTAAATCAATTAATAATTTTGATCAATCAATTAAAAACATTTGATCATTTGTTGAAAACTCACCGCCATCGGCCAGAATTGGGGGAATTCCTTGAGGAGCTTTGTCCTCTTTTCCATATGGGGCCGGCGGAGCTGATTGTATTTTTGCTCGATCTGAAATTGTATTTAAGGGCGTCAGAACCGATTAGCATACCTTGATGACTTCCTCGGACGCCTGCTCATTGAGGTTGTCGACGTGGCTCTGGATCTCGTCGATCTGCTTGATCATGCGCCGCTTCTCCTCGGGAGCCTGGTTCAGCAGGTAGTCGACTTCGAGACGGGCACGCTTCTCCTCCGGCTCACCCATTCTGACGAGGTTCCCTAAGGGTATAAATTATTTTAATAGGATTTTTGGTCAAAGGAACAAATTTATGAAGCCAAAAATTACTGGAACTTTTTGAGATAGGGATGGAAAACCTTTTTTTTGGTCATTTTCATTTACCTGTTAAATTTTTCGCAGCCAATCAAGTGCAATACTCAACTCCCAAGCTAAGCTAATACGTCGAATATCAACGAAACTAAGCTTAAGTTAAGCTGACGAAGCCAAGGGCCGTGGAACTCTGAGAAACTTAAGCTAAGCCGGAGTTAACTTAAGTGAGGGCCGAGCTACTGAGCCCACGCTAATCCAGTCTTAACCTAACCCCAAGCCCAAGGAACGCTAATACCAAGCCAAACTAACAAGGAGACGTTTTTTAGTGTGAATGGAGTTTTTAGTTGAAACCAGGCCTATTTTGTGCAGAGTTTTGCGCTGATTCCGAAACTGTCTTCCATTTCTGCTAAATAGCTCGATTTAAAAAGTTACAGCCATTTTAAGGTCATTTTAGTCCAAATTTTCCCATCTTTAAAGCCCATTATGTTGCTTTTCCCGGCTGATTTTCCAAAAATAAGTTTTGTCATCGTATTCAGAAATTTTTTCTCTATTAAATAAGCCCCTTAACTCAAAATTGTCAAAAAATGAAAAATTTGACGATACTTGGTATGGACCAGGCATGGAAAATTCGGTCGGCCCGGCCGATCGGCCGGGCCGAAAGCCGACTAAATCGGCCACTTCCGGGCCGATTTTCCTATGCTAATTTTTTCGGCCCGGCCGATCGGCTCGGCCGACTTTTGGGTGAATCGGCCGGGCCGATTCGGCCCGGCCGACCATTTATGTCAAAATTAAAAAAAAAACCCGTAAATCAGTGGGTCCACAAGTAGATGACCACGAATCTCGACCATCAGTTTTCGCCTTTAGAAGCCAATCAGCTCGCTATTCATTTTAAGGTTTTTTGTTAACATTCATTCAAGGTTTTTCAGGTCTACGAACGATTTCGTGACGTTTTACTGTAAGGGCCTAAGCAGCCTGTTCAAGGCAGCACAACAGCTGCCACATGGGAATCAAATGGAGCTTTCGCGCTCTTTCCAATGAAATCCTTGACTGTCTAGAATACTCAACTTCACATGGGATATGATGATCTTAGTGTAGCGTCAAATTCGGTTAACTGTTCGAACAAACGGTAATAACTGTTCGAAGATGCTGGTCATCTACTTGTCATTCCACTCTTCGAGGAGTTAGCTGACTTGATCCATTAATAATATGGTGATCATTTCACCTCGAAAATTACCTTGATCTTCTTCACCCCAAACCTAATTGGTTTGGCGGTAATTGGCAAAAGCATCAAAGAGAATGCATAATCTTGCGCATTTAACACTGTGTTATATGTGGAAATCGGATGTGTCGGCCTCACGCGGCCGATCGGCCGGGCCGACTGAAGCCGAAAAAATCGGCCCTAACAGGGCCGATTCCGGAAATTGTCGGCCGAGCCGAATTCTAAGAGGCCGACATTCAAATTTCGGCCGAAAAAGCCGATCGGCCGGGCCGATTGCCATGCCTGGTATGGACTCCGTTTTTTGTATGGGAAATGGTGAAAAACAGCCTATTTCTCACCCCTGTAAGTGATCATCGGTCGGAACTAGCGTACTAATCAAATATACCATTCGAATCAGAAAAAAATTCTCTACAAGATAGGCTACTTAAAATAAATTGGAACATTAAAACAAAAAAGTAGCACATCATGGCATATGGCTAATCTGGGCCTAAAAATGCTCTTAAAATTGCTGTAACTTTTTAAATCGAGCTATTTAGCAGAAATGAAAAAGTGTTTCGGAATCAGCGTAAAATTCTGCACAAAATAAGCCCGGTTTTGTCTCAAAATTCCATTCACACCAAAAAACGTCTCCTTGTAAGTTAAGTGTAAGCCCATAAAAACAAGAAGAATGCCGAAAATTTTCCCAAAAAATTTGCACTACCCCAACTTGAATATTATCAGTTATTACCTTAGATTGTTTTACTAAGGAACAGATTGAAGAAAGCTATTGGCAAGGTTCGGACTATATACCTAAAAAAACTGAGGGGCAAAGTCAGCTAAAAAATACAGCTGTAAGGTCGGGGAAGGCTAAGATATTTATATTCGGGAATGAACCTCTAACAGTCAAGTCAAATTCGGGGCAAATTTACCGCAAAACGCATTGGTGTGGCAATGTTGCCGCTGCATGACCTAGCGTGTAATGCGGGGCGGTCGCGTCACGCGTGGCCTTGGCAGCGGGCCAGGGACGTCACCTCTTGGCTCGGGCGCCCCTCTTTCCCTCTGCACTCTCCCTTCACTTGATCTTTCCCAGGGTACTCCGTGTCGAAATGACTCGTCCCTCGCTCAATCCCTCAAATTGATCGTTTTTTTGCCTCGAATCCCATATTTGCCGATTCTCGCATTAACGTCATCTGAATCTTATTGGTCCGCACTAATGGGAAGCCAATTTTTTGCATTTATTAATTAGCTCTTATGCAAGGAAAAGCCCTTGGAAGCTCGATCTTTTAGAAAGATTATGAAACTCTTTGCGCAATAGTGTTAACAAGATTAGCACTAAAAATTGAATGACGCATAGCAAAGCTACACGTAACTAAACCTGCGTATCGGGTGTAGAATAATTAATTCAGAATTTCTAAACGCTTTAGAAAATTATTTACCGGTGCTAGATCTCACAATAGTTTCTACGCGATTATGGGATTTATTTACAGAGTTTTGTATATACCTATATGCGAAATTTCGAAACCCACTGTTTTTCATTGACACGAATTTTCCAAAGCTGGAATACAGCGTAAACAACTATAATAATACCCAATTTACTGACAAGTTTCCTCAATAACCCGATTTTTTTCCGCGTTTTGACCTTCCCCAAATTTTTATCAACACGAAATTACAGCCGATGCTCGTAAAAAGATGAATGGTGCAACAAAAACAACCGACGCTCGTCGTCACGTCGGTCTGGCCGATAGCCGGCAGGCAGGATACGCGAAGCGCCGACGCAGCCCGTCCACCGGCTCCTCGTCGGATAGTCCGCGCAGTGACGAGAAACGCTCGAAAAAGGGCAGAAGATCCCGGTCGTCAAGCCGAACGAGAGCGAATGGGCACGGTGGGGCGAAACCGGGCGTTTCCGGGTATCTGATCCCTCCTCCGCCTCCACCGTTGTTGGCCGAACCGGCGGATAGCGACAGGATGGACATTGGGAGCCCGCAGAGTGATGACACGCCCAAGAGGTGTGTTTTTGACAGTATTCCTTAAACTTGGCATTATGAAAATAACCCGTGGGTCAACCACTATTTTTTTGCAAAATTCGCAATTATCGCAAAATGTTTAGAAGAGGCCCCCGTACACCACCGCTTCCCCCGGCCGACCCTGGGCCCCGGATAGAAATCGTCCCGACGGTGAACCTGTGCAACCTGGCCCCGGCCGGCTATGGGATGCCCTCCTTCAAGCGGCACCCAGCCTCCACGGGAATGCACATGCAATATGGACAAGTCGCCTATGGGTTTGTTTTTCGCTGACTAGTAGGTTGATGGTGCCAACTTGATCGTTGTAACGTGCCTTGATACGTTAGCTAATTGCAATTTCAGTTTGCAACAAAACGGCGTCGCTTTACAACCACCACCTCCCCCTCCACCAATGGTACGAACACGACCGTTTGATGGGCATGAAATGATGGTTCGTTTTTTTGGGATAAATCTAGAGTTTAAACTGCGAATTGCAAAATCTTAAGCTGTGCTTATCATATCTTTTAGTAGCATCCCTATTCCAGAGTCCGAGCATAGAGTCGTCCACCTCCAGCCCGGCCGGCCGATCCCCGTTTTCTTGTGAAGGCTCCCGTCGGCCAAGAACCCCTCCTCTTCCATCGCCGCAAGAGGTAGGCGCTAGAATTTGGAGGATTTTTGCGTAGTTAGGGAACATTCGGAAAATTCCGTTTCCAGAAACCTCCCGGAACACCGACAAATGCCCCGACAAAGAGCCTGGCGTTTGACCCGATTTTGATGGACCTGCTGCATAGCAAGAAGCCGGCTGGTACACCAGGCGGCATGAAGAAGGCTCGGTTAGTTATTTAACCTTTTGAGGAGAAACCGTCTGGTGGTGGTTGCCTGTTTTACCACTTTTTTCAGCGTTGACGCGAATGGATCGGCTCTGCTGTCCCCGCGGGGTACCGGCGAAGCGCCAGTTGCCCGGGATACCGCCAATGGCCACCGAACGGCCGAGGACGGCAAAATTGCTGAAATGTAAGTACCGGCAAGATCGTTGGGGTGAAAAAGGGGGGACTAGCTAAATCGATAAGGTAAAATTTTAATATACCACACATCCAACGACTGTAATTTTGTCGTGGCATCATTTCGCCATTATGAAAAAAGATTTTGCGCGTTTGGGGGCATAATGGCGAGGTGACACGCGAGTCGTACAATTCCAAGCTTGCACTGCTGAAGCAGCTGTTAACTTGAGATTCAGAACACGTGAAGCCGAACCACGCCCGTTGACAGCCGAAGAGCTGAGGAGAAGGGAGGAACGACGACGGCTGAAGGAGGAACGAGAACAGAGGGAAAGAAGAAAGATGCTCGACCGCCAGCGGGAAATAGACAAACGGACCAGAATGGAAGACCGAGATCACAAGAAGCGGCCAGATGACGCTAGCCGGCAGAAACAAAACCATCGACCAAAGGTGGGGCTCGTTTTAAACCAAGTACTGTCAAAACGGTTGTAGGAATCAAAGCTAAAAATTTGACGATTTATTAAAAACCATTGTTCTAGGAAGAAGAAAAACCCAGCAAGAAAGATGAAAAAGAGGAACGGCATAAGCATCGAGAAAAGGTACCGAAAAACGAAAAAGCCGCTGCCGAGAAGACGAAAGAGGTTGGTGATGCTAAATTTTTAAAATTTTCTAAAAAATCTAAAGTTTTCAAAAACCTCCAGGATCTTGTTTTTCGTTCATTAAAAATTCCTCTCTAGATCGAGCATAAATCCAAGCCCGAAAAGCCACGTGATGAAAAAGAAGAGAAGCGACTGAAAAAGGAGAAGGAAAGGGAAAAGAAGCTCGAACAAAAAGCACTGCTCTCCCCGACACTCCCAACGACGACACACCATCTGAACGGCCAAGGCGAACTGAAGATCGAGATTCCGGAGATGAAGACGGAAATCAAGGTCGAGGTGCAGGAAAAGCTGGTCGAGATTGTGTCGGAGAAGATTGTCGAGACAAAGTCGATCAAGCAAGAAAATGGATGCGTGTCCGAAGAAGAAGTCAAGCCGGAGGTCGCGAAAGTGACCGAGAAGAAGAAATCCAGACAAGTAGGCTTACGACACTAGTTGTAGTTATTATTTTTTTAGGAGAATGGTGTCAGCTTGGAAGAACCGACTGTCTCTATGGCCCCAGACACATCACGGAAAAATGGAGAGGTGCAGGAGCCGGCAGAACAGCATCCGCTGCTTTCCCCAAAACCGGGAGATGGCAAGCAGAAGAAAGCCGATAAATTGCCGAAAGTTTCGAGCCGGGTGCGTTTTAAAGCGAATAACGAGCTAGTAAGACATTTTTCGTTCAATTTAAATTCTTATTTCCATTTTTAGTTCAAAAAATTCATGCTGATCGAAACGCACCCCAACGGCGGGGCCTCGATGCTGAAGGCGAACTGGAAGGACGTTTGCAGGCATTTCGCGGAACGGGAGGAGAGGTTGGCAATGAAGCAAATAATTTGAGACTTTTGGTTTAGGGAGGAATTCGCCCGGCAATTCATCCAGCTCGGCCTTTCCGAGCAAAACGAGATCCCGGTGTTCTGCGTGTGCGTCATCGAGAATGGGGCGAATTATCTGCAGGTTGGTTTCCGAGGCTTCAGGATAGGAGGCTACGAGACCTTCCGCTGAAATTACTTCGTTTTTATCTTAATCCGAGGCAAAGCTTGGCTTACTTGAAAATCTTGTCTTAAATGAACCTAATTTACTCTGGGAGGCCAAAAAATGTGTAAAATAAAAAAAACACGTTTGGAACTGTTTTAAATCAAAGGCCCGGATACCCCGCCATCTACACTAATCCTTTTCCGTATTCTAATCAATCTTACATTTTCCATTCTTAGGACGTATTCGGCTACCTGGCAAACCACTACTCCAATCTGCCGTGCAAAGTCGGTTCTTTGACGAATAAACAGTCGGTGGAGACGATGAGCCTTCAAGCCTACCACAATCTCGTCATGGAGACGTGTCATCACGGCACCTTCCGGTATGTTACACAACCACGGATTTATCGTATTTTACAGAGCCGGCCCTCTGAACGCGTTGTCGATGGTGGGCCCGAAGCAGGAAGAGTGTGGTGCTTTCTTCGGCGAACTGCTCGATCAGCTTTCCCGGTCGCCGTTCCTCGGCCCGTTGATGCCATGGGGATCGAAGAGCATCGCCGAGCATGAAGATCCAGCTGAAAGTGATGATGGGCCAATTTTCTGGATTCGACCAGGCGAGCAGGTTCGTCTCGGAACACTACAAGGTGTCGCCACAAAAGTACCGGCCTGGAAAATTGTCCGGTTCTAACGATTGAGCTCAAAAAGGCGAGCAAAAAACGCTTTTGGATAATTAAATTAAGCATTTAATCGTTACACTTCCAGCTGATCCGTACCGATGATCTGAAGGACGAAAAGGGCGGGAGGAAAGGCCGCGGCTCAAGGAATCCACAATCATTCAGGTAATGGGCGTTTTTGATCTTTGCTCGTTTCGGTCAGCGTCTATCCATCAATTCCGTCAATGAAAATTCAATGAATCGAAAACATTGCAGAAACCTGGAGCGCCGTGAGCTGCTCTTCGAAGACCGCACGCCATGCCACGCCGACCATGTTGGCGACGGGCTGGAGAGGCGAACAACGGCCGCCGTCGGCATTCTACAAGCCATCACGGGCCAACACGAAAGGTAGAAGATAACTGAGAACAGCTTCAGCTTACGAACCTGTTTCAGGACCCGCGAAAACCGCGCCGTCAAAGACGTCGTGTGCTTCCACGCGGCAGATTTCGACAATATCGTCGAGCGTCTGCAGCTCGACCTCTACGAGCCGCCAATGTCGCAATGTATCCAATGGGTCGAAGAAGCCAAGCTCAACCAGCTCCGCCGCGACGGGATTCGCTACAGCAAATTCCAGGTGTGTCTCACTTTTCTACTAATTCTATTCTTCGTTATAGTTGCACCATAATGACATCTACTTTTTGCCGCGGATGATCGTCCATCAGTTCCGGACAATATCCGCGTGCTCGTCGATTGCCTGGCATGTTAGGTATGTTATTTTAAGTGGCGTTTTTCGCGTTTACCATGCTGAAATTATTTAAATCGTTTGCAGACTAAAGCAGTACTATGATGCCCCGGAGCCAAGCGGCGTCGCCCGGCATCATCAGAAGGATTAGCGTTTATGGCAAACATTGTTTCCCCTAGGA
Organism: Mesorhabditis spiculigera; assembly: GCA_958295435.1. NCBI lineage: Eukaryota > Metazoa > Nematoda > Chromadorea > Rhabditida > Rhabditidae > Mesorhabditis > Mesorhabditis spiculigera. The sequence goes on along the minus strand of CATQJA010001768.1, from coordinate 248,114 downwards.
TAGCCACTGAAGTCAGTCGAGCACTTTCTAGTCAGGCTTTTCCCGCTCTGTCCCCCAAAATTGTTGATGTTGTATGTGTGTCCCGGATCAACACCAAAGCCGTGTCCCCAATCACTCAGGTAGTACCTCATCCTCCCCCGAATCCTCCTCCCAAACCCGCAACTGATGCCATTGTGATAAATTTCCGTCTTCAATTTCGGATTGAGAGACCATTTTCGATTGTGTTAGGCTCTTTTTGAAGTACGGTGGCCGCCGTGTAACCAAAACTGCATCGTTGACTATCTGGGATGAAGGCCAAGAAGTTACAAAGTCACCTGATACTCTAATCCTATTTTTAACCCCTCTTTCATTGTTAGTCTGTTTGCAAAGCTGGCTAGACTTTAACTCACCCCCGCCCCCCAGGACCGGAAATTCCAAAAAATTTTCGGCATTTCCGCTATTTTGTCGGGGTTTTGACTACGCCCTACGATAGAGCATCAAAAAAATAAAGTAAGAGTTTTAAGTACAGCCCAAAATAATATAAAAGAAAAAAGTTATAGCGCAAAACTTTTGGGAAATTCCGGCTGCGAGGAGGGTAAAGTAAAGTCTTACCGTGAAGCTCGAGCTAGTGCACTGAAAATTCTGAGTTCCAGCTCACCCAGCTTGCGCTTCACAAATTGCCCTGCTTCCTCGCTCTCAAAAAAACCTAAGAAACACCCAAACCCTCAATCATCTACCAACGATCTCCCATCGGACGTTGGCGGGCGCTAGAGCGCAAAAAAAAGCAAAGGGATTGAATTTTCTCCTGAATTCTCTGCTCTTCGCTCGCCCGTCGCTATCTGTTAAACAAAAAAGCACCTCAAACTGCCATCATCATCATCATCATCTCCCCATCCCCATCGCTCCCACCCAGCGTTGTACCCTAATAACAAAGCAAGCGAAACATTCAGGTCCCACCCTATTGGCCATCCCGGTTATATTCATCACCCTCCAACAAAACGAAATTATTGTTTTTCTATAATTTGCATCCATCAATCCATTTAACGAAATCCCCCGATCCTTTCAGCCACCCGAGCCTTTCTCTGGTCTCACCCTTTCTGTTTTTTTTAAATTTTGATGTCTCACCGTTTATCCATTCGACGTTCGATTCTCAGAGTTCTAATCAGCATTTTTGTGGTTTTTCGAATGTGTTGTCGTTTTTAATGCAATTCCGTTGTTAAGATAAAGAGAAAGTATAACTTTTTTCAAGTCTTTCCCCGAAACACGATAGTTTAAATATTTTTTAGGGCTCCGAATCGCTCCTAGGAGCGATTCGGATCCTAAAAATTTCGGTGCTGGGCTGTTAGCGGGTAGAAGAGATCTAGCAAAATACCTCTCTAGTAAAATTGTTGGCTTTTTACGGTGTATTTCATACTTTTTGATAACTAACAAAAATCATAAAAACATTTTGAAAATTGGCATTAGTGCATAAAATCAAAAAAAACTTGCGAGAAGTTCAATATAATCGTAGACGACTTAAAAATCTGTATAACTCTTTATTAATAACGAGTAAAAACGTTTTAATAAGGTTTTTAAAAAGTAAGCTACAACATTAGCAATAATTTTTACAATTTTAGTGTTATCGTGTATCAATTTTATTTATTTAATAAGGCGTAAAAAGCGTCATTTTTGACACTTACGCGGGCTATATTCGAAAGTGAATATACCACGTACCCCCATCCCTACCCCCTATAAGAGTCTAGTAAATTGCACCAGATCAGGTAGTAGGTCGGTTATTCCAGAATTTACGGATTACGGTAGCTACAGCGCCCCTTACAAGACACAGTAGTCCACGATACAACCCTAACCATCGTTGTGACCGTTTTTTTCACCCCTCTAGCCGCCGGGCAGTAGTGACAAACATACGCGCGAGTTAGACGGTGAAGACAAGAAGTGTGCCACAGCGCCCACTCGCCCATTTCTTTTGACGCCACCATTCCCATGAGATAGCCGACGGCGGGGCGAGATGCATGAATAACTTTCCGCCCCTCATCCACCGCCCACCCCATTGTACCCCCCAGGGCACATTGTCTGCCGGCTACGGTACTTAAGGCACGAGACAACGGACCACCTTCCCTTGTCACTGTCACTTCTAACACACACCTCCTGCTCACCACACATTGAGGAGGATGATGGCCTCTACGATGGGCCCGGCCACGGCTCTGCTACTATGCTGTCTCTCCGCCACGCCTGCTTTTGCCCAGGCCATCACCCCGACACCGCTGCAGGACATTACGCCGGTCCCGATGGACAAGTTCAACCCAAGGCTTACAGGTCTGTGTGGTTGGAGGTTTAGCATGAGCCGGTTTTTTGGTGAAAATCTACTTTCCATTCGGCATTAAGTCCATCTTGCGCGGAATTTGGCGCTGATTTCGAACCTGTTTTCGGAAGTTCAGAAACGCCATATTACAGAGGTCTGAAACAACTGCATGCTAAAAATACCAAAAATCGCCCAATTTTCAGAGATTTTTAACCCTTTTCGCACCGGAAACCTCGTAAGTTCTTGGATCGGGTAGTTTCGATAATTTTGAAAGCGGATTCGGAATCAGCATAAAATTCCCCACTAGCTAGGAATCGTGCGACGCGGACTCCCACTTGTCACTAAAAATGTCTCCCCTTGTTAAAATTGTATTCTAGTCGACGCGTAGCTCTTCTTTTATCTGTCCAACCGCCATCATTCCGGGATAGCCCTTTCAGAGTTCCGCCGTATCGATGGGAACAGCGACGAGAAGCTGACGTTCACTGAATTCCTGCTCTCCGACAAGGACTATATCGAGGCGAAAAGCCGCGAGTTCCACGCCTACGACAAGAACAGTGGGTTCCCCGACTCAAACACTAAACAAAACTGGTAAAATGCTTCGTAAACAATACTGACCCAAGTTTTTCAGAGGACGGTCAAGTGACGCGCGCCGAGTACGAGGCCTACTACGAACGGGACGGGCATCGCCACGGGCCCGAAGGGATGGATCACGATTTCTTCGGGGGCCTCGTGGGTCCTTCTTCCCATCATTCCCATTTCCCTTTTGGTCCCTCGTTCGGGGGAAGCCGCGAGGACTCCAACGAGTCATCCCCCTCTTTTGAACACCGCATGTACGACCCGCAGCCGTCGCTCTTCTTCCTATTCTAAGGGCCTTTAAAGGGACTGGGAACTTGCGCGCTTGTCCCCTTGAGTAAAACGGCACTGGACTGTTAGCGGGGAGAGAAAAGATATAACCTATGTCTACCTAGCAAAACGCTAAAGCTTTATAGTGTACTTTTTAATATTGATTTTGGTAGTTTTTAATTTATCAAAGCCAGAAAAAACCATTTATTGATATTTTAAAATTCAAAATTGGCCGATTTCGCATATTGTCGGATTTTTGACCAAAACCAAACATTGAGCTTCGAAATATTAATAAGGTTTTGAATTTGTAAGAAAAAAAAAAAAAAAAAAAAAAAATAAAAACAAAAAAACCCCGGGGGGGGGGAAAAGAAACCGTAGAAACTTTATGTACTTCTTCAAAATAGCGCAAAGTTACATAAACGATGTGAATGTTATTATTAGGCTCCGCGGGGTGACAGGTAAAAGCTAGGTTGCACTCCGCTGAAATCGCGCCCCCCCCCCCCGAAAAGAGTCCAGTACCGAAAAAAAACAATTTTAGTAATGTCTGGCTATTTACCAAAATTCCAAAGAATATTCCCGGTCCCTTTAGCACGCTGCTCTGAAAAGCCATCGCATTTTTCTACCCTCTTGCTCAAAAACGCGGCCTCCCAGCAATCGCCCCGCTCAACCATTCCATCACAGCCCCCAAAGAACCCCAAACTTTTCCAAAGATTCCAACATTTGTTACATCGGCCAGGCCACGCACCGGAAACGCCGCTAAATGCGTAGGCTTTCTGACCTGTTCGGCGTTGACTAATTGTGTCAATGTCCAGTTGGATTCTCCGTGATGCTAATAAAATATTCGATCGACAATTTGGATAGTTGGCATGGCATTACACGGGGAATCCAACTGAACACAAAAGATGGTGGGGGAGAAATGATAAAACTACAGACTAAGCGTTACTGAACCCGTGAAAAACTCAGCGTTCACTCTTAAACCCATAAACGATCTATAAAATTTTCTAGGATGACCACCCGCCATTCCGGCACTTCTTCGGCTCACCGATGCGTCACTCCCACGAGACGCCCAGCAGCCAAAGCTCTCCCGAAAAGCGCTCATCATCCCCAGGGCATGGAGATGGTGCTCCCTTCTACCGTAGACTCGGCGGACTTGGTGGCAAAGCGCAGCGCCCATCCTCCGAGAAATTCCAACCAGATGTTCCGAAATATCTGTTGTGGTAGCTAGTGTTTTGTCCCTTCATCTGTTAGGCCGGTTAGTACGAGAAATCGACGTCAAACACCTATTTACAGTAATACTAAACATATTTTACGAAATCCCCTCTATAAACAAAAGGAAATTCGTAATTTACTTTCGGTGGCTTCAATAATTCGTGCAGAATCAAAACATACACCCCGGCAAAAAGTGATCGTTGATGTGGCTGTACAAATCTGCTCATCGTCCCCCTTCATACAAAGTTTATTCCGAACCAAAAGAATATACACAAAGTTCAGTGTTGATAAAAATATTTTCGTTGTAATGGATCGATCGATAAGCACATTTCTTGCTCCATCTGCTAGCTGGCCAGGTCGAGAATCAGGGCCACCACAAAGAGCAGGGTGAACACCTAAACGAGGGGGGTTGTCAATTCTAGGCAGCCAGAGACCGACCTGAATGACCATCTGAGATATTTTGATCATCTCCAACTCGAACTGGGTCTTCCTGATGTTGAGATGATAGAATGCGACGAGCTCGCCATTCCCATCCACGCAACTAGAATGCGTATTTCTTTTTGAGTCAGCCCAGATACATATATTCATCCTCATCCTCGTACAGCACCTCCTTGAATACCAGATTGAAGTCACCGTCGATAAAAATCCTTAAAAAACAAGGGTTAACGGCATCGCGCCCGGAATTCTCTACCTATCATTTTTCTTCTGCGGTAGTACTCTAGCGGTCAACGGGCCACTGTAGTTGCCAGCCCAGTAGTATCCCTAAAAAAGGTATAGGCACCTCGTCAAAAAAACCCCTACCATGAGGTCATTGTCAAATTTGCACGGAAGCACCAATTGATCTCCGTTGAAGGGCTAAACCTTGTTGCAAAAAAAAAGTTGCTGGTGGTTTTACCTCAACAATTTCCCTGACAACTTGGCGGTGGAGGCGTGGCAAAAGCTCGCCGAAAATAAATTCGCCACCGGGGATTCTTTCTGAAACGGATTTTTAATAAATTGGTGTCAAAAAGACCAACCAACATACGACGCTTTCCCAAATTGATCTCTCGATCGGAAAACACGAGTGGCGTGCTCCTTCGAATCACAATGTATCTACACACACAAACTGCTCAAAGTTATTGGAATCGCCTCACATGACAGCTGCGAAATTGGTAGAGGATCGGGTGACGGCCGATTTCTTTGCGATGCCTGAGCACAAATAGGCCGTAGCTAAAGGAATTACCTGAGCGGCACCAGACTCGAAGCGCATGGAACGGAATGGAAGAGGCGGAGGTGCTCCCAGCCGGACGAGAGATTTGACAAGGTGACCGGCTATAAGAAAGCTACGTTAATTCCTCAAAGCCCACCATCACATGGCATTCCACTGTCCGCACCATCTCGCCTATCACCGCCCCGCAGCGGTTGCACCGAGACCAAGGAGTCGCCTGAACATAAAAACATGTTAGTACTTTCCTTTCTACCTTTGCAAACGTGCGTACACCATCGAATTCCGCCTCCATAGCAATTTCCTCTTTGGTTTTCGTGATGTTCTCTTTATCCAGGAAATCCTGTAAAATCTTTAAAATCTAATGGACCTGCATACCTGAATTTTACTCTCCCGATTCGTGTAGACGTCGAGAAATGTCAAGCTCTCAATGTTGCCTGAAGTCGCTATCTCGCTCATGCCCGGAGTACGCGCACATCTTAATAAAAATACGTAGTTTTTTAAAGTGCTACTTGTAGAAGCCAATGTCCGTCCTCGACGCGTTGTCGATCCGCAATTCGTAGCCGTCTCCCTGATGGTATTTGGCACGCGAAGCAAGCCCAAATGCCCTGGAATCAAATTGTGGGAATTTTTCCATCCTCACTTTTTGAAAAATTTGTTATTCAGCAGCTCGCTGATGCCCTTCATTTTGAAGTTCTGTGTGATTTCGGTCCACCTGTAAAACAAGTTTTTAGCAAACGCGTCAACCTTACATGTGATCGCCGTTCGCCAGAAAGAACCAATCGTTTTTCCATTGATTCAGATTGGTATTGGCACCAAGAACGAACTGAAAAAAAGAGTCAAAATACATGTAATGCTCACCGTTCTTATATGCGTCAAAAAGTTGTGGAAGATCTTCTCGCCATGGCTTTTGCCGGGCTGAAACACAGTTTGGATGAATAAAACGGCAGTTACCTTGCAGACTTGTCGAATGAAGAGTTCGTCTTCGGGGTAGAGGCTGCAAAAAAAAGTCATATTGACAACGAAAAATATCCTACCATCGATAGCAGTTCAATAGGGCTGCGGCACCTTGTCGAACCAATAACACCTCAGCCGTCACCTGGAAAATAAGTTTATATCTCGAAAAATTCATAGACTACCCATTTTTTAAAGGAAGCAGTAATATCACATCAACAAGATTACACCGTATGAGAAAGGGTGTTATATTGAAGGCACGACGCATTTTCAATCACTACAACTTTGCTCAAAGTAAGGATGTGCTAAACAAGTCGCTGCATCCGGTCGCTTCGCTGGGTTGCAGACCAGCAGCTTTTCCAGCAAGTCCTCGGCTTCGGGCGAAAAGTTGCAAACAACATCGGCCCATGTCTGTGCAGGCTCGTCGCTGAGTTCAACTTCATAATATCCTGCCAATCGTTCCGCCGCCGGCCAGCTTTCAACTGAGGGCTCGCCGAGCAAGTCGAAGATCAGTTTCAGCTCGTCTTCTTCGTCGTCCCCATCAAAAAGGACGTCACCGCCGGAGACAATTTCCGCAAAAATGCACCCAGCCGACCAGATGTCAATTGCTGGTCCGTAGAGATGGGCACCCCATAACAATTCTGGGGATCTGTACCACAATGTCACGACTTGATGGCTGTAGCCCCGGATCGGCAACTTGAAGGCGGTTGCAAGCCCGAAATCGGCGAGCTTTAGCACGCCGTTGACGTCGAGCAGGATATTGCGAGGGGTGAGATCGCGGTGGATTACGTCGTTGGAATGGCAATAGGCTAGGCCGAGAAACATTTGTTTCGTTAGGCTTCTCGCCTTTTCTTCAGCGATCGGCTGCTCGCCAAGGGAATCGAAATATTGCCTCAGGTCCTGCACGCAAAATTCGAAGACGAGCACAAAACGCTCCTTCGTGCGGACCACCTCGTGCAATTTGACGACATTTTCGTGGTTCAGCTCGCGAAGTAGGGATATTTCTCGGAGCGCTGAACTTGGTACGCCTTGATCCTCTTCGTTTGGGCGGATCTCCTTGAGAGCGACGAGGGCTTTGGTAGTTTTGTTGCGGGCTTTATAAACTATTCCGTAGGCCCCTTCGCCAATCTTGTCCAAATTCTCGTATCGTTCCAGTGAAATTGAGGCAAGAGAACCGACACGAGTCTCATCTTTTCGGGCAGCTACACACTTCTCGTAGTCGTCGAAATCCTTGGCCATCTGCCAGTTCACCGGACTCTGCAAAAAAAAAAATTAAAATGGAGCCCAGAGATAAATAAATAACGAAATGTTACATTTGCTACACACTCAATCGAAAGTGCTACACATTTGAGGATATCCGATATTCAAAAGTTATGCATACCGATCTCTCGAGCTCAGCGCTAACAAGCGCGTATAATAGTAGTGTGCGGAAGAACAACATTCGCAAACATGTATGTTTTGAGAATAAGGGTTCATTTTGACGCGTTTATTCAGGAAAAGGCATCCAAATCACAGAAATTGGCAATTTTGGCAATGCAACGTTTTTGGGTTAGTGTTGTTCCGCTACGTCCTGGAATTCATCGGCCTCATCATCGGCTTTTGGAATCTCGTTCTGAAAGTTGAAATGGTTAGGCTTAAAATTTAAAATTAAACTTAATAATTAAGGTTAAGGGTTGCTTACCTCCTTTTCCTCTTCTGCCGCGTCATTTTTCGGCTTGGCAAAGTTGATGGGAGGTTCCCGCTGCCATGAGGGGACCGAACTCGCTGAAAAACTTTTCGTATTTCCTTTCCGCTTATGCGCAAGGGGTTCGGAGGGTTACTCACTGGTGGTCATGGCAGGGACCCGCACGGGTGCGAACTGGTTGTGGCTGAGGAGCAGACTCCGGATTGTGCTAAAGACGTTGATTTCCACTGTTTTGAAGCGCTACCTGATGCCATTTTCGACCCTTTCCATTTCATTCTGCCGAACGCCTACCATCAGCAAAGCCTTGGAGACCTCGTCCTGGTGCATCGCGAGTCTAAAATCGTTTGATCAGCACGTTTATTCTCTGATTATCGTGTTTTATACTTACGTCTGTGTCTGCTGCGACACACTATCGATGACAAATTTCATCGAATTTTGCAGCTCGTTGATTTGCTGTTGGAGCTGGCGCACCTGCAAGAACCTTAGTAAATCATGGCAGCAAACCTCTTCCGTTGCCGGATCGGGGATGTTAAACCGGGGCAGGACATAGGTGCGTAATAAATGGTAGCCAGCATATGCTGCCGTGGACAGTATCGCAGCCGATTCCACAAATTGCCGCACTCTAAAAAATCTTTTAGCTTTCGCTGCAATTCTTAACTCGAAAATAAAAGCAAACTAACTTGTTAGGTTGGTACGGAGGTGGATACTGTTGCATTGCAATATTTTGAGCGGGAAGGACCGGGAGCCTTTGCTTTGCTTCTTCTAAAAGGGCATAACTCCATGATTAAAGAATTCCAAACTAACCGATTTCCTGCTCGGTGACGCCCTTGCCGAGTAGGAAGCCTCTCTGCTCTTCCCAAGGGCTATCGCGAACTTTTGGGGTGCTCAAAAATTTGTATGCGGCCTCGACCATTTCTGGGCGGTTGCTGCTGGAGCCGGCATCCATTTTCAGGTGGATGTAGGATCTAGACAGTTACGATTAGAGAATAGCAGTTCAGCAAAAGTTGTCTTGGGGGAGACTCTGACTAGACTACAAAACGCGACTGGATTGATAAGGGGTGCGGGCGCGGAACGGGATCGTGCATGATGGAAACTGCAGATTTGTCATAATATCCCCCTCCCACAACAACGAAAAATAGTTGGGGCCGAATTTATTCCTGCAATTAGATACATATTCAAAAATCCGACAAACTCCAAGGTATCTTATCACTAGAAAAAGTTAAGGGCAAAGGCACAGCGTATCAATCTGGGGCGGGGAGGCAGATTATCACATTGATGAAAAGTCACAGAGGTCATCGTTTAGCAGCATACATGCTTTATTGCACTAATGTACAAGCAGACAGGTGGGATCACTTGAGCCTATTACAGAATCCGGGAGAGGGGACTTATCAGTTTCCTATTTGACCAGAATCCCACGCAGCGTGTCGAGCGACTCCGTCAAGGCATCGGCGAACGTTTGGGCCTTCTTCTGGGTCTAAACGAGGCTGAGGTTCAAAAGTTGGTTTGGCTTACCTTCACGCTGGAGATCACGGCTCCAAGCTTGCTTGGCACTACATTGTAGCCGACACCGAATCCGTCATTGACAACCTACCAAAAAGTAGATACAAATCAGGATTCGAATGACTCACAGGCCCGAAGCCGCCAAAAACAATCGTTTCCGTGGAGAGCGTTGAGGTCGACAAGACGAAATGGCCCATTCTACGACATAATTTAGGGTACTCTAGTAGACAAACCTGTCATAAGAAGCATCTTGGAAAACTACCGGAAGCGGCTTGCCCAACCGTTCCGCCGTAATCCGAAGGCCGAGTAGATGGCGGTCGAATCCTTGGCCTAAAAAAAAATAAAGTGTTATATATAACATCCGAAAAAACGTACCCATGCTAGCCTCCTTTACGAGTTGCGAATGCTGATCAGAGCACTTCTTCAGTAACTCTTGAATATTTTCCTGGCGACCGGATGTTAGGGCCAGGACGGTTTCTTTGGTTGCCGCAGTGGCCGATCTATAAAAAACAATAGGAATCGCCGTACCCTCACAAACCTCATGCATTCTGTTCGCCCCTTCAAGAAGGCCGAAGTGCTGCAAGACTCGTAGGTGGGCACAAACTCTTTGTACGCATTGTAATACGCCAACTAAACAGGTCTCTCACAACTTATTTTTTCAGTTTACCTGAATCGCGAGCTGCATCACCGAGTCTGGACTTAACTTCGTCTTTTTGATGTGGTCTCGGTTCATCTTCGTGTATTCAACGGTAGCAAAGTCAAGGTCCTATACCGGAATATGAAAATCCACGTCGAACGCATACCTTGCAACTTTCCACATGGGTCTTCTGGGCGTCGGAGATTTTGTGGCGGACCGAATCGTTGAGTTTAAACTCTAGACAAGACTTTTTCTATAAATTAAATAGAGTTACTCAGTTCCTGGAAGTCAGCAGTTGCGCTAGAAGCCGCGCCGGGAGCTACAAAATGATGGGCATTCGTATCCCTAGGAAACCATAAAAATAGATGGATTTGATTTATACTTGAAGCTCTCCTCCATCAGTCGCAACACGGCCACGCCGTCACCCCACGAGTGCTCGAAGTTGATCGTCGATTGGCCATTGCCTAAGGAAAGTCCATAAAACAGCAGAATGCTATACCGTCAACGATCAGCTGGAAACACTTGTCGAACCAGCGATTTGAGCCATCATCACCGATCAGAAGCGATTGGACCAACCTAGAAAATGTATTTTAGATACGTAGAAATCTACGTACCTTTTATGATCGGTAGTCTTCAAATCATCGAGACAAAGAGCAAACATGGCACCGTCGATTTGCCGCAGTTGTTCTCCATTCCCGAGATCTTCAAGCTCCCGTCGTGCATCAGCCCACTACACCTCATAATTCAAGAAAAAGAAAAAAATAACATACCACATCCCTATTAGCAGCAGTCAACGATCCAAGGCGCTCGTTCTCGGCGGCCGGCTTTTCGCGTAAGATAGCTTGGATAGCGGCGTGGACTTCACTAGCTGGTAGAATATTTCCTAAAGGCGACGGTCGGACCTAATTTCAGCCGCTAACCTTTATCATCGAAAATACGGACAGCAAAAATTCGGCCACCATGAAGGACGACAAAGTGCTTCTGTTCCCGGTCAAGATACAGCACATCCTAAGAAAGTTGATTTCATATTTATTTAATTACCTTTTCTTTCTTGGGGACACGAGATCCGTTGAAGAGCGATTTGTATTGACTCATGTCCAACGGGAAGGCCTTGAAAGCGACGGCGCCAAACCAGGAAAGTGAAGGGGGAAGCATCCTGAAAAGTTCCATTAAAGCTAGATGGTTTTGGCTTTCCAGACCAAGGAATGTAAAAAATTATATACCTGCAAACCCGCCGGAAAGTCTTCGTGTCGCTCTTTTTAGGGTTCATGTGGAAGACTTCTGGTGCGAGTACCTAAAAAACAAGGGTTACGTAAAAATATTAAAGTAGACCTCAGCATCCAATGATTTCTTAATGCGAGCGTAAGAAATGGCAAAGTTGGTCGCCCTCGTCGCCTGCTCCATGAATTTCTCGTTCGGGTCGGCCGCATACATCATGAACGGATTGTAGTTGACCGGGCAAGGAACACGTGCCCTAGAAAGATAATTGAAAACATGGTAAAACGAATAGATGATACCTGAGGTAGATATCGAACCAAGGCTCGCTGATATAGCTCGTATCCTTGTGGTTTTTGTCGTACTTCAACAATTCCTCTTGGAGCTCTAGCAATGGTTGTGAGGAAGCAATGATAAAAATACCTTTCCCTTCGCCATTCTCGAATTCGCGCATGAGCTTCTCCGTTCTTGCATAGTCAGCCTCGCCGAGAACAACCTAGAAAAAAGCCTGTGAGAGACCGCTCTGAAAGCGCACCTTAGCCGACGCCAGATACCGATTAGCGGTATCAGAGAGCTTCGGGATCGGAAGTCGCCGCAATGACTTCTGGAAGTGGTACGACGGTAACTCCGATTTGTGCAGGAATTGATATTCAGCATCGGTGAGTTGGGATGCCCTGAAGTTTCAAGTCATAGTCTTCCATTACTGCTTTATGAATTACTTTAATTGAACTCACATCCTCAACGATCCATGAAGCCGGCCGGGGAGACCGTTTATCCGTGCCAGCATTTCCTAGAAGACCGAATTTAGACTATACAACTTGTGAATATACTGACTCTAACAAGAGTTAAAATTTCTAGCGATGCGCCCTCCTTTGCCGTTCCCCTATCCGTGTCATCGGTCAAATCGCCGGGGGCACGTAGCTTGTAGTCATGGACTTTGCCCCCCCTTTCCTTTCCAGAACTGTACCCCGAAACAATCTGTGGAGGAAAGCCTGAAAATGACGTGCACCAACAAAAAGCAATACTTTATCCCAATCCATAAAATGACATTTTAAACACACAATCAGCCGGTACGCGAAAAAGTTACCATCGACGCATAAATGAGCAAACAAATAGTAAATATGCACTAGATACAACACCGTAGAAATGACAACATGACAATTTTCGCAATTTTTAGAAGATCAACGATTCAATAGCATTGTTCGTGGCTTCATCGAGCAGTTTTTTGCTGACGACGTCGGCCCGGTCCTAAAGGTGTATATTAAGGACTCGGCTAAAAAGTCACCTTCTTGAAACTCGCACAGAACGATTCCAACCGCTGCTCATCTTCAACGAGCACTTGTCGTAAAATGATGTGCGCTTTCTTCTCCTAAAAAGCTGTGTCTAAGCAGACAAAAATGCCTACCTCCTCTTTCATGTCCGGAGCGCAAGCCATTTTGCTAGCCACCGATCCGTTGTCAAAGCGACGTGTCACGAATTCAACACCTGAAGCTGCGATAAAAATAATAGAAGCTTTGCAACCTGGGTCCAAAGGTGCAAAAGCGATGAGTGTATTCCGAATCCGCTGAGCCAGGGAATCGCTTGACCAGTCTTGACTCAGTTGACGCAATCTTTCCGCTTCTGCAGAAGCAGCCTCCATGAATAGTTGACTGAAACAATGGGGGTAGAACATCCAAAAAAAGTTAGACAGTACCTCATTTGTAGCGTCTGCTCCAAAATATCCGCGTCAACGTTTGAGCGTACCCAGTCAGTTTCGTTTGTCCGCTTCAAGTCATCAAGGCGGATGCGCTTGAGCACCTCCTCGCGTACAGCAGATAAAGGTACGTTTTTAGCGATTTGCTGAAGCAGCCTATTAGCGTCACTCTCAACAACAAACCTGTGAAATGTACTCGATGAGCTCGATCGCCCCCTCGGCTGTCCGAATTGGGGGAATTGGAGCAAATTTCGGTTCACGGGAAGACGCTGTCGATGGAGGGGAAGGAAATGCTGGAAAATAGTTTTTCCAGAAGTGATACTTTTAGAAACCTGATTTTCTAGGCGTATCAAAAAGCGATCCGTGGGCCAGTCGCAGATCTGTCAAGGGTGATTCTTCGTCACCATCTTGTACCGTTTCCATAGGTACATGGCGGAGCTGGTCCCGAGACCTATAAATGGTAGATCCTACTATATATAAAAAAGTAGTGTCTGTGTGTGTCTGTGGACACTTTGCATAATTGACTCGAAAAAAACCGGGTTACCAAGACATCGCGAAGGGGGAAGGTTTTTCGGGCCCAGTCGAAAGGTATTTAGGGGTATTCGAGGGCGTAGATTACTGCACGCTTATCGGATTTTTAAGAAAATGACGATTTATACCTTATTTTAGTGTTTTAAAAACATATGGAAATGCCCTCATTTGCATACGAGGCCCTAGGAGGCTTATTTTGGATTTTGTCACGCTCTCAGTCGGTCGCTTTTGTGATTGTTAAGGTTGAGAGGTTGGCACTAATTCGCTAGAATTATGCAAAGTGCCCAACGTCTTAAGATCCCCGCGCAAAGGCCAGGGTGAAAAGCCGCGTCGCGGCTTTTCAACCCTGGTGATCGTTAATAAAATTGGGTATTGGCGAGATCAAAATCCCTCCTGTCTCCAAACCTACTTCATAAAGGATTTGATGCCGAGCAAATCATCAAGACTCTCCTCCCAATATGGATTTATTGCCGCTCTCCGATAGCGCTGCTTTCAGCTCTCCCTCTATCAGAGACGTCGAGATCTGATCCGCAAAACGCGAGCGCTAAAGGTATCAAAGTTTCGATGTTTGATTGATTTCGACTTACCGGACTCATCGATGGTGGTGTGTAGGTGGCAAGACGCATCCGTGGTGAAATGAGACTAGCGTCGTAGGAACTGAAAATCGAAGTCAAAAGTAATTAGTCTTTTATCTACCGAGGAGAATGCTCGCGGCGCGGTGACTGCTTTTCGCTGAAGGAGCTGATGAAGTCCTCGATCATATCGCGCCGAGAGACATTGAAGCGGCGCTCCTCAGCGGCCTCCTAAACAAGGTTTTCACAACCGTTGGAATGCTAACCTTCTGTTTCTGAAGATCCCCCGGAACAGGGCGTGGTGCCGGAGGGAAGATCAAGAAAGAATCTTCGGGTTCATTTTCTTTCTCAGCCGATTGTCGGTCTTCAGGCAGCTCATCCAGGTCGATTTTGTTGAACACCGTCGTCTGCTCCGGGGTGGGTGGGCCGGACGTCTAAATCCAGATTTTAATAATTTTTGCAAATGGACCTGGATCGATGCTTCCTCCAATCCGTCCTCAGGTTTTTCAGTGGAAGGTGACGGCTCAAGAGCGGCAGTGAAGGATGGCTCTTCGACCTAAGCGAACTTTAGGAGTAGAGGCAAATGCTTACCAGGGTATGCTTAACCGGGCTTTCCGTTTCAATTTCCTCAACGATCTCCACCTCAATCGCCGCGCTTTCGAAAGGCTCGGCTTCTAATACTGCAGACGCATCCGAGCTTTGAGATGTAACCTTCGGCGTTAGGGCTTCGGATCGGGCAGAAGCAACCCCCTCCTCTTCCGTGTGACCTTCCAAGTTTCCACTGTGAACAGACGACAACGACTAAAGCGGAATTCTTTTTTAAAAACGACAAAATTAAACTACCGGAACAACTTCTGCGAAAGATCGATCGCTAAGACTAAACTTCTGCATATTTTCGGTCAGATCATCGATCCCATCCGTATGTGCTTCCGAATTGCTTTGTGAAGCCGCGCCCGAATCGCCTAAAAAAGGACAATAGATGATTTGTAAAGGTTTACCAAAAGTCGCTGGTAAACCCTGCTCAACGTCTTCAGCAGGCTTCAATTCTACCGGCTCGTGAAAATCTAGTGAGCATTGGTGACCGGAATCTTAAGTCTACCTTTAGCAGTGGCCAACTCTGTTGTCGAGACGCTATGAAGCTCCGATGAAGGCGGCTGGGAGTCTGGGTCGCTATACCGTTCAGAAACCTGTTGAGCCTAGTTATTGAAGGTTAGAAGGAGTAACAACAACATGTACCTCTTCATCCGTACTGGCCGTTTCCCAAGGTACCGTAATGTTCTTGAAAATTTGATGCTGACTCATGCTCGGTTTCGCCGACTCTTCGTTCAAAAAACTGAAATCCAGCTTAGGCACTGGATCTGGACGGAAACCTAAAAACAAAGATGAAAACAGAAGATCGTCATACTGCTGTGATGCCTGCTGTTAGTTGGTGTAGAACTGAGCTGTGCATTAGAGACCGCCACCGGAGTGGAGCGTTTAGGGGAAAATGGAGAAAAACCGTCATTTTCATCGTGAGTCGATCGCTAAAAGTCCGGATTCAATGAAAGATCAACTCTGAATACCTTCGTAGAAATGGTAGGTGTTTGCGCTTGGATTGATTTCTCTGCCAACACGATTGGCTTCAACGGAGTGCTATCTAAAGGAATCGAGGATTGCTCAAAGTTCAAAAACTCCTACTCTTGGCCAGCATTTCTAGTAGAGGCTTTGACCCGCTGATATAGGCCTCGTGGGCGTCGATCTGTTTTTGCAGCGAAACAAGGGTCCTGAAAGAAACGTATTTTGGGGGAAGAGAGCAGACTTTTGTGAGATATCGTCATTGATAGTAGCCGCTATTTTGCGCTTTTCATCGAGTTCTTGCCGAAGTGAGTCTAAAGTCTCAGTATTTTTTTATTTTGTAAAAATAATCACCTTGTAGCGAATTGGGGCGGCCCTTGACTGGGCCACGATGCGGGCTCACAAAAGACTGATTGCCGACCCGTTCGATAAAAGACCGGGCATCGTCCTTGATGTCTTCTAAACACCCAAACATAACCCTTCGAATAAGCCACTAACCATAGAAGGATCTGTTGCTTATCTCATCCCACTGATAGGACCGGTCAGGTATTCGGGGCTTCTTGATGACATCGCCAATGATGGCTTTCAGCATTGCAGCAGTAGGTGAAATGTCTTCATGTGTTTTGTTAAAGCTTGTGTTCTTCCAAGGCAAGTGTCTGGAAAAAATTTGCCTCGAAAAGCAATTTCTTACTTTGACAGCTCCTCAGGCAGTTGGAAGGCCTCCATGCGTATCACGGCTAAATCTCGGCGAATATTGGCCAACCCAGCTTCATATTCACTCTAAAGTCGTGAATCTACACCAACGAAGCCCATTTACCGGGGAAATTTTTCTCAGCTTCTCTCGTTGGACGAGCTTCAAGCAGTCCTCGGCCAGCACCTCGACCCTCTTACGTAAATTTACTACGTTCTTCATCACCATTTTCCACACGGCATCGGAACGCCCCTTCTTTTTGCTAAAATTTGTGATAAAGCGAGCGGGAAGACGTACAGCTTTGATTCCTGGACAGCCTGTGCAATAATTTCGCGACTGAGGAGTCGAATAAACGCGTCATTCGTCTTCTTCAATTCTTCCTCAAGGATTTTGGTCATACGTCGCCGGAATTCACGATCATCGCTTTGTTTTTGGAGACGCTCTAAACCGAAAATAATGTAGCCAAATTAGCGATACTTTTTCGTTCTTTCTCTATTCTCGACAAGCCACCAGCTAAGCTCTCTAAGTTCTTCTCCATAGCGCCAAGCGAAGCCGAAGCATCGAGTTGCTTGTTGACGCCCAGTAGCATATCAGACTAAAGCGGAAATTTGTAGAAAATCAAGGAGTCTACCGTGGACGTTTGTTGTTCAGTCTTTTCCACGATGCTGCGATCCATTTCCGAATGGAAACTCGTCGAGTACACCGTCTGCAAAAAATATAATGATTGACTAGTGGTCAAAAATACCTTGTCGAATTTGCTGCGAAAGCTGGACTCCAATTCGAATTTGATGGAAGCAGGTAATGATTGCCTGAAAGAAGAGAATAATTCAGGGATTCTTCGTTGTACCTGTTTTCAGAATCAAAGGGAATCGTGGAAAAGGCTTTTTTCGGCGACTTCCACATGGCCTCCGCAGGGCTCCTAAAGTTTTTAGGTGTACATAGTATTGTAACGCACCATTGGGAAGGTTGCAGATTTTTGACTTCTCCCGTGCTTTGATTGAAACGCTCCAAAAGTTTTTCGGTACTTTTGTTTAGGCTGAAATCGAGTAGTTGGAATTTCGAACTGGAGAACGCCGACCGATCGAAGATGGATGTCAGGTCGCCTTCTTTCTCTTCAAGCGACATATTTAGCGTTGCGTCGGCCGTTCGATTGAAGCATGACGGAGTGGCGACGGTTGTTTTGAAGGAATCGTCTCTAGAAAGTGGGTTTCTCGCTTTCCAAGTAGGTCACAACAACTTTACAACTTTTCAAAACTTACAATGGAATGCGTGCCATTGGCGTGTAGAAATTGCTGTAATCGAAAGGTTCCGATTCGGGCGTCTTATTGAGATCGGGCTTTTCAGGCTGAAGCATTATGCACTCGTTGAACACGAAAATTACCGAATGAGACGCCATGGAGGAGGCCGATTGGTGCTCAGTTGGCTGGTCCCTTTCAAAGGCCAAATCAGCTCCGTTCAAGAAGTCAATCGACCAATCGTCTTTCCGCTGTTTCTTCAGCTGCGACTTTGGCTAAAGCTCCGTAAGTTTTCTTGGCTATTAGGCTCACCGTCAATACTCCTGTAGGGCGGCTGGGCGAAGCCTCATATTTTAGTTCAAAAAATCGACTGGCTGTCACCGATTTTTGCGGTGATGGTTTGGGCAGTTTTGCAGGTGGTTTTGCTATTTGGCGAACGTTTTTAGTTACGGATCCTCGATGCTTCACGGGAGATTCGCTGAGTGAGCGAGGCCGAACTGAAATCGGGTAATGTTTTCAACGATATTTTTTTACCTTCGCCTAGAGTTCTGCGAGTCCTCAAGTGCTGTGGAAGCAAATAGCTGCTGTTTAAAGCGGTGTTGTCACCATTTTTCCAGGGTCGCCTCTCGTTCGAGCTGCTCGGTCGCTGAAAGCATCATGATTGTTGGGTGCTATCGATATTGGCCCACCATGTTCTCATCGCTCTTCCAACGATTTCTCAAATCGTGAGAAACCTCTCGTGATATTTCGCGGCAAACTTGCTGTGCCATATGGCCAATATCCATATTTGCACTGAAATGGTGGTCTGTTACACGTGAAATATCTGAGATTCAAGCTAAGATTAGGGGCAAACCACTAAGCGAATGCGAGAAAAAATTGTATCTTGGAACGGAATTGGAATTTTTGGCTTCTTAAAGACATTAAACCCTCTAAAGCATTGCCATAGTTACCGAGAGCTTAAAGTAAGATTCAAATGACCCGCACTTCACAGGCCGGCGCGATGGTAGTGGGGTCGCCCCATAGCCCCCGCTAACCGATTAGGCCATGTTTCGAAACATATGCACTTTTGTTCTCCTTTTACGAATGGCTGGATAGAGCTGTCTTTTATTCTCCATTCCCTAGCATAATGGATGAAGACAAGCACGAAAATGGTGGCGAGCTAGACGGGGACGACGCCACGGAGGACGAGCTGGAAGATGGGGAGCTCGATGAGGAGGAAGAGGAAGGAGAGGACGTGCTTGAAGAAGCAGACGCTAGCCAGGAAGAGATTGAGGAGGTCAGAGGATGATAAATTTTTACTAAATAAAAATTAGATGGAAAAGGAGCTGGATGAGGCTGGAAAGAAGGAGCTCGACGTGAAAGGCATCAAGCAGAAAAGAAAGATCAAGGAGAAGTACTTCGATGATGGCGATGATAAGGCTTTTGCGAGACGGCTTAAGTTTGTTCAAAGTTTGTACGTATAAGTGGAATTCAGGCGTCATCAAGCCGAGCTGGAGTTGGCGCGGATTGAGGGGGACGGTGAAGAAGAAGTCTTCAAGGACCTTGGGCATGATTTTCGGCTAAGCCGGACCGTTTGGGATACACTTTATCCGTAGGCTCTTTCTATAAGCAATAGTTTTCCGATTAGATTTCAAAAGATCGGCGTCCAGTGGCTGCTAAAATTGTACCGGGAGCGGGTGGGTGGAATTTTGGCCGATGAGATGGGCTTAGGGAAAACAATTCAGGTTTGGGTAATAGAATTTCGCAATGATGTTTTTAGACGTTGGCTTTTCTGAAAGCTCTTTACGACTCGAACAGAAATCGAATGGGGTATGTGTTGAAATTACATGAAAATAACTCGCAGTTCGCACGGGTTCGGCTCGACGTTGATCCTCTGCCCGGCATCGATCACCGTTCAATGGACCAAATATTGTCACAAATATCTCCCACTGGCGCGTACGATCGTGGGTCGAAAAGAATCTTATTTACCATTTTACACAGATCTTCCACAGCAGCGGTTCTTTCAAGGGAAAGCTGGCTTCGTTGGCGAAGCGTTTCGAGCCAAGAAGGTGTATAGACGCTTTTCACTAATGATTTTTTTCATTTAGGGACGGCCTGTTTGTCATCGTGCCCTACACGACCTTCATGGCTTACAGTCCAATTTTGTCGAAAAAGGAGTGGCGATCATTGGTTTTGGACGAGGCTCACATCATCAAAAATCCCGAATTGAGGGTTTACACTTTTAAAAGACTTCAATAAATAATAATTTAGCTAACTAAAGCCCTGAAAGTTCTGGCTACGCCTCATCGCCTCTTGCTGACCGGCACGCCACTACAGAACAACTTGAAGGAACTATGGAGTCTCGTCGATTGCGCATATCCGGGTCGGCTCGGCTCAATGGATCCGTTTATGAAGGACATTGCTATTCCGATTACGCGTGGTGGTTTCGGTAAAAATTCTACGTTTTCGGAACGTAAATTTCAGCCAACGCTTCGCCTATGATGAAGGAGACCGCAGTGAGGTGTGCCCATATTTTGAGGTAGACTGGGATGATTTCTAAAAATTATTCTGTTTCAGAAATGCTATCGGTCCGTATTTACTACGCCGTACAAAGGCCGGCGTCGAACGCGAGCTGAACCTGCCGAACAAACAGGAACAGGTGTGCGATGTTTCAACACCTATTTATTTTTCTGCGATTTAGGTCCTGTTTTGTGAACTGACGACAGAGCAGCGGGTCCTATATGTGGAATTTTTGCACAGCCGCGCCTGCCAAAGGTATTGTAATTTGATGGGAAAATTGTCGCGCTTTGCAGGATGATTGAAGCCAAGAACACCTTTCTGCCCTTTGCCGGGATTACGATTCTTCGAAAGTTGTGCAACCATCCGCATCTTATTGGGAATGCGTTTGCCGGTGCGTTACAGTTTGAATTCGTTAAAATTTCGTTCATAGGCGCCAGAACCTTTGCGGAATCCACAGCCTCCAAGGCGTTTGGTCATCCCTCGTTGAGCGGAAAGTTGGAAGTGACGAGGCGACTGTTGGCACTGTGGAAAAAGCAGGGCAGCAATAAGGTACGCAGGATACGGTTGGAGAAGTTTACTTTATTTGTCAGGTTCTCCTCTTCTCGCAAAGCAGGGTGATGCTCGACGTCATCGAGGCGATGCTCTTGCGTGATGGGTATTTTTGCGTTTGTCACGTATATTACCGCTTTTCTCTTTCAGGCACACCTACTTGAGAATGGATGGAAGTACGCCAATCTCGGCTCGCGATGGTATCGTATCAAAATATTCGCAGGTAAATTTTGGTTTTATTCTATTGGATGAAACCTTCAGGACGAATCGATTTTCGTCTTCGTCCTGACAACACGCGTCGGAGGTCTCGGCCTAAATCTCACATCGGCCAACAAGGCACGGCGAATTTTTAAACGCTAAAATTAATTAGGTGCTAATTTTCGACCCCTGCTGGAACCCTTCGACCGATTCCCAGGCCCGCGAAAGGGCCTGGAGAATTGGACAGCGCCGAGACGTTACGATTTATCGGCTCATTACGTATGGAACGATTGAGGAAAAGATTTATCACAGGTGCAGCGTTCCAAATGTCTTATTAGTTTTTTCAGGCAATTGTTCAAGGAATACTTAGCCCAACGGGTGCTCACAAAGAAAGCACAGCAAAGATTGTGAGTTTTTGAATTTTAAGCGGATATGCCCTTTTACAGGGAATTGAGCACCACTGATATTCGCGATCTGTTCACGCTATGTGACGACAAGGAAGAACGAACGGGCAGGGCTGAAAAGAAGAAGGCGAAGAGGGAAGAGAAGCTGGCTTTCAACCAACGATCCGACCGCTTCGACCAGTATATCCGAAAAAGATACCCTACCCTTTATTTAGACTCGTTTCGGCCGAAAGCGGCGCACGGAAGAAGGAACCGGCTGATGCAGATGTGCCCGAGGATGAGGAGGTTGTTTCAGGCTTTTTTGAAGATTATTTGCAATTTAGAGCCTCCCGACACTGACGGACGATCAACGAGCCGCCCTGGTTCATGAAGCGGCAACGAGGTATTTAACGAATTCGGACGAAGCGTTTTTGTGTGTCCTAGCTACTTTTTGAATTCCACTTTTAGTGATCCTACTATCGTGCCGGAAAAATGCGAACGATCGGCACGCCCTGCGGACTCAGCCGAGCTTTTTGATGGGAAATATCAGATTCCTTATTTGGTCAAGCATACGAAGGCCCGGCGCGATCGAAAGAGGGAGGAAGAAGAAAAGGCTGCGAAGGTGCGCCCTGAAAAATAGGGAAAAAGTGTGCTTTCAGACCGAAGACGGCGTGATGGCTTTCCTCTTGAAGCGAGGTGTACGAGAAGCGCTAAATCATGACGCTGTCCTCGGGTAGCATGGCTTTCTGAAAAAACATATTTCGTATTAACAGATACACGGAGCGAAAAAAGGTGGAAGAACACGAGAGGCGCGCACGCGGATTGATTGGCGAAAAAGAGTTTGTGTTATCTGGCTTTTAGGGTTATATAGCATTAGGAAAAAGGAAAAGGCAGCGGAAGAAGCGGCCGCAAAATTGAAAAAGAGGGAAGTGGACGAGCCACCTACCACCGGGCAAAGCTTTCTGGCTGCCGCTGGTTCTCGTTTCTTGGCTCGACCGGGTGGATCACAGGTATTTGATGATGAAGGTATGATGCGAACTACGTATTTTAGAATGATCTCCTCTCCGCTGTGCGGAAGCGGAAGTCACAGGAGCAACGCGAGGTCGAGAAATGTCTACCGCCACGTTAATCTCATTGTACCGTACTACTACGGAACTTGTTCTTTAACTTTTAGGCTTTATCCATTAATAACTCCTACATTCCCATTAATAATTGAAATACCATTGGCATGATTGTTTCCATTTTTGCACTGCCGATTATTGTCGGGTTCTTTGAGCTTCACTTATTCGCACGGGTAATAAACTTCATATCAGCTCCCGAAACGGGGAAGTACGTTTTTCTTGGGGGTTGACAGTGCGCATGTTTACCCCCGTTCTCACCTCAAGCTGGCGAGTGATAGCGGCCATTTGGGGTCTTTATCATAACCCCGAAAGGGTCAATTGCTTCTGCCCGATGCATTACTATCGAATTGGTTTGTTTTTAGAAGAGTGAAAAGGGTTTTTTTCGGATTTTAGCAACGCGTCTCTTCTCAAGTCAACGGGCCCTGGGTTCGTTTAGAAATAAAGGCACTATTTTTGGTGTTTACTAGATGCTGGCCGCGTCGAATTCGTACAGGCCACCCCTGCAGACCTTCCCCAAATTGTGGATATGTGTGTGGAGGGGTTCTCGGCCATCGAGCCGCATCTCAAGGTCTGTATGGGAAATATTTCTGGGATTTCTGACCCTTTCTTTGAAAGTGAGCTCTCTGGGGAGAGGATTGTTTTCATTTAGGCCGTCTTGGAAAATTTTTATTGTCTGTTTAGGCTATGGAATTTGGAAAAATGGCTAAATGAAACGAAATCAAAAAAGGTTATGTCCATGGCGACATTTCTAGGCATGGAAAATCGGAAAAGAGGCTCGGCCCCTTTTTGAACTGATTGGAGCGAATGCCTTGAAGCATCGCTTCTCGTACAAATTGATCGAGCAGGATAGCCAAGAAGTTGAGAGTTTAAAGTGCCTGAGAAAAAAAATGGTTTTAGCTAGTTGGATTTCGACTGTTCTCCCTTGGCCGGCGTGATGATCCGGAGCTGCAGCTCGACGGGATGAAACTGCACCCAGGGGTCCTGGGCCTCGGTAAGTAAATTACAGCTATCCTCCCAATTAACCTCGTCATTTATTAGCCGGAATGCTCGACTATTTAAAAGAAAGAATCCTTTGCACAGCTGCCGCACATCAACAAATTGATACGGTAATGTTTTTTATAACACAAAGTTAAGGTGGTTTTTAGGCGTGAAATTACCTTCGTCGTGCCGGAACTCCAGCGAAAGGGAATAGCCAATCGGCTGGCGCACCATGGGCTCGATTTTCCAAGTTTGAAGGTGATTTTGGTGGCTTCGCAGGATTTGATAAAATACAGATATGCAAAAGTAGCTAAAAAGCTACGGCTTTAGGCGGACGGAGTTCAAGGACTCATTTCCGAGGCCTCATCGCTGGCGAACCAAGAATTATTGAGAAAAAAGGGGTATCGTTTGATTGCCCAAGTGCCCCAAAGGTAATTTTTTGCATTAATTTTAGCTGGATGTAAGACTAGGGGTATATTTTTCGAAGCTCAATCTAATGGCGTTGCAAAAATCCCGAAAAAATAGCGAGATTTCGAAAAATTTTGGCAGTTTCACTCAACTTCCTTGGAGTTCCGGACCTTTCTTACATTTATTCCTTTCCAGCTACTACGACCGGCACGGTATCAAACTGCACGATGGTACCACGACAATCAAGGCCTATTTTAAGGATATTGAAGACGTAATTGCAGATCTGGCAAAGAGTCAATAAAGCGTAGGAATTTTTTTAAGTCTATCGACCGATTTTACGCCGCTATTTCCATATTTCGTATTTTGCGGATATTTCACCTAACAGCTCCATTCTGGGGTTAGGTTCTCGAATAAATCTGTCACTAACGACTCGCATTTATTACCAGCCATAGATTCAGCAAAAAAGGACCAAACAGTTCAAAAGTTAACAACCACAATGAAAATCCTGGACCGCGAAAACTAAAACCCCTTTTGGGCTCATTCTGGGGCTTAATGTTGGTAAACTTCACTTGCGAAGTGGAAACCGTGCTAGCTGTTTTTTATTGCCGACAAGGGTGCCAGCTGCAAAATTGTTTTATTTCTAGGCCTGAACATTTAAAATTTTGTAAGTTGCTCGGCCAAAAGCCCTTCCTCGAATGTCCCGTATGGCATCGGAGCAATCTGAAAAGACTCGTAAATCTCTAATACCGGTCTTGGCCTTGAATTTGTAGGAAAAAGTGAGAGGTGTAAACGTTCATAGGTGCACGCGGAACAAACAGTTAACGCGTCGCTTGAATATCAAAAAACCTAAGCCAATTTTCAAAGATTCGAGGAGTTGTTGTGTTTTTTATTCAAATACTGGGACTTACTTCACAAAAAGAAGCATTTTCCGTGGGTCTCTGCGCATACTGCTGCCGAGTTTCCGGTAGAAATCGCCATAGTATTACGAGAAAGATGGCGCTAAAAGGTTTTAAGCTTTTGTCCCATATTACCGATGAATACCTCGGTATAATGAAGAGAATATAGCTCCAGCCACCGATGGATTGATTTAGCGGGTAGAATAGAAAAGTTGTCAATGAAGAACTGGCCCAATTCACGGCTACAGCGACGCCAAGTGAAGCTGTCGCCGCCTCGGGGGGAACCTGGAAATTTGTGAAGTGAAGCTTAGGATTAAGCTTAGCAGAAGCTTAGGCTTATGGTTGAATTCGAAATTTTGCTCAGAACCCACCAATTCGGCCGCCAGAAAATAGGCGACTGGGCCGGTGCCCAAGTTATACCCAACACCATATAGCAGAAAAGTAAGCCCGAAAAGCCATGACGCCCACCAGTCTTCTAAAATATAGATATAAGAATCAATCGTAGAATATCTTAAAAAATAATCTATAGAAGAGGTTCCTATATTTTGGAATAACGGTAAATGGAAAGAAACCCAATTTTGTGAATAATTACCTGGATTTACAGCAAGCAACGAGAAGATGAGAAATAGCACGTCTGAGATCAAGCAAAGCGCCAGCGTTTTTAGAAGAAGCGGTCGACGTCCATAGGACTCGACCTGAAAGGAAAGACGCGATTAGTGATGTATTTAATACCTACCAATTGCAATGAGGGTAGCGTTAATATGATGGAAATAATACTGCCGAGGGCGGGTAGGAACGGGATCAGCCCCTCGAAGAAGGAGACCGATGTAAACATTCTGAATCGACGTTTATAGCCCTTTCGTCCTACGTCTTGACTTACGTTGTCGAATACGAGACGGTCGCCATACTCCCCGAAAAGATCTGAGTCGCACTCACGATGCCGCCGAGGAGAATACCGCGTGCGATTGCTGGGTTCCCAAGCGCGGTGCTGACCGGGATCTGAAACGTGCGCTTTTGGGATAGAAGACGTGCAATAAAAGGCAGAAAACACAAAATAACCTGTTGCGGTGTTTCGGGGACCAATTTCCAATATTCTTTGATGGCATCTTCCACATCGTCCACGTCAATATCGTAGTAGAACCTGGAATTTGTTGGTACTGAAGAGTTAGCGGGGGAGGTTAGCGAGGAGAGGTTCATTTTTATTTTTCCGCTGATATATAAAATGTTTCTTACTATCAACAATTCATCAAAAACTTTTGATTTTCTGAAAATTTGTTAGTGTTTAAGTACTTTGGCCATTTTCATGAATTTTTCTAGATATTTTTCTATATGAGAAAACGATGTTATAAAAGTAGTTTAGATTTCGTTATAGGATGATGCTTAATTCATTTTTAAGACAGCAGGGATTTCCTGAATTACGATTTTCTTTATTTATTCCCCAAGACCTTGCCGAACCTAATCGAATGCGCCGCCTGGGTGTAAGCCCCTTGCTGGAGTAGCCGATTAGGAGTGTCAGGCACAAAGAACGACGAGGTTAGCGCGGCCACTCCTGAAAATAGAAATAGCCTTAAACATCTTCCAACGACCAACCAAAAACCGCCGGAAATAGCAGGAGAAGCCCCCAAGTGTTGGCGGAGCCGAGCATAAAAGGTAGGGAAAGCAGGGCCGCCAGTGCGGTACCCACGCAGACCCCGATGTGAATCGAACACGACAGGGAGCCCTAGAAACAAAAATCCTTCAAAAATGAAAATGTTTGAACTGGCCTTGATTTTCTTTGGGACGACCTCTTGGATGAACAGCGGGACGAAGGCGCAGACGAGACCTGTGTGGATTCCGCTCAAAATTCTCCCTGAAAATTTAATTTAATTTAATTTATTTACGCAACAAGGGTCTAGTCTGGAGAAGAATAGATTGTAATTCATAAACAACAAAGATAAAAAACTAACCAAACAGCAGGGCTATGGGAAAGGTAAGCCACTGCGCAACGGCCATCGACAGCGAGCCGATCATCAGGCAAATCGAAGCGGCGGCAAGCAGGCTTGACTTTGCACCTAAAAGTTATTGTTTCATAGCTGTAATATTTGACACGTTGGAAGGTATCTAACGCATTAAACACATTTAGGTTTTCCACTTAAACCCTACCAAAGTGGCGATCCAGCGGGATGACCAGCACGCAACCGATCAGCGCCCCAATACTCTGTGAAGCGACAAGGATCGACCTGAAAAGGAAAATTTAGAGGGTTTGATGATAATAAGAATGGGTTACCAGATGATGTTGAGCCCGCTAGTGCCTAGAACGATGCCATGTGTCGAGTGGAAGCTGTCATTGATTGCTGTTTGGATGATTTGCTCCGGGACGTTCAACACCACCTAGGAGATCGCATCATGCCTTGATTCGGCGATATTTATATCCTACCATGTTGAAGCCGACCGGCAAGACGGTACATAATGAGATGAAGAGGGCTAGCAGGACGACTCTACCCTGAAAAAAACAGTGGTGAACCTAGCTTTTAGAGAGCAAACGACCGAAAAGACTATAACCTTCTTATAATCAACCTCTTGGCTATTTCTATCGATATACTTCGACATTTCACATATTGCTTTAACATTATAAATTACAGTTATACTTGGTACCTCAGTGGCCTACCTGTACTTCTGCATATCGCATCAATTCGGAGATGTGGGAGCCGACAACGGTACCCTGCAGATCGATGGAGGGAAAGGCCGAACTCATCTTCATCATCCGCTCAAAACAAACTTCATAACAAATAAACGAATAACCCCCACGCAACCGGGGACCCTTATCACCCGCCGGTGTCTCGAAAATTGTGCTCTGTACCCCGCACAACACCCTCAATTACAACGCTTCGGGCCTAAAAAAAGCCACATTTCTACACAGCTAGCGCTTGTCGGATGCTTCTGCGATGCATGACCTGGCATTTTAAACCAGCCATTTTCTCCTGTATTTCAGCAGCACAAATACAATGAAAATGTCACGAACTTGGGAGAGTAGGGGTGTATAACAAAAGGCGAGCCGACACTGCCGGAACTCTTCATGGGGGAAAAGAAAGGTTTAAAATTACCGCGTCAACGAACCGGAAAATGAGACCAATAGTTCAGGGGGAGGGCATCATCGTGGTAAAAAGTGGGGGGAGGGGAAGATAAAAATGAAGAATGGATTAGGAGATTTAGTGCATCCGGGACAGTTCTTCGACCAGCTTCAACACATTCTCCGCATTCTGGTCAACCGGTTCCTCTGAAGGACCAGGACGTTTCGACTGGCTCGTAGAACTTTAGGATACCTTGATTTGGGAGAAGCACATCTTGCACAATTTTCCTGGCCGTCTCGCGTGGCATGTCGAGCAGCGACTCCACCAGATCGCCATCCACAAATCCCTTTGACTAAAAAAAGGGAAAAAGTGGTCATGGATCCTGAAATCTACCGGAACGACGATTTGGTCCTTGTCGAACGCGCGATAAACCTCATGCGAGATGCGCATCGCGTTTCTGCATTGGCCGGCGACAGCCTTTTGGACGTCATGGGCGAATCTGAGAACAAGCAAGGTGCTATATATAGGCGAAATTAACTCACCGGTAGAGCTCCGGAGCAAGTGTTAGCACAGCGCCAATAGCTCCGTCGCAGGTTCCGTATAGAGTGGAGCTGTGGCTGAGGAGACCTCGAATTAGAAAATGAAAATACAAAAACACAGCAAAAAAATACCTCCGTCGACGACCCTGGTGACCATCGAACCTGTCCGGAACACGTTCACCAGATCGCCCAGATAGAAGCTACCAGATTCCTGGATGTGGAATATATGCGGCCGAGAAATGACAAGCTTACCACGCATCTCTGATCGGCATTCAGGTTCGTCTCGCGCTCGTTGGTGAAAATGTTGAAATTGGTGTCGGCGCCCAGGAATGTGTCACTGTCGATGATCTCAATCGCCATCATCCAATGGGTTTGCGGGTCGGGCCTGAAAGCTTTCAAATCCAGTCTGCACATTATTAAAATTAGCATAAATTCATTTTTTATTTAAATATTTGAATCGAAATTATTTGCCTGTTAGTAAAGAAAACGGTATCCCATTCCATCTACAATATATATTCCCTTCCGGGCCTTATATTGCTGGCGGCTTTTGGCCTACTCGAAGATGACTGAGAAACCGGGCAAACCCGTCGTCCCACCAGCCAATGGTGAAGCTGGCAAAGCGGAAGGCGGCGAAAAGGAGCAGAAGCAGAAGAAGCCGAGTGTGTGGAGCAAGTTGAAGACCAAGGTATCTTCACAGGACAGCATTACGTTACGGATTCGCTAGGTCGGCACGAAGATCGGCCTTGTCGAGAGGACGACGCTTGAGCCGAAGTTTGTCGAGGAGCGGCTGAACGTTGAGCGCTACCGTGCCAGGGTCGACCGGCTGCTCGACGGGTTTGAGGCTGTCCTTCAGGTGAGGACAGACTAGACTAGACCAGACTCCTACTACTGAATTGCAGCCAGACCCGAAAGTGTTGGCCATCCCGTCAAATGGTGCACTTCCGGTGGCCGGTGAGCTGTCGTGGGAGCTGCTGGCCCGTGCGTCAGGTGCTCTCCACTGCTGTCTCACCAATGACTACCAGGCACAATTTTTAATGTAGTTCGGGATGCCCCTATCTTCCTAGCAAGGTATGATGTGGCTGGTCTTGCTCGCCAACAAACTAGCCTGTATCGAACGCGAGGGACTGACGAGAAGTAAGCCGGCAAAGAAAGCCATGAAAGTCGACTTTAGTGCGCGGCTCCATTCGCCACGTCCGGCAGTTTGTGACGACGGACCACAAACGGATGAAGGAGATGGTGGAGAAGGTGGACGAGTGTCTGCACACGATGGATGCCACCAGGCACGAGGTGGAAGAGTACATCGGTGGTGTTGCAATCAAGGGCCCTCTTCTTCAGATCAAGGCGGCGAAGGCGCCCGATGAGCTGGAGCGGGTTGGAAAGATCTACGTGCGGTCGATTCGCGAATTCGACTCGACCTGCAAAGAGATCAACGAGGTCATCCAGACCCTCAACGATACGCGATACCGTCATCAAAAGAACACGGTGGCGGTAGGTAGTTCGGCATTGACAGCGACAGAGAGAGAGAGAGAGAGAGAGAGAGAGAGAGAGAGAGAGAGAAGATACAGGTAGCTTCCTTCTAGTTCTACGACATGATGGAGCAGTACCATCGGCGTATGGCGACGGCCATCCACGACGCCCTCAAGGACGTCAACCCGGACGGCATCCACAAAAATGAGCCAAAGCCAAAGGAGCGCCCGACCGCGGCTCGCCATTCGGTAAGAGCGAGGCTCTGGACTATTAGCTAATGTTTTGAATTCGTCATTTATTTTAAAAATTTACGAGTCTCTAAGACTGTCTGATACCTAAAAACGGCGCCTACAGTCAGATCAAAGCGTGTAGCGCTTACCGGGGCCGCTATGGCATGATACGATAAAGTGTCGCCCTATAACCACCCAAAAAACCCAAGCTAGCTACGTGAAAATCCCGCATACCATCCCTAGATGATGAACCGCGTGGCCGTGGCCGCCACGTCGACCGAGCAGCACACGAAGGAAAAGACGACCGATGGAAAGACAGAGGGAAGGAC
Source organism: Mesorhabditis spiculigera (assembly GCA_958295435.1). Classification (NCBI taxonomy): domain Eukaryota; kingdom Metazoa; phylum Nematoda; class Chromadorea; order Rhabditida; family Rhabditidae; genus Mesorhabditis; species Mesorhabditis spiculigera. Next base: position 217,667 of record CATQJA010001768.1, on the reverse strand, counting down.
CGAGGGCAAGACCGATGCCAAGACTGAGACAAAGGCCGACGGAAAGACCACGACTGAAGGCAACAAAGAAGATGTATGCCCTCATCATAAGCACCTTCTATATTTATTTAGCACGAAGAGGAGAAGCCGGAGTAGCCGACGAGCGCCACCACCATCAATTAAGCCCCCCTTTTTTGACACCTGTACCATTACAGTATCCTTTTCCATGAATGTATATGAACCGTGAATTTTCCTGGGATAAATGGTATTAACTGGATGCTAAGTTGATGCATAAAAGAACATACCGTGCCGATTCCTCAAATGACCCTTCGACAGCTTTGTAGGTGAGCAACCCCATCCCGCGAAGCATATCGCCCACCAGCAATAGATCTCCCTAGACAACGATTTAGAACGTAATCCCAAATCCCACCCTGGTCTTGACGTACAGTGCCTGGATGTACTGGAAATGCGAACAATCCAGCTTCAGCTCCTTGTCACGATTCCATTCAAAAAGCCGAACCGAGCTGAAGCGAGGGATTAGATTTTGTTAGAAAGCCAAGTAATACCTATTAACCGCGGCCAGCAGCTTTCCATTGAGGATTCCCATCGAGTAAGTGCAGCCCTTCATGTCCTTCTCGCTGATGATCGACATGGCCGCCCGGTCGTCCTGCTCGCAGTCGAACACGATAATGCGACCCTGAAATCAAAGATGGATTTGAAAATGGTGACTGTGGAAACCCACCGCCTTGCTCTCGGTTTCCTCAAGCGCAATCATCGTCGTCCCCACAAACACATACCACTTCGGGTCATCGCCGAGACGGGCAGCTAAAGTGGATACTGTAGAAAGTAAGAACGATACCGATCAGTGATTGTGCCTCCTCGTTCGGACCAAGCTCGTGCGAGTGCAGCACTTCGAACGTATTCCCGTCTAGCACGACGACGCTGTGGGTCTGAAAAGTAGAAATAATTATTAGGATCCTTGGTATAGAGGAATTGCTAGAAAAACTCGAAAAATTTGAAATCCGGTCGAAAAGCCCATACTTTTGAAATCTTTAACCAAACGAAGCAAAGTTTCTGCGTCTAGGAAAATCAAAAAAGAACAACGTGGAACTCCTCCCATAAAAGCGGGGCAATACGAAAGAATGGATTAATAAGACCAAAACTACCTCAAGCGGCGTGCTCCTTGTGGCGATCTGCGGCGGTACGAGCTTTGAGGTTGAACTCCGGCTGGCCGTACGGGAGATCGACATTGCCTCTGAGGACTGCACAGAATTTGTCAAAACACCGAGTTCTGCCTACCTTGTCTCGGCATACCAGCAACACAATCTTGTTCGAATCAGGCAGATAAGCCAGTCGGGATGGCGATTCACCAAGTGGTACGGTTCTAGGTTACTATAAGAGCATCACTAGCGCCCCTACCGGATATGCAGCTTCTCAATGTCGTCGACTCGACCGATGACCATCGACTCTTCCCCACACATCACCATGCAGTTCCTAGAAAAATTATCTTGAAATAAATTCTCTTTCAAACTTGTAGGCCGCTGCGTTTATCGGACACATTTGACGTACGGTGCGCACATTAATGTTGGAGAAGATCTGCAAAACACATAATTTTTCCTTCTCAATTTGCTCGCGAATCGACTAAAGAAAAGAACTTACCAATTTCCCATTGCACGCATAAATAATAGCCGGCCGATCCGAGCAGACGAAAACATGAGATCTTTCTTTGGCCTTGAACGGGTTCAGCAACAAGGGAACCGTTCCCAACGACACCTTCTTGCCGTCGACGAGAGCGCCTAAAGAGAGTCAGAATATGACAAAGCGCCTTTAACGATCCACCTTGTGCCGCTTCGTCAACTCGGAAATAAAAAAGTGTGCCGTCCCCCAGAGCTACCAGCAAGAACAGCGTTTCGTCAAATCGGGAGAGTAGACAAGACCGCGGAAGGACCTTTCGTGAGAGCTGATCTCTAAAGGCAATTCCTAGAGGTAGTCTAAAATGGTCATTACGTCGAAAGTAGTCGCAGATCGGGAAGGGTGCGCAGCTCGCAACTGTTCGAGGTCCAAAGCCCAATTGCTGCCAATCGAGCCTCGTCCGAGTCGTCTGAACTTAGAAGTGTTATTCCCAACACAACTACAGACCGATAGATGAGATGTCCAAGCAAGCCGCTTCTTGCTCAAGCTCCAACGAGTTCAGCTCGCTGATCTCAGTTCCGTCAAAGTTCAAGTAGTGAAGGTATCGACCAGATGCAATAAGCGCCTAAAGCAGAGGTGCCAAATGAGGGTATCGCTACCTTTCCAGCCCTAATATTTACGGAGCTGACACTGATCTCGCCGTGTTGAGAGGTCCATTTGATTAGGACAGCTCCCGCCTTTACGATGCGGATGCCGGTTTGGGTGATCTAAAACGTATATAATCAGAAAAGAATCTTTTTGATCTTACCTGGATTATATTGCCTTCTTTTGTACAAGCAGCGTAAAGGGTATGTTCGTTTGTCTCCAAGCCTGAAAAGAACAGCATTGTTTTTGCCATAACTTGACGGCCTGGAACAAAGAAAATTCGCCGTGCCTAACGCATCTTCAAGCTGCTCCAACTCTTCGCCGTCAATGCGTAACACGTGCGTTTCATCGGAAGTGGAGACGACCAGGTGGTTGTCGAGCTCAGATTGGTAGGCCAACGTCGAAATTGACTTGATTCCTAGAAGATGCAATGCTTGACGGTGACGGCAACAAAAATCTACCATAATAGTCCACCGACGCCCGTTCATCGATGCCAATACCAGTCCTGATGATACGCATCGAACCGTCCTAAATGTGTCGTTAATAAAATGACGTTAGTCCAACCTTGTAGGCGCCAGAGCATGTAAACAGTTGACTTTGCCCATTTTCAGCTTGCAAAAGGAGCATATCCCGGACGGGGCCGACATTTTGGAATGTTTCGATCACAGAGACGAACGACCCGTTGACATCAGGTTCTAAAAACAAATTCAGGATCTGCATGGTCAAAATACTCTCGTTGAGGTGGATCAGCTGCGAGTCTCCCATACGAGAGCCAATGAAGACAACACCATTGTCAACATAAGTCACGCATTCTGGCATTGAGCAGCGTCCCAGTGTTTCCACCTAAATTGCCGTGATAACTTAGGTAAAAGGATGTGGCTTACTTTGATTCCAGATACAGTTCCCTCCTTTGTGTCCGTGTCCAGCAACAGCATAAAAAGCTCTCCAGGCTTTGCGCCGAGCAGAAAGCGCTGTCCATTACTAAAGAATTCTATAACAAAGTTGATATTTCCTTTACGGGTCGATTGGTGCCGAGCAGGTGATCAAGGTGTTGTGCATGATGTGTGGCGCAATGACGATCGCAGGCTGAGCCGGACGTTCGCTGAATATCCGTAAAAATGCTGAAGCGTCCTTACAATCTGTGATACATGATGGTGTCGCGGCCAATGGCGATCACCCCGCCGTAGGGCTTTGGGACCGGGATTATCGTGTGCGCCTGAAAGTTGAAAATTATTGGACTGGGCTGGTACCCAGATCAAAATTACACGTGTAAAAACAGCCAAAAATTTACACGCGTGGTAAAAAAATTACACGTCAAATTTACACGTCACTTTTGGGATTTACACGCGTGTAATTGAGTTTTATATGGGTTTTCAAGGAAACATGGCCGAAAATTTACCCGCGTGTAAAATTTTTACACGCGTGTAGCCATAGTGGGCCAGGGATGGGCCATGAAGGGTTAATTCTAATCTTTTTTTTCGAGTAGTTTTACGCCAGGGAAGGAACCTAAAGCTATCGGTAACGGGTTTCATAGCTTTTTAGCAAAGTGCAGTAAAAGTGGGAAGGGTGTTTTGAGCTGCGTGAAGGCATTTCTAAGGTGAACTGAGTGGGCAAATGACATAAAACTTTCTAAATTCTCGCACTTTCGCCAGTTTCGGGTTCCGTATGGTATAAAAAGCAAACTGAGCCGATCCAATTAGTTTCGACCAAATATGTGGGCGCGGTTTTTGACGAATTGTCAAAATACGAATGTTACCTACAACGGAAAAACCTTTAAATTTTTAGGTGAGAAAATTACATTCGGAAAAATGGCGAAAGCGCGAGAATTTAGAACGTTTTATATCATTTGACCACTCAGTTTACCTTAGAAATGCCTTCGCGCAGCTCAAAACACCCTTCCCACTTCAACACACGTGTAACTGAAATCGGAAATTATATATATTGTTTAATTTCGTTATTTATAATTTGTTTCTTGTTGTTGTTGATTGTTCTCGTTGTCGCTTCGGTCATAAATTTTACATTTGATACGCGCAAAGATCTACCAACGCGATTTGGCGAGAAATTTTTGACTTGAAATTTTACACGCGTGTAAATTTTTAGGTAAGAAAATTACATTTGGAAAACGTGTGTAAATCGCTCAAAAAAAGGGCCTTCACAAAACGGCATATAAAAAAATTTCCAGGGCACTTAGCGATCCAACTTTTTTTTTGCTCACTGTTGGTACCCGTCTGCAGCTTGTCTCGTTTTAACTTTTCCAAAAAAATATTTTTCCGATTTGCTGGAGGCTTCCAAAGTTGGCGTGTAAATTTTTGGCGCTCGCGTGTAATTTTTTCGGGTTTTTCCCCCGTCCCCGAGCACGTCACTTTTTTTTACCACGCGTGTAAATAAAAATTACACGTGTGTAAAAAATTGTAGAATTTCATACGCGTGTTTTTTCATTTGCTAACAAATTTGTTAAGGAAAATTTCGGAATTTACACGCGTGTAATTTTTTTACACGCGTGTGTAAAAAATTACACGTGTGGTAAAATTTCAGGCGTGTAATTTTGATCTGGGTACCAGCCCTGATGTGAAACATCAAATCCGCTTTGAACTAATTAGTGAAACCGCGATAAAAGTTATAGAAGTCGAAATGCAAAACAATACCTCGGCCTCAATATGCGCTAGTCGTTCTTCGGCATTCTCTTTATGATGTGGAACAGCGGCATGGTGGCCCGTCTCGACGGGGATCACTTTGATATGACGTCCAAGTGGGTCCTGGTAGATGTAGGCAATTTTCGGAGCTGAAAAAATTAGAGGAAGACAAAGTCGATCGTACTGTCAGTGTCCAGGAAGGCCAGATCGACAATGGACGAGTCTTCGATGCGCATGTTGAAAGCCTAGATATATCCTATAAAAGGATCGGAATGGTATCACCGTGATTCCCTCGGTGGTGCTGTCCTTCCAGGTGATCACTTTCAATGAACCGTCATAGATACGGATGACTATCAGCTGAATCAATAAATAGAACAAAAAAAATCTAAATTTACCCCCGTGCGCTTATGTACGAGCATCTTGATGCCGTATTCGGAAGGCCGGCCAACTTTCTCGACCAAATTGCCCGTCGCCCGGGTCCGCTAAAAAGACGGATCTTATTGAGAATAAAAGTTATTACCAATTCCCCATTCTTCCAGTCCAATATCGAGATATGAAGCTTCTCCGTCAGCACAACCAGCAAATCTGTTGGCTAAAAGGAGTCGCAATTTAATTTAATTATAGGCGTTGGCAAGAAATTATGCGTTAATGCCCTACTTCTTTCGGAGGACGCATAATCGCGATGGCAGCAATGCGGCCAAAGATAGGGACCTAAATATCTGTTGTTGCTACAGACGCGCCTGACAAGCACCTCTTGAACCAGCCGCAGACCATCCTTTGCCACAGCATGAATTTCGATACGAGACATCTTGGACAAGAATAGGTTCAAATCATCGGGACCTATGATACGTCAAAGAAGACAAACCAAGCAACCTGTGAAATTTCCCAGAAGAGCCTGGGTGACCACAGTGGCCTTCTTACACGTGACGACATAATTTGATGCCATCTGAAATTACTAGCCCTGTAAACAGCGTTTGCGTCTGGTGACAAGCTAGGAAATAAACCAGATATGGGCAAAAAGAAAACCTCGGTGCACACTTATTTCCAAAAAAGCCAAAATTGTTTATTCGTAACCGTCAACTACGCCATTCGGCAAATTTACAACATAAACGAGATCATGTCCTAGGGATATCTATTGGATTTGCTGGAGCTTCGCCAGTTGTTGCTTGGGAAACCGGAAAAGTGGGCCCGCGCCTCGTAGTCGAATCTTTTGCAGTTGTTTCGTCGCCTTTATCGACCCTCTTCTTGAATCGCAAAGGCGCACCTAGACAAGGAGAAGATTGTTAAACGGTTATTTAAAATAATACGTACCAGCGTTGCATCGGCTTCCAAAAGCGTCAAATCCTTCTTGGATCCCAGGAAGCGTTCACTCAATTCATAGGCGTGAAGTCTATAAAAGAATTGGCGGCTCCAAATGAGAACTCACCGTAACAGCACCCTCGAGCCAACAGTATAATCGTCTCCATCTTGAGCCGGCGCTTTGCAAACGGCATTGAATTTTAGGCCAACATCAATGTATAGGTCATCCGCAACACTAAACCAGATTTAATTTGAGAACCTGCAGGTGTTACCGATGAACAATTTTCCCGGTAACCATTCGCCCATCGAAGTCGCCGAGCTGGGCAAACTTGGAATGCCTAAAAGTCTTATTGGAATCTAGGAAAATTTGGATACCTAAACATTTCAGCAAAAGTCTGATGCTTCGTGGCTGTACTAGCCTTCAGTGTGTCGACAAAGTCGTCGAAAGACCCGGGGTCAGTCTGAAAGGTAACTATAAAAAATTTCAGGGGCTTCACCTGATTTTTCGACTCTGGGTCGGAATTTGCTTGGTGGCGGGACAAGCATAGCCGACGGAAGGATGAGCTGACCATCATGGCACGACACGGACCTTGGATTCGAACGATCATCTAAAAAAACAGCTAATCAGTCGGATCAACACGAAAACAAAAAATCTTATTGGAAAAGGAGGAAACCATCGCTCTTTTTTTTTTTGAAAATAAAAAAAAGAGTCCCCAGTGCACCAAATTCCGAACAATCCGAAGCGATACGCAGGACAGTCTTATAAAAAATTTTTAGACAGAAAAATAAAGTTATTTCCGAAACTTCACTCTGCGGCGGCTGTTTTTCAAGCTTTTTTACTGTTTTCAACTATGTTTTGCGCTCTTTTCACGAATTCTTTGACTTGATCCAAAGCAAGGCGGGTCCTGGGGCGCGGGCCCTAATGTTGTGTGAAGGTCGCAGCGAGGAACGAGGCGCCCGTTGTTTCGATCGGTCCTTTGGGCGGCGAAGACTCGGGAAGTGTGCCCGGGGGGAACTCGCGCCCGCTGACTGCGGTCATGGCCATGACACCACTTTATTTCCGCATTTGTCTAGACGGCTGTCACCAGCAAGGGATTGCGTTCGGACCGAAAACAGCGACTCCTTCTCCTAGCCCGACCTCTAAAACTTGAAAAATTGATCATAGCATTTTGACTTTTGCTTAGGGCTATCGACTTATGCAACTTCATCACGGCGTCATTAGTGCTTAGATTTCTCGTTCCGGAGAAATTTCTGCTAGCGGTTGAATGCTCGGACTAGCTGTAGAGTTCCAGTACACGAATCTGGCAAGTCGTGCCCAAATCGATCGCATTTGGCCGCCGTAAAGCTTTCCCAACGCCTGTGGCTGAAAATGCCAAGCTCGTTTTACGAGAATTGTTGGACGGCGTGGCGGGATAGCAAGTTTCCTAGCATATAGCTTAGCTATACAGTTCGCGAATTTGGGAAAGCCGATGCCTTGTCTGGTAGCTTCCCTAAATAGATTGCTTGTTTTGACGCCTACTGACCTGGCTTGATTCCGTTTAAAAGGGAGACCTGCGCCTTTGTTGATGTTTTAGCAAACGTGGATGTCAAGGGTGTGCATGACATCGATTCTTTTTTTTATTCACGCGGTGACTGGCCATTGGGAGTAGTTTTGCAACAAAAATGCGCCCAATATGGTTGGGAAATCTCCACCATCTACAGCTCTTGTTTTTACCCGATCAATACGACTTATTTTTAACCCCGGGCCCTGCACGTGGCGTTCAACGTCACTTGAATTTACCGCTTCTCTTTCGCCCGTCCCCTCTCTTCACCCTTCTTTGTTGATTATCGATTGACACGGGTGTTCTGTTCAGACTCGCGCTCGCTCTCTTTTGCCGTGCAAGCCTTTTTTCAACGAGATGTCGTGTAGCAGCGATGACCAATCTGATAAGGAGGTAAATAATTTAGCTGTTTTTGATACCACGTTTTTTTAGTGTCCGCTCTGCATGGAGGTGCTCGAACTCGATGATTTGGATTTCTATCCCTGCAAGTGTGAGTACCAGGTGAGCATATTTTTATGTTTTTGAACTGGCCATAGATTTGCCGTTTCTGCTGGCATCGGATTCGCAATGATGAGAATGGGCTTTGTCCCGCTTGCCGGCAGCCCTACCCCGAGGATCCCGTCAACTTCAAGCCCCTCACGTCTGCCGACTTGAAGAAGATCCGCAGCGAGAAGAAGATGAAGGCTCAGGCGGAGAGACAACGTGTTTCCGAGGGGCGGAAACATCTCTCGAATTATCGTGTTCTCCAGAAGGTAGAATTTTTTGCAAGATATAAATTTTTTTCAGAATCTGCTTTATGTGGTCGGGTTGTCTCCGCGCGTTGCGGATCCGGAGATTCTGAAGAAAAGCGAATATTTTGGGCGTTTCGGCAAAATCATTAAGGTAGTTTTTGTAAGGTTTCGCCCCCAATTTCGGTAATTTTAGGTTGTTGTTGGTACGACGACTACGGCACCTCCAAATCTAAATTCTAGTCACACGGCTTATGTGACCTATGCCAAGGTCGAAGAAGCTTTGCGGGCTATTCAGGTGTGCTTTTCTAGTAGACTGTATTTTCCTTGTAAATTTTTAGTCCGTAAATAACGCGGCCTTGGATGGTCGGTTGGTGCGCGCTTCTTTGGGCACAACGAAATATTGTTCTTCGTTTTTGCGTGGCCAGCTATGCTATAAACAGGTATTTCATCCTCGGTTTCCGTTTATTGATTTTCAGGAATGTATGTACCTCCATGATGTTGCCGATTGTGACATTAGTTTTACAAAGTATGGTTCGCCGCTTTTAATTATTTTTGTTTAGGGAAGACATGCACCAGGGAAAGCACACCGACTATGAGCGTCGTCTGATCGAACAGGTAGTTTGCCGAAAAAAGATTTGGTTAGTTAGCTTTTCTAGACTCTGCGTCCGATGCCAACCCCGGTTGCTGCTGTCGCGCCAACGGTGCGTACGATAAACAGTTCGACAAGCCTGACGTCGGTTGGCGATGACCGATTGATGAAGTAAGACAATTATTCTTGAAAACGTCGCTTTTTTAGCCAACGTGTTCAAAATGACACCTCTTCGGAGAAGGAAATGGAGGATGGTAACCTATCGATCGATGATGTCACGTGTGAGAAGGATACGGATGTGCTTACAGACCAGGTGAGGCAGCTTCGGTTGAATTCGTTGTTTTGCTCCTTTCTTGTCATTTTTTTTGTAAAGACATTGCTCTTTTTCAGATCTCTGAGGATGACCCGCCAGTGAGGGAGTGCAGTTCCGAGGCGCAATCGACACTTGAAACATACAATGCCCCATCGATGGGAAGTGGTGTGACCGATGGTACAGTCCTGGCGACTGGGCGTAGCCATTCGCAAGAGGAGACGCCGCAATGGGAGCCTGACCAAAATACGCCAGCGCAAAGCTCGCGTCTGCTGTCTTGGACGAAGAGCGCCCAACCAACTACAGGTTTGAATTCTTTCTGCAGCGCCTATGTAAAGTTTAGTTGCTTCGGACATCTCTTCATCTGCAGTTCCCACATGGCAGCGGCTTCTGGGAATGGACGGTTCGTCCGTGTCGGTGGCACAACCCTACGTCAATGGTCATGCGCATCTCAACCAAACTACTGGGGACGCACTGCTGACCGGTGCTCCGCCCGGGTTATCCCGTAAGTTGTTCCCCTTGCCTTTCATAATAAACTTTGCTTTTCAGCGATCCCTCGCCCTGTGATGAGCAACTCTACCCAGGGCTTCAGCCGGCGCGGCCCTTCGCCGCCGCCTGGCTTGGGAGGATTTGATTCTGACGACGACCTTGGCTTTGATCCGATCTTGGAAAGCAGAAAAGGATTGGCTGTCTTACTTGACGAGGTTAATCAAGCTTATCGTTTACAACATTTTTGTAGGAGAAACGCTACCAGCCGCCCATTGTTAAACCTGCGCAACCAATTAATGGATTCAGCAATTATCCGCCTGCCCAGTACGCCAACACAAATTTTTTCGAGGTTGTGTATTTAGGCCATCGAAGCAGCCGACGATTCCGCACGAGGAGTTGCAACGGCAACAGTTCCTTGCTTCGGTCCATCTGCGGCAGCAGCAGCAACAAGCTGCCGCACTTCATGAGCAACAACAAAGAGCCCAGCAGCAACGCGATCGTCAAGAATTGTCGGCGGTAAGTATTGACTTATCGACTATAGGCTCCAGAAGCTCGTTTTTTTTTTCAAAAATACGGTTGACTTTTGTAAAACATTGATTTTAGGCGCAAGAGCAGTGGCTGCGTTCGATGCACTTCCAACAGCATTCGGCCCCTTCACAACCACAAGCTGACTTCCCCGGACCACAGCATCACGCTGGTCTTCCGAACATTTTCCAACACAACAACGTTCCGAAGAACCATATCAGCCCCTACGACCTGTTCAATCAGAGGTGATTTTTTTGCGCGTTGGTCAATCCCGTTCATAGGCCTGAGCCAGCGTCTGTGGCTCCTCCGCCTGGCCTGCACCCGTCTCGACAGTCGCCCCAACAGAGCAGTTTTTATAATGCTTTCGTAAGGACTTTTAACCGAATATTTATTTTCGATTTAGCAAACACCTGGATTGCACTCGTTGGCGTCGGCCAATAAGGGAAACAGCAGCGAATGGCAAGATGGATTGCGAGCTCTTTTGCCAAACGTCAATATCCGGTTCGCCTCCGAGCACGAGCAGCAGCAGCAGGTGCGTTTTATTTCCTCTTGTAAAAGAAATGGCCGTTATCAGGGATTATCATGCTTTTTCAGAGCCAAAACCGCTGGCCGAATGGTAGCGTAAACGGGATGATGGGGATGAACATGCATCAGATGGCGACTTCTTTGATGGGCGGAGACCCGCGGCGTGTTCATCATCACAATCAGCACATCCCTCCACCGCCCGGTTTCGCGACGCGTACTGGCGAGCGTTAAATTTCCCCGTGCCCCCATCTTTTTTGTGATAGATGGCCTATACTCGAATGCACGCAAAGGGCATTCCTGTATAGCCCTCTCGCTAAATGGTCTTTTCCGTCCTGGTTAGTTTCCCCCTTCCCCCATCTCCTCCGGCTTCGTATCGGCGTTTTGAGAATTAACATTTCCTTCATGTCAGTGAAGACTATTTTTTGTTCCTTTACGCGGTGGGTTGCAGCCCAAACGATTCTCGTTTTGCGATCACCGTTAAGACTGTGGCACCCCCCGATGTTGCTCACACTGCATAAAGGAACAGACGAGTCATGGAATTGGAGTGTTGATCTTATCCCCCGGAATGCGGTACTTCTGGCGATTGTTCTCTGGTCCTTTTATACACCGTACTTGTACGAGAAGCTCCCCACGTTGGGATGACTGGCTCGATTTTTATCCCCTTTTAAATCAAAGTCATTGACAGCGTGTGCCTGTTCCGATTTGGAGGGCGTGCACCTTTTGGACCGCGGCGGCCGTTCGTTAAGGACGGACGTGGGGATGGCGTTAAGACATCCCACTCCATCATTCCATTTTTAGTTTTACCTGGGCCTCGCTATTAATTTTAAATAAACCATTTTATCAATGCATGGTGGACAGCAGTGTAACATTATCACATTAGTATACAGTTAGCCCGTAATTTTGGGTCTGCTTTGACAGAGCACCGAGTGCTTCACAGCCGTTGCTAGCCTACGGGGGGCTCCAAGGGACGAGATCCCTTTACCGACGCGTCAAAGGGACCGAGGCGCAGGTGTGAGCACTTGAAATGCGAAAACTTTGGCTTGGAGGCTTTCTATCGTTTTTGACCGTCAAAATTGAGAATTTTTCTGATATACGAAGCGTTTCAGCATACCCACCTCGGGTGATGTCCTGCAATGGAATTCGATTATAACGAGCGCACATCGAAAGGCGGTCTGCCTTCGCCTTATGACAACGGACCAGATGGTTGGTATTTGCTAATTATCTTCAAACTTTGCCTACCATTGATTCGTAAATATTGTTAATTTTGTTTTTGCAGAGGCCCCGGTCGAGGCTCACAATGGTGGGTTTATCGCGCTGGCCAAGCATGATTTGTTGCGACTCGTGGATTTGATTGCCATGGAATTGGATAAGCGGGACGATGCTATACAAAAACTCAAGGTTTGTTATGCATAGCTTTTGGCCGTTCTGTTGACAGTTAGTAAAGGCTAAGCCATTATTTTAGGAAGAACGGGCCCGTCATTTGTACTTCGAAGCCAAATATGGGCGAATAGCCGCAAACGATCCACTGCAAGCTTTGAAACGGGACAGCGAAGCATTCAGCGAGAAGATCGACGAGGAGCAGATTGGCAGGTGAGCCTTTTGAATGTGTAGATTAGGGCTTGAAGTTACGTGTATGATTGCCTTAACCACACGTTATAGACTCTACGAAAATCAACTCGCCCAGCTTGATAAATTGATATCAACACATCGTCGCACACATAATCGCTCGAAGATGGTAAAACTAGGCACGCCCTCAGGAGACCAGTTTTAGATTCTCGCGGCCACGGAGCGGAGACACACCAAGGCGCTGCGGGAATTGGAAATGGAGAAAGAACGGAATTCCAAGTAAGCTTATCCTTGATATTTTGCTAAATTCATATTCAGGAATTCGCAAGGCGACGATGTGGTAGCTTTTCTAGAAAAGGAACGGGACAGGCTGCAACAACAAGTGCGTTGGTTTTGAACAAAATGACCGCTGCTGTTCCTTCATGGAACATTTTTTTTCAGCTGGACGCCCAGCTGGATGAAGTGGAAAAGGTAAAACAGGAGACGGCAAAATGTCAGCAAGAATTGCAAGAGGACAAGGAAAAACATAAGGTAAGCTTTTTTCTACATTTCTGACGCCGGTTTCAGACCATGATTTTATTCCTGGTGAATGAGAGAAAACAGATGTTATTGAGAATGCAAGAAATGAAGCTGCGGTCGGATTCGACGAACGGTTTGTTTCTAAGAGGCCAAGATTTTAAAGCTTCAACTGAGAGCTGGCTGATGTTTTTGTTTTCAGGCAGTGATTCAGCCGCCGCGTTGAAAACCGAGTTGGAGCGGTTACGCATTGATCGGGACACCCTGGCTGCGTCAAATAAGACGCTTCGGGCGGAGAATTTATCATTGAAGGTGTGTGCTGTCGAGGTTCAAAAATTTCGTTTTAGGAAGTGGTCAAAGAACAGGATGCCGAGGTGCAGCAGCTCCGACGGAACATGGCGCGAAATCCGAACGATCAGGTGAGAAAATTATCCTATTGTTGTTCTCATTTTAATATACTCTGATGATTCGTTTCGTAGGCTGCCTCGACGGCTGAGTCATCGTTGGTGATGGCGAATCGTATGGCCTCGGGGACGCATCCGGGACCCGCGTCTCGTGCGACCAAAATATCTTCATCATCATCATTCCCCTCCACATCTATTCCATTTCCCGAATCGCGTTTACCAAGGGCGCCGCCGCAGACGACACCAGCCAGGCGAGTGCTTACATATTTGCCTTAAAGGGTTTTCCCCTCACTAACATAAAGGCTGTTGCTGCTGTCCAACAGATTTTTGATAGTTTCTCCACTTCAAATATAACTTAAAAATACCAATAATGACTGGAAATCCTCTGCCCACCAGAAATACTCAAGAACCGTCAGCTTGATTCTGCGTTCACGAAGCTTCCATTTTAGACCAAAAACTATCACGAGATTGCCGACAACTCCTGCGACCGTGCGTGGCCCCGCTTCACCCACCAAAAAGACGCCGGCGATGGGGTTGAACAGCGTGCGGAGGTGAGTTGCCGTTGTATTGCCTTTTTTTTTGTTGATAAATCGAGTTGCCATCTTATCATCATTCACTTTCCAGGCCAACTAGCGCAAACACCCCGGGCCAATCGAACGCATCGAAATTCTCCGCCGACCCGGAGCTACAACAGCTAGAAGATGCGATCAGTGAACTGGAGAAGACTGGCATCAGCCATCAAGCGAGCCGGCAACAGACTGGCGCGCCGATACCGCCACGTCCGACAATGACAGCTACTTCCCCTTCTACGAACGCAGCAAGCACTGCTGCAGCCATCCGGTACGGTTTACGACGGCTTTTTGAATATCCCGATTGCAGGAGTCCGAGCGTGCCTTCCCCAGCCGCTCCCTCGAAAACGGAGAAACCGGTGGAGCGCAAATTGTCCGGCACGATCAAGAAAAACTCCTTCCTGAAGGCGTTTGGTGGCGGAGGGAAATAGCCCTGCAAACGTATACAGGGTGTCCCAAAAAAAAAGACCCCCCCCCAAAAATTTGAGCCAGAGGGCACCTAGAGAGCTGAAAATTTGCACAGAGGTAGCGAAGGCAATTTTCTATGAACAAGGAAAGTTTCAGCCCGATCGGCCAGCGGGTTTTAAAGTTATAGCGAAAATACGTTTCATTTTTTATTTAATATGGGGATCTTTGCAATTTGCATCAAAGATATGCGTTATTCTTGCATTTACGAGCCGATTTTGCATAAATTTCGCTGAAAAGTGCCATTTTCTTGATGGAGCTTTTGGAAAACGATTGCTCATGTAGCGAGAAAATGATCAGCAAGAACGATGAATACCAGACCTCATGGCGGAAACTATCGTTGAACGCTTGAGCCTGGCTTAAACTTCAGCGTACGTGCCAACATAAGCCCAAATCTAAACTTCAACACTGTTTTCGAGCTCGTCGAACTCTGTTTTCGGGCCGACGAAGCTCAAATTGCCAAAATGGACAATAACAAGTGATTTGGATCGATAAAACAGTTGTTTTAACACTCTTTTTATTCTTCGTACGCAATCGTTTTCCAAAAGCTCCATCAAGAAACTGGAATTTTTCAGCGGAATTTATGCAAAATCGGCTCGTAAATGCAAGAATAACGCATATCTTTGATGCAAATTGCAAAGATCCCCATATTAAATTAAAAATGAAACGTATTTTCGCTATAACTTTAAAACCCGCTGGCCGATCGGGCTGAAACTTTCCTTGTTCATAGAAAATTGCCTTCGCTACCTCTGTGCAAATTTTCAGCTCTCTAGGTGCCCTCTGGCTCAAATTTTTGGGGGGGTCTTTTTTTTTTGGGACACCCTGTAGAGTATATTTTTGTATTTCCCCCAGTTTGTACACACCCTTGACATTGCCCAGCATCAACTAGTCCTTGGGATAGTCCCGCTTCCTCCCCCCCCCCCTATATCGAGATTTTTCTCATACGTTCGTTCAGTTACTGTACCCCAATATGGACACCCAGGCATAATTCATTCTGTCAAACACGAAACACGGCTCCTCTCTTACCAATCATCATCAGTTACGATTCCTGTTTTGGTCAGTTTGTGTGCAATATTCCCCACGCAACTAAACAGCCTAACGCAACAACTTTGCCAGTCATCTTTTCCAGTTGCCCTCCCCCCCTTCGATCCCGTTTTCCATATAGAGATTTGTGCCTTTCTCCCCTTATTAACACCCCGATAACTATAGTCTATTATATGTGTAGATTATGGAGAAGAATACACGTTACGTTATACCGTGGTCACAACGCGCGTTTTATAATCTTTACACGAAGAAAGCGTAATAAAATCGTTGCCGATATTTAGATTACCCGATACACCCTGAGAACGAAGCGACCAGATAATCTACAAAAACTATTGTGGGGGCCCTTGGATGGAAAATGAGGTGGGGACGATACGGGGCAATTGTTCGAGGGTGAAGCCGTAGGAAAGCAGCTCTTCCTCCGTGAATGGACTCCGACGTCGCTGCAGCTTCTTTCGATTGGTTTCGCTGGAATATGTCTGTTCAATAACAGTTCAAAAAACGTTTTGGAGCCCGTGTATCTCTTCTACTCACATCAACGTGTTCGCCATCCCTTCCACAGCTACCCGAATGTCAGCCTGCGGGCTGGGGAACCCGAATCCGGACGACAGGGCGGCTAAATGCATTTTAAAATTTTCGATCATTTTTAACCCACCAGAAGCAATTGGGATGAAGCGCAAGTTGAGATTGAAATGTTTTGTCGGTCGATTCGAGGGCGACACGCAGCAGGCGATCAATTTTGTTGGTGGCAACACCTAAAATTCCTTGAAAAAATTTTTAAAAAACCAACACCTGCTCAATCAGCCGCCCAACGACATGCTCTAAAATACGATGCGACGGCATATCCTGGCTGCCTAAATATGGATATAAGAGCGTTGCGTTGAAGCTTACTTGCTAATAGCTCCCAAACAATCTGATAAATATCGACCCCGAATGAGGTACGATGTGGTTCGGGCAATCTTTGGGTGTCGACGAGCAGGTTATCGAGATCGACTTCCGGGGGAGCGGCTACGGTGGACGCCTTCTTACGAATCACCTGAGCACGACCACCATCGTCCTCTCGACGAAGCACATCAAGGCGACTTTCTAGCTGAACGGACTGTTTATTTAACTTTCCAAAAACTGGGCAGCAATTCATGAAAATAAAAAATTTACCATCATTTGGCCACACAACAAATCATCCAAAATCGAGCACATCAATTCGGATTGGCCCTGTTGACGGAGGGTGGCGATGGCGCGACTCGTTCCAGCCAAATTGCAGCTACTTGTCGGGCTAAATGTTTGAAAAAATTTTTTGCTGAATTACTGTAAAATACGTAATCAATTACTTAACGGACATTAAGTTCTTTGAAAAAATACCGATTGTGGTCGGTGGTTGGTGGATAGACATCGTCGCCATCATACATTTCATCCGCAGCTGGCCCTTCTTCTTTCACGTTTCTCAACAACTTCTTGATTTCAGCCCTTTCCGCCTCGGGCACAAAGACCGAAAGCAGTTCCTCGATCTCTAAAATCAGTCGTCACATAAAAAAAAGAGATCCCAACGTTCTAGCGTCAGTCGATGTTTTTTGATGTAGGTAACTTTTTCCAGAATTGATGTCGATAGGTGGGCCAAGGGGGATGGTGTTTCTATAACGTTGCCATTAAAAAAAACGTGAAATCTTACCGGAAACGTCCATCTTGACGGGTTGCAGGCCAAATTGACTCTCAGGTCTGGGCCTTTTCGCGGCCATCACACAAGCGGCTGACGAATCCACCGGTAAACAAGCCGTTGTTTTGAAACAGTTAACGGAGAGGGGCCGGTCCAGCAGGACTAAACAAATTTTGTTGTGATGCTGCGGGAGGCGGTGGTGTGTAGTTTGTAGGGGGTGGATCCGCGCGCGGTCCAGCTGCGTTCCGGCTGGATATCTTGGGGACGGGGCACGATGCACGACTCGGAACGTTCTGAAAATAAAATAACATGTACAAAAGGGCCAGAAAAGGCTATTAGAACAAAAATGCACCATTGTGGCGGAACTAACAAGCTGTCAAAAAATTTTTGATTTCAATGAATTTCGCCGAATTTCTAGGGCATTACGGTACCTACCCAAAGTATGATTTAGCGGAATTCGCCACCGAAACCACTCCGAAGGCACGCCGGCCGTGATACCGATCAAGAACCTGTCGGAGGGCGCGGCGAGAAACGAAAGCCCTACAAAAGCGCTCCTTGAAGTTGTAGTGATGCCGGGAAGGGAAACTACCTTAACTAAAGCGTTGAGATTGGCATTTTCAGCAAGAGTTTAGTCTGGAGCAGCGCATACAGCAGCGTCGCGTAGCCGTTTTCCGTCGAAATTTTCCTAGTTTTATTTTATGTTATTTGAGTTTTCGTGTTTAAAAACCCATCCAAAAAGCATTCCGCGCAATTCCGCCTTACGAAATCCATCGTAACCACGTTTTCGGCTAAAGCGCCTTTTCGCAGTGTCAGACCGAGCCAAGATGTTCGCATTTTCTCGCTTTTTGCATTTTTTTGTGCACTGGTTTTCGCCTGGATTTTGTCTGTCCTGATTTTAGATTTTATGATGTTTTGTATATCCACTGCTTGAATTTCTTGTTCTTTTCGGTTATTTTCCTCCATTTTCGCTTTATTAAGGCCTTGTATCGCTTCGTATGGACTTAGATTGACCCTTAACTTAGCTTAGGATGCGCGTAGCTTAGCTTACCTCTTGGGCCTAGCTTTTGTGTCCAAATTTGCGTAGCTTTTGCGCTTTGCTTGCTCACCACCTTTGCTTGTCTTTGCTCTTGCTCGCTTCGAATTGCCTCTGGTTTTTGTTTTTTACCGTTTAGGTCGTATTTTGTTTGATATTTAGGTCTTTAATTTTCGAATAACTCGCGATTTGCTATTTTTAGTGCGTCGGATTTGTCATTTTCTGCTTCAGTTTCTTTGCGCTAAGGCTTTGTTTAGCTTCGTATTGGCGTAGCTCGGGCTTTGGCTTAGCTTAAGTGGCTTGGGTTTAGCTTTTGGGTAGACTTAACTAACGTAGCTTACCTCCCACTGCGTATAGCTTTGCCGTAGATCGACTTGGCGTCGTCTTAGTTTAATTTAGACTTCGCTTCACTCGGCCTCGACTTGGCTTAGTTTGGAAATGAGTATTGAGCGATATTACTCGCGATAAAATGACCGAAAAACATTTTTTCCGCCCGCACAACCTGAATGGAACCAGATATAAACATATAAATATAGTCTCTTTTGGACGTTTTTGGCTTTGAACTGGTGTATATACCTCATTTGACTATTATTTCTCGTTTTCCGATTCGAATTCTCAATTTTACCTTTTCCACTTTAGAACTCTTCATTTTCAGATGGAAGCGATGGATGAGGATACGCCGGCCTTCTTCTGGGACGCCGCCCGCTTCGTGGCCATCAACAAAGAGCTCTACACGTCGAAAAGCGAGGTTTTGTATTTGATTTTTTCTTTAATTTCCTTTTTTTTCCAGGCTCGGGCCGCCGAGGTGCTGGCGCATGTCGCCAACGTGGACATCGAGACCGTCGACCCGTAAGTTTTTCACTTTTCTCGCCTTCAATTCCATTTTAGGGAGGCCATCATCGACGCGAAGGACCTGATCCTGCTGGCCATGCGGACGATCGGCGCCGAAGGGCTGCTCGCGCGTCATCAGGTATCATTTTTTTGGGGTTTTTTTTGCTGGTTTTCTTGCGGTTTAAACCGAAATTGTTTTGTGGAAAAATTTTTGCTAACATTTACTACTTTTTCTAAGGATTTTGAAGTCTTTTTGCATTAATTAGGTTCTTTTTGGGTTTCAAAACCATAAAACTAACTGAAAAGCTAGAAAAAACTAACTTTTGTATTGTTTTTAGATGAAACAGGTTTTTATAGATTTTTCGTTGTTTTGCCAAAAGAAATTGTAGCATTTTCAACGTTTTGACGATTTATCTAACCCCTTCTTTTAGATGGAGCTTCTGAGCGCGTTGAGCAAGCTGCCGGCGGCGTTCGTCGACGTGATGGCCGCCTTCTTCGTCAACGCGCATGCGGCCCGCCAGATGCTCCCGCTCGGCGCGCTGGCCGTCGCGATCGCCTTCGCGCGCCGCGTCCAGGAGGAGGAGTGCGCGGAGAAGGTACTTTTATTTTTACATTTTCTTATCTCCCATTTTTTTAGATCGCGGAGTTGCTGGGCCCGATCGCGCAAGTGCCCGAGCTCCACCACGAAATGATGCGCCAGCTCGCCAACACGCGCAACGCCGAGCGCCGCTTCCGCGTGTATGAGGTATTTTCTAGTTTATAAAGTTAATTCCACCTTTTTTAGGTGCAACTCGCGGCCTGCCGTGCCTCCAACGTCTACCCAGCCATGGCCGAATACATGCAGCACATAATAAAGGTAATTTAAACCTTGGTTTTAATTTAATTTTACTTATAGGAACTCGAAGGCGACGACGTGCTCACGCAGCTCACCACCATGGACTTCCTCACGTCAATCGCAAGTACGTTTACGCTTTTTAAACTTGAATTTTCTCTTTTTAGTGACAGGGCCGCTGGGAGGCCGGCTCTTGAAGGAGTCCGATGCGTCGACCGTCGTCTACAAGCTGCTGCTCGCCTCCAAGGAGTCACCCGACGGCGGATTTGTGTATCCAGGTATTTTTATGACCTTTTTCTTACTTTATTTGATTTTAGGTTGCGTGCAGTACTTCGGGCAGCTCGGGCGCATCTCCCCCGACGAGTTGGGCGAGTACCCGGTGTTCCTCGACACCGTCGTGGATATGGTAACTTTTTCTCGTATTTTCTTATGGATTTTCGTTTCAGGTAGCCCATTTCGATCGTCTCGACCCGTCGCTTCGAGCCGCCGCCTTCGACACTCTGGCCAACATTGGCTACAGCGACAAGGGGAAGGCCGTCCTCGAGAAGCACACGGGTAAAGATTGAGTTTTTTTAGTCATTTTTCTTTTTAGGCGCCCCCCAATGCCAACGCCTCATCGAGCACTTTGCGGTGGCGGTCAGCAACGGGCCCGTGGATCTGCGTGTGCGCCATCTCGAAGCGTGGACCCTTCTCTTTGTGCAACACCCACCAAAAGGTAACAGTGAACATTCGGCCTTTTTTAGGTATTCTTTTTAGCCGACGAAGCCGTGGCGAAGCGCTGGTTTGAATGGCTTGGCCAGCCATTCACTCGGCTCTTCTTTGGATACCTTCAGGTAAATTTTACTGATTTTCGCTTTGATTCCCTCATTTTAGCAACCGTTCGAGAACATGAGACGTGCCGCGTTCACGGCCCTCCACGCCCTCATGGGCTTCGAGTTTGGCAAGGAGACGATGTTTGAAATGAATGGGTACGTTTATAATTTTATACTCTAAATTTCGAATTTGCAGTAATTTCAAAAGTTTTACTTTCACTTCTCCTATTTTAAACTTTCGTTTTCAGCTTCATCGATTGGCTGTGCAACCCGGGCACGGAGACGGTGTGGGAAATCTGCCAAGAGAAGGACGACCTCGTGCGCGCCCTCATCCAATCACCATCGCCCGCCGTCACCCCGGAGCTGCGCCAAAAGCTTACTGTAAGATTTTCGCAATTTTCTCTTTTAACTCCTCCTTTTTGGCGGTACTTCGTGAAGGAGAAGGCCGATCCGCAAGTGGCCATGGCGAACATCTGAAGGACAAGCCGAAGACCCGCCCCATACTTCCACGAATTCGGGTATTCGTCTCCATTTGTATCAATATCTATCTATTCCCCATTGTTTGTTTCTCATTTCTGACCCTCTAGCGTATCATCAATTCTTATCAATTGTCTTTTCTTTTCTCCAAAGTCGATCCTTATCCTTTTCGCCCGCATGATCTTTACCAATTGTTGTCAATAAATTCTGCAATTCATTTATTGTTGCACAAAATAATCTAAATCGCAAAAACAAGAACAAGTGCGAGAAGAAATCAACAACATAACAACGATGCGCATTCACGGAGGAAATTGGTCAAAACAATCGTCAATAAGAGGCTAGAGGAGAGTATAGTTGGAAAAGATAGGAAGTACAGCATAAAGAATTAAATGTAGAAGGAAAAGAAGCTAATATAAAGGGAGGACTGTTTAAGTGTATTTTATCTACTTTTCGGCCCACTTTGGTTGGGTATTTTTGGATGGAGAATTCGGCGTCACATGTCGACTTATTCTGATTTCCGAAACGGCGAAATGCCGGCGTGCCATTTTTTTTATTGGTATTCGTTATTCTCATTTGTCGCCTTCTTAACTGGTTAGTCAGCTAGCAAACCTCGACCCCGCCTCGCGTTCTTCGCAACACGCCCTTTTCCGCTGCATTCATACTCGAGCCCCGTTTTACACCTCTACCCTGTTGTTATGCAAATGTGCGGGTGGTGGACGCTTTGATGGCTACTTGCCCCAGACAACACAAACAGTCACACTTTCTCGTCTCCCTCCTTTACACGCTGACTGAATATTAATTTTTCTGGGTTTGGAGGTGCCAGGAAGATAGTTTCGGTACACGTGCTCGAATTTCTCCTTTAAATAAGCGTTTGTTGTATTTCGTCGACGCTCTCTTCGTGTATGGCGTTGTCAAAATATCAACAATATTTTTTGCTTTGGTGTCAAACTTTTTCAAAGATAATTAGAAAAGGAGCTTGAAACCTTCTTTGACTATTCCTATACGTAAAGCTTTACAAACTTATAAAACTTATTAAAAAATACAAAAATTTTTAAAAATTTGGCTAAATTGATCGATTTTCGATCAAAGTTGAAAGTATAAAGTTTTTAAGTTTAGATAGTTTTCCTACTTAGGAGTTAATCGAATTTTTTGTCGAAAAACATTAAAAATGACTATTAGGCTACTGCCATTCCTGAGAATATTAGAAAATCATATAAATATTGGATTCCTACTTTAATTTATTTTAGCAATGCACCGTACCTTCGGTGTGTTTTAACTTTTTAATGCTCTACGCTATCGCAAGCTGACTTTCACAACTTCCGTGTCGCCGCGAAGAACTGTTGCCGTGCGCCCAGCCTCAATTTGGGGCCGTTGTGCGCGCGTAAAAAGCGTAATCGAAGGGAGTTCCCGAGTCCCCCCAACCCCGCACAAAGATCATCGTATTTTCCCTTTCCCTCTGCGAATTTCCTTCGATTTTCCCTCGGCTGCCTGCACTTGAGAAAGGCCGTCTAGAGTATACTCGCGTAATGCCTTGACATTCCTCCCGTTCTAGTCATTCCAGTCGGCGAAGATGATTGGCTGGAGAGGCTTTATCACTTGTCTATCCAGCCTCTCTCCCTCTCTCTCTCTCTCTCTCTCTCTCTCTGTCTCTTCCTCTCTCTTTCTGACGGTCATTTGGTCGGCGTAAAAACGGTAGCCGTGGAATGCCGTTTAACGAAGACACTTTATGCCCAATTTGCCATAAATTTTCAGTTATGTGGAGCGCTCCTCTTATCGTTTTTCCACTTTGTCTTCTCGACTTTGGATCGAGTTACTTTTCAGGAAAACATAAAAATCCTGCAGGGTTCTTCGGGGGATCGCACGTGGAAATTGGCAGAACGCAAAAAGTTGCATGACTTATGGCGGTACCTGGGCGGATTTTATCCTAGTATCTCTCTCTCTCTCTCTCTCTCTCTCTCTCTCTCTCTCTCTCTTTCTCTCTCATATCCCTCGACTTTTTGTGGCAACTTTTGCACCGATGGATGCCTGAGATAGCGCTGTAGGTGCCATGTTGTCGTGTACGATGATGAAAATGCTGCGTGAGGTCTAAAAAATTTGTCAGAGTATGTGGTGTGCACACACGAGGGCGCAGGCTAGTAGAAATTTGGCTATTATTCCAGTTAGGGGTCAGGTGAAATTTATTTAGGTGGTTTTGTTTCATTGTTCTGCATTTTCTTTGGCTTCAATTAAGCTTCGTTTCTGGCTTAGGCTTCGGCTCAGGCTTAAGCTAGGCTTAGACTTATGCCTAGGGCTGAACCTGGCGTAGGCTTAGACTTACTAGTTAACTATGCTTATCCTTAGGCTATGCGAAAATTAGGCTCGAGGGTTCTTTGTGGATCCATTATTTGATGGAGAGCTAAAAAGGGGCTCAGGAGGAATTTTCGCGCATTATTCGGTTCTTGTGTACCAGATGGTTACAGTCGCTTCGCGACTGCAACCATCTGGCGTTCGGGCTACCCTACATGTCCCATTCCACCACATCCTTTCCCACCTCCATCAGTACCCCCGATGGCCGAAATCCCGTTCAAAAACTATCTAAATACCTTCCCGATGGCCTCAGATAACCCCTATGGCTGAAATCCCCTTCAAAAACTACCTAAATACCTTCCCGATGGCCTCAGATACCCCCCATGGCTGAGATCCCCTTCAAAAACTACCTAAATACCTTCCCGATGGCCTCAGATACCCCCCATGGCTGAAATCCCCTTCAAAAACTACCTAAATACCTTCCCGATGATTTAAGATACCTCCCCTAGCCGAAATCCCCTTAAAAACAAAAATAACGACCGAAGGGATGGAATGAGAGAGAAAAAAGAAATGAAATCCCCCGTGAAAATTTTCATCCACGAAACGCGCGCGACCTGGCTCACTATGTCCAAAATCGCCCCAACCTCCGTCCCCCACCCCTTTTACTAAGGAAAAAACTTTCAAAGTTAATTTTAATAATTTCAATTAAAACTTTTTCGTAATTTTTTAATCAGTTTGGGGGTTTCTGACCACGCTCTATCCGAATCCGAAGAGAGCTAAGCTCTAGCTCCTTTCCCCTTCGAGTTGAATTCGGCTTCACACGGACAGACACCCCTACCTTTTTATTATAGTTGATTCCCGGGGGAAGAATTCGCGGGGGGGAACTGAACTTTTTTTGGCCCAAGCCTAGATTTTTTATATAAATAGTGGAAGTGTTTCTAAATTGTTTATAGCTATTCCTAAACATAAAAACTTTACAAATTTTAATTAAAAAATTTAATTTTAGGTCGAAAAATCGATTTTTTTCGGTCCAAAAATGACCAAATTTTCGACTTTTTCAAGCGTTTTTCTAACTTTTTAAAAAGTTTTTCCGATTCAAATAGGCTTAAATTTTGCTAAAAACAATGTTTGACACTTTATATTTGATTACTATCCCCACCAGGCCCGACAAAAAAAGTTGGTTTCCCGCGAGAAACCCCCGAAGAGAAGTACACGGAAAAGATCTCTTGCTCGTGCGAAAACTTGAGTATTACCACGTTTATTTGCAGGCGATTCCACCCCACTCCACGTTGACAAATCCTTTACGACACTTTTTGTGCCCCCGGCTGGATGAGGGGACGCAAAAAAAAGAGGAATTTGCAAGGGTGAAGGCAGAGGTCATCCAGCCGTTGGTGTACGTGTGTGTGCAAATGGCTATCCTAAAGGTATGTCCCTCCTTCCCTCACCCCGTCCCCTCACTGTATTGAGGAGCATTTCGGAGCACAGCCCAGATGCCTATCTGTCTGTTTCTCTCAGCTGTGTCTGTCTGTCTTTCTGCCTGTTTGTGTTGCTCCTTCTCTGTTCGCATGTCCTTGTGGGAATTAGCCCACGACCCGGGCATTCCATCCCGACACTGTGGACACGCTTTTTGAAAGGGCCTGTTTTGGCGACTTTTCACTCCTGGTTTCTTTGGAAAAGGATGTCCTTTCGTTTAGGCTGTAGACCACTATTCGTTTAAAAGGACGGGTAAGGGGTTGCTATGGATTTGTCGCTTGCAAAAACTAGGCATAATCTATGCAGATCACCGCGTAGTTTTATAGTTTTTTTGGAGCGCTGAACAAATTTAAGTTGTCTAGACCTAGCCGATCAGAGAGGGTCGATTTTCACGCTTACCAGTACCAGTACCAGGCAGTATTTTACAAACTCTGCCTTCTGATTACTTTTAAAGGGACGCTGAAGCGCCACGACTAGAAGCTGACAACTACACGGTGCGCCCAATGACGCCCGTAAAGCGATCTTGGAGCGGAATTCAGGAGTGTCGCGTAGCTGTCGATACCTAGCTGATAGAATCCGTCAAATTCTGGCGCTTCCTAGTCCCTTTAGACATTTAGACCCAAATCTTAGAATTTTCTTCTTATTCACAGCCTTCACATTCCGGGAATACCCAGCTATTGCCTGCCCTTCCCCGCTTTCGAATGCGTGCTTCTTACCCCCGCCGATAAGTGGCCCATATCGTGTCCGTCAACGGGGATCACCACGTACAATCTTTCCCCATCCACAAAATGAGGGCTCTCTTTGATTCAACCGGCGGTCGTCTCGTTTTTGTCTAAACATTTTCACCCCCGCAAATGACAAAGAACCGAACGCCCCCGGCTGAAGTACGTAAAAATTCCTGTTTGGATCGGGGCGACCCATTTCCCGTTGGGTCGACCTACAGCTGATCGCCTTCGCGGGGGTGAAGCCGTTTAAAGGGGCCGACTAGGCCTATGGATTTTGGCTGCTATGGATTCTTCATGGATTCATTCTAATGGACACGCAACACGCAGCCGTTTGGCCACCTTTTCCTTCCTGATTTTCCCACGTTCCGTAGTAGCCCAAAAAACACGACCTCGCTTTTTGGGGATGGGTGACCCCGATAGAAATCTTTTTCTCTTCCCGAGCCAGCTGATCCGATTCGTCACCCATCCCCTCCGATCCACAACCCGAACTTCCACTTGTTTTCTGAAATATCTAGTCGAAAATCTTGGACGATGAGTAACGCGCTACTGTATCTAGTCTAGTTACTTTTCGAATCCCTTGAATCTATTTCGACGTTAAAAGTCTAACTTTTTCGATATTTTTCGACATTTTTGGTGGCATTTCGACATTATTACCGTATAATATTTTCAAAAATCATTTCAGATGCGCCTCCCCGGTGCCTTCTTACTTTTTGGCTTTCCGCCCAAGCCCAGGGCGACTATTCGACGGTAAGCTGAATGTGGCTAAATCTTGAGCGACTTTTCACCTAGGCATGTCTACCGGAAAATCCTAGAACCCGAGGGGAAAGCCGAGCTTTTTCAAGCCTAATAAATAAGCCAAGGTGATCATTTTGCTTCCTCGCAAAAGCTAAGTTTGACGTCTTCAGTTACGGCAGCGAGAGCAGACGGCGCTCAAAAGACAGTTTTTGTCATCAGCCGTTAGTTACAGGTTTTGTGGGGTAGGGTCTGAAATCTGGAAATTTTTAGATCGTCTCCCGCCTCCGCTGCGGACAAAAGTGCGGGCCATTTGGGCGACATATAAAACGGGGGCTGGGTGTGAATATGAGGTGGCCAGGACGAGGTGGGTCAAGTAGAAAAGTTCGGTTCTTTGGCATTATCGGGGGAGGCAACTTTTTCTCCTAGGATCGGATTTTTCAAACACAATTAGTGAAAACATTTCTAAATCGCGTTTACTATTACGAAAATGCTGAATTTTCGTCCAAAATTTCGATTTTTCAACATTTTTTAGATAGTTTTCCTATCCGAAATATAATTATTTTCTCACTAAAAACGCTATTAAAACACTTGCCATTCCGTTACTGGACAGTTCTCTTATGAAAAAGGTTTGTCCCCCCTCCCCCGATAGTGCGGAAAACCGAAAAGTTGAAAACCGAAAATGACCCGTAGTAAATTCGCGTGAATACGACAGGGAATTGTATTTAGAAATCTCCTAAGCTCGATTTCTCCAAAAATCCGGTACTCGTTGATGTCGCGGTCATCATCGTCGGCATGTGAATTACCAGCCGTTGCCGCGCATTTGCCCAAAAAAGTAAAACTAGCTTTTCGAAATTCTAGCTCGGTGTCTGAGGTGCAAATTCACGAATTCCTAGGTCAACTCCGCATCATCGCCATCTGGTAGAAACGAGATCCACACGCCAGTTGGGAGGAGCAAAAGCGCGGAAGACCAGGCTTGAGCTCGGAATAGTAGCCTAAAGGAAAGCTTAAGGTTAATATTACTGAATCTGCCTGCACATCTCCGTGCTCAACTGCAACCACCGCTATCTGATGTGAGATGCCACATTTTGTGCATCGACTCGAGCAAGGTCGTGCAGACAGAAATGTTACAGAAGATATGGGTCGGATATCACGATGGGCAGCCGTGCTTTGAGGTTAGAGCTTCGATATTTGAGTCTCTCTCACTCTCGCTCTCTCAATCTCGCTTACACTACTCTCTCTCTTTCGCCCTCTCCTTCTCTCTCTCTCTCTCGCCATCTCTTTTCGCTCTCTCTCTCTATCTCGCGCCCTCTCCCCCTCTCTTCTCACTTACGCATCTCTCCCTTTCTCTCTCTCTCGCACTCTCTCTCTCGCTCTGTCCCTCTGGGTATCAATCGCGCTTGGCCTCTTTCCAAAGCGATAAGGAACATAGAAATAAAATTTCGTTTTAAAAAATCCCTATTTTCCAGCAAGTTGATCGTCAACTGGCCGTTCTCCAGGCCAACGAGATTTCCCTCGGCTCGTTCCACTACCCTCCCGCCAAGGCATTCGATCGGCTTGAACCGTTCCAAAAGTTCCGCTGGGCTTCGGTCGCTTGAAAGACCGATCGGGTTCCGCACTGCACCTGACCATACTTTCGGGTTCCAGATAACCCTTAAGAAATTCGTTTCAAAACCGGTAAAACCTCTTCCGGTGCCCATCTGTTTTACCCGATGTTTTTATGTGTAACTAGTATTATGAGTAAACGCTTTGTAAAATGAACTTCAGTTTCCCATTAGCCCAAGGGTCACCACCACATCTTTCGTCTTTCCCATCCCTTTAGAAATCGTAAAGCCTTAACTTTTCGACTCGCCCCTTTCCACGTGATCTCATTTTGCTCGTGCTATATAAATAAATCTTTATTTTGGCGCAAAAGTGAGAACATTGTCGGTAATCTGTTAAGTGAATTTAGCACCCGAGGTGGGACGGGCGGGGTTTCTCGCCGTCGGACGTAACGAGTCACGAACAAGTCACACACCACTTTAATACCGCCTAATTGATTCACACAAACCCAGCGATTTGTGACAACAACCTTGTAAAGGCTATTCTAACGCTATAAACAAAAGAAATATAGTTGTAAAACAGGTTTGGACGAGAAAGGGGCATAACTCTGCCTGTTTCGAGCAGATTGACAGTTTCGCTGGTTCTTTGCACAGCCGTACGAATAAGAAAGCCTGTTCTAACACGAAGAAGCTTCTTCTATAGGCACCAACACGTCGTTCTCCATTTTCGCGAGCAATTATCGTTTGCAAACATTGTACACACAATGTTCGCAATTCAAGAATCTTTTCTGAATTACCCAAATCACACATTATAACTGAGAGCCGTAGGCTAAGATGGCCCGAACTTGAAGGAGCAATGGTAGCGGTAGAAGGAAAAACAAACAAGCGCTTTACAATGCCCATATCATCACCAGCGTTTCACGCATGCTCGAACGCTACATAATTAGGTTTCATCCTCAATGTTTAAATTATCTCGACGAAGCTCGGCTGGTTTTGTAGAGGTTCAATCAACAAAGTGCCTGGCCTTGCGTAACACTTATTTATAACGGCAGTGATAAAGTGAACTCGTGATTGAAGCATTATTGTTATAGGGATTACTTACATTACTAGTTAGTCGTGTGTGATGAACCAGCGAAACTGTCAATCTGCTCGAAACAGGCAGAGTTATGCCCCTTTCTCGTCCAAACCTGTTTTACAACTATATTTCTTTTGTTTATAGCGTTAGAATAGCCTTTACAAGATTATTTGTCGCAAATAACTGGGTTTGTGGAATCAATCGCGGTGTAAAGTGGGGTCCCGCGTTCGTGACTCGTTACGTCCGAGGGCTAGAAACCCGCCCGTGATGGTGGGGGATAATTGCGTGGTTGGGATGACTAAAGCTGACAACTGAAAATGCACAAAAAAATGGTATCGCTAAGAAGATTCATACATAACTATAAATTAGTAAAAATCAGGCTTGTACATGTGAAGAGCAAAGCGAATGGTTGCAACGGCGCGTTGTTTGGTATTCGAAGCTGAAAAGAAAAATGTGTCGAATTTTCTTCAGGGCTTTTTTGCATTATCGGGGGTGAAATAATTTTTGTATAAGTCTAGCAATGCCTAGTAACTGAATAGGAAGTATTTTAATGGTCTTTTTAGCAAATCAAAGTAATATTTCAAGTAGAAAATTTTTCCAACGTTTTGAAAAATCGAAATTTGTAGTTTTTACGGATGGGAATAGTAAAACACAGTTTAAAAACACTTGCACTATTTAAATTTGAAAAATTGGTGCCACCTCCCCCGCCGATAATACGAAAGGTCCTTCTTCAGCAATACCTGACGAATTGGCCAACAGATCGACTTCTTTCCGGACGGCAAATGCCCCACCAGGGCCCTGATTGAAGAGATTTTGGAAGGGCAACGCTGTCTCTTCTGAAAATACATAGTTTTACGATCCATTCTCGCCACTAGCCTATCAACGGCACATCCGGGCAAAAAACCCGCGGCTCGACCAGCAACAGTCGAATCATGCCCGTCTTCTCGGTGAATAGGAATTGGCATGAGTCCTAGAAAGATGGTCTGGCCTTTTGGTATTCCACCAACCACAAGCTCTCCTTTTTTATTCAAATCGACGAGGAACGTCTTCGAGTTGTCGTGGAGGGATACACGCAGCCCCACCTGTTGCACCGGCATTGACGTTTTCACGTTGACGATGCTAAGGCTGACGAGTTCGACGAGTAGCCGACCAAGGACCTCCTTTTTGTTGGCCGGAGTGCGGAGCTGAGAGCGGGTAAAAAGTTGGGTCCTTGAGGCTTACCCCTTCTGGAGATGGCTTCATTGATGGCGGGTCTGAGGTGGGATAACCAAAGGCGAGACGCATTGCCACTAGTTGCACGGAGGGATATTACGTCGTGGTCGCCTAAAAACTCCAGAATAATACAGCCGTTTAGGTTCTCGTGCACGCTCAGGCATAGGCATAGGCTTAGGCTTATGCTTAGGGTTAGTCTAGGCTTAGGCTTAGGCTTAGGCTTAGGCTTAGGCTTAGGCTTAGGCTTAGGCTTAGGCTTAAGCTTAGGCTTAGGCTTAAGCTTAGGCTTAGGCTTAGGCTTATGCTTAGGGTTAGTCTAGGCTTAGGCTTATGCTTAGGGTTAGTCTAGGCTTAGGATTAGGCTCAGGATTAGGCTGTGTTCTGTAGTCGCTAAATGGTGAAATCTAGAACTTTTCGCCTTTTGGGTCCAACCAGCTCATAAAAATTATTAAAATTTTCGAGCAGTGAGGATTTTCGGTCATAATGTATGAAAAATCGTCAAAACTTCCTTTTGAAAAGTGTAATAAAACTGTTAAAAGCATTACAGAAATGATCGTCGTTTATTGGATTTTTCCTACTAATCCCCACCATGCTTGAGGGTGATCTGCCCCTCAGTCTCCGTCTCTCGATCGTTGATCATCAACCTGTGCAATAGCAGTGGGCTACGGTAGGTGGTTAGCGTCAATTCGGACTGGGGAGAAAGGCGAAAACCGCTCGTCTAGAAAAATGGCATAAATATTGGCTTGAAAATACACCCACATTGGCCACAGTTTCACTCGGTGTAGTTAGCAATAAAAAGTCGTTAAAGAGGATGGCGACGAGTTGTCGCCCGGATCGCGCTTTCCACAGGATTCCGCTATGCAACAGCTTACGGGACCCCTAAAAACGCGTCGAAAAACCGCCAGTACGCCACTGACCAGTTGACGGGTAGGCGAGGCAAATTCAAGCGGTGGCTGTACGGGGACACGAACGTGGGATTGGCACCATGCCAATAGACACATGGTTTCTGACTGAAAGGGGTTTCCAGAAACTCCTAACCTATGTATAGCCAACCTCGGCAAGATTACGGTTTATACTGTCGAGCAGATTTACCGTAACCTGGTGAGCAGCTTCTAGGGAAGAAGCCTCTTCCGGTACGCATTCCTCGATCATCTTTTCAAGCAGAAGCGGGTATCTACATCTATTTGTCGAAAGAATGATGTAGTACACCTCGTGATCCTCCCCAACGGTACCAAGAACAACGTGTGGAGACTCATGCCACGAGTCGCCGGGTTACTGCAACATTCCGCGTAGATACGCTGCACGTTCGGGTCGCGCAATACGCGCTCGATATTCGCGATAGCGGATTGTTGCTTGAAGCAGAAGGCCGGGAATGCCTGTAGGCCGTCGAGTTCGGAGAGCAGGGCTTCGCCTAAATACCGGTTTACATGAAAATCGAGCGATTATGAAAACCTGGGCCGCTGCCTTGATGGAGCCGACGACAAATGTTTCTCGATAGAGCCCTCAATTCGTCCCAATTCATTCGGAAGCTAGCGACGTCGTCGGCTGGGATGACGCCATTTAACGGTCGCACAAAACCCTCCATCGCCAGCTCGATGTCGGCCAGGTATCGCTCCTCGGATGACGCGAATTCCTATGTGCGCGCTTTTTTGGAGCTTTTTCGTTAGCGGCGGGGGTAATAGTTTCCTACCATCCCGCAGGCGATGAAAGTATTTGAATAGAATTTTACACAGCATCAGATAGAGAAAGTTTGACTTTTTGTTCAAAAGGTATGCCAAATTGTGTAAAAATTCAGAACTTTAGATTTTTTTGGAAAGCTATTTAAAATCATGGAATCGAGAGGAATCGAAAACTACCAAAAGCAACGTATATGAATAAAAATAGTTTCTGTTTTAGTGATATGCAAGTTAGGTTGAAGAAGGAAATTGGGTCCCTTCCCCGCTATTGAACCAAACCCTGTTTTGTTCTCTGTAGGGTTACACGCAACACTCTGCTCACTTAGAAATCGGTGTCTGTATATGGCGCACGCGAAAAAAGCAAGAAAAACCTTGACAAGCTGCTGCATCTTGATAGAGGCCTTCGAGGCGACGGGTTGATGTGGTGTGGAGGTTCCCGCCGACACGACACGACTACAAAGAAAAGAATTAGAAAAGAATGGCGGGACGAGAAACGAGCAGATTAATGTAATGTATCACGAGACAGGTCGAGAGGACAAGGACAGAAGCGCGTACACCACCATACTACAGTCATGCCCGAACAACTCGACGCGTGTATGTTGTCGTTATTTTGTATGTGGCAAGCGAGTGATAGCGGCTAAGCAACTATTTATTCGGCTATCAACCAAGAACCAATAAATAATTTAGAGGAAAAGTACGTACAAAATTCTGTAGGGCACTGTAGTACGGGGGATGACGTGGGGATGGCTTTGTGGTTGGCTAGGGTTTCTTGTGAAAAAGGCTACGTTCGTGAAGCTAAATAAGTATGGGGGGAAAGCTGACGGAAAAGCTTATTATGCCAATGGAAGAGGAGAGAGAGAGAGAGAAAGAGAGGGAGAGAGAGAGAGAGAGAGAGAGAGAGAGAGAGAGAGAACGTGAATAGCCACAACCGACCAAATTGGGCTAGGGGACCGGTCTGCCCCGGGAAACTTGGTAAATGGTTTCCAATAAAGCCTGGAGGCGTTTTCAACTTTTCAAGAGTCACTAATTTTAGCAAATACCGTAAGCCAGCTGAAAATGTGGCTCTTTCCCATTATCGTGGGGGTGGCGGGTTTCGGGGCGGCCGAACTTTTTTGTGTCTTGAAAAGCCTAGTAAGTTAATATCAACTCTTTCAATAGTGTGTTTAGTAATAACTATACTTCAACTAGAAAAATAATTTAAAACTGTTGTTGATGAAAATTGAAGAGCAATTTTGGTCAAAAATCAGCCTTTTTGATCGAAAATCGGGATTTTTGATATTTTTTTTATCAAAAAAATGTAGTCTTCACGTTTAGGAATAGTAAAAACAATTTAGCAACGCCTCAAAAATTCAAATTTGAAGAATTGGATCCTAAGAAAAAAGTTGTCCCCCGCCCGATAATGCGGAAGAACCCAAAATGTAAATTTCTCAATTTTCGAACCATGGACTCACCCGAGAACCGGCCCCCGGATCGAGCAAAAGCGGAAGAAGCTGACCGCAAGGAATAAGTGAATCTGATTTTGTATATGACCTAGTCAATAAATAATGGGGGACAACATTTGGGGCGGATTTTCTCGTCTGTTCGTCAGTCTACCTGAGGTCATCAACGGGACTGCCGGCCTCGATTTGAACATAGGCGGATGGGAAGACGCCGGAATGGGTTGGCACATTCTGTAGATGGCCCGTCCACCAGTCGGCATCCTGACGATGTGTGACGATCACCTAGAAAAGCCCGGGTTTCTTTTAAAAATTGAATCCTTACCCGGTCGCCAACCTTCAACGACAATTCGTCATGCTGGGTGGCCTCGTAGTCAAACTGGGCGATGGCCAGGGTGCCGCTCGGAGATGTGACGCCATTTGTCTGAAATTTTTGGCTCAAAACCGAAATTTCATAATGTCGAATTTCTGCCATTGACAAATTTCCTGGTACTTTTGCATTATCAGGGGGAAGAAAATTTTTTTACCAATCTAGAAATGCCTAGTAATCCAATAGGAAGCATTTTGATAATGTTTTTAGCAAAATCAACCTACATGTTTGCTAAGACAAAATTTTCTCCCCCCCGATAATGCGAAATAACCAGTTTCCCTTCAGAGTCAATTTTGTAGTCAACTGCCCACCATACTCTCGACGTAGTCGCCAGGGAACCATCCTTGTGTTGAATGGCCATCCCTGACAACCTCTCCATGCCACCATCCCTGTCGACTCTTCTCTGTCACAGTCACCGTATCCCCTTTCCGGAGTGCTAATTGGCCCGGTGATGAAGCCGTGAAATCGACAATGACACGGGCCCTCTCCGAGCATTTTCCTAAAGTATGCTATCGCCACTGGCTTGCTATAATTACCAGGCGTCACGGCCCCACTGCCCTTCTCTACATAGTTTGCCGGGAAGACGCCTTCGCGTCCGTTGGAAACGCCCTGGAATCAAGATTTTTGGGCCTTATGATTTCTTTGTCTGGTTATCTGGTTTCTCGAATCCGGAAAACGCCTTTTTATTTAAAAAATGCGCGTTTTCGTAAAATTCTAACTATCGTAAAACTACCGTACCTTCCACCATTGATCCTTCTGCTCGAGCACGAGAATGCGATCCCCGGTCGTCAATGGCAGGTCTCCTTCCTCGACGGCTTCAAAGTTGAACACGGCCACAAACCATTCACCGTTCGGCTGAGCACCAGTACCTCCGGCTGGCGTTTTCCAAGCTGCTGAAAAACATGGGATGTCAGCCTCAAAAGCACAAGCCACCTTCGGCAAGACTATGCTGGCTGGTTGATGAAGGGACATCACCCGGTGGTGTATCATAGGCGGGAGCGACTGAACCAACTTTGCAAAATTTAAGAAATACCCTACTTACCGTAATCACCTGGTGGGGCGTCGTACATTGGTGGGGGTGAGGTGATCGAGTGAGAGGATTGTAGAGAGGTTTCTGAAACTCGGAACTTTCAAGAATCTAAGGAATTAAGTTACGCTTGTTGAGAGACTGCTGGCTAGTGGTGGCGGGAATGTCGCCAGGGGGCACATCGTAGGCTGGGGCTTGTTGAGTGTGGCCGTTTGACTGGGGAGCCTGGAAATGATAATACAAATGAGTAAGGCTGAAGGTATTTTTTGTATTTTGTATACGGCTGAAAAATCTTAAAATCCTACCGTTTTCTCGGCCGTCATTTTCGCATAGCTCTTCGGGAACCATCCGACGGTCCCATCAGCTTTTCTGCCTCTCCATTTCATCTCTTGCTGCTCAAGCACCTAGATTTTACTATAAAAAGAACTAGAGACAGTATACCTGAATGACATCTCCCTTCGCAAAGCTCAGATCCCCTTCATTCCGCGCCTTCCACGCGAATTGGGCCGTTGCCACGCCGATAATCGCTTCGGGGGTTGAGGCTAGAAAAATCGGCTTGGAAAAAAGAAGTAAAAGTCGGAAGCTAACTGACGTCCGAACCACAGTACCTGGTTGTTGTTGCTGCGCTTGTGCCTGTTCTTCGGCAATCCTCGTCTTTTGCATCAACGACGCGATCGTCTCGTGGGCTCCGTCCTCTTCTTGAATTCGTTCCAGGGATGGGGAGGCGACCACCTCGGAGACAGATTGAATCGGCTATACAAAAAAATTTTTGCTCACTAGCCTTTTCCAAACCTGCGTAATATTGGTGTTGACCGGGGCGAGGGGCTCGGCGAAAGCTTCGGGAAACCAGCCGACCTTGTTCCGAATCTGTCCGGCCAGCCATCCAGGCTCGGAGGCATGGCCTTCGAAGACGAGCACAATTTCACCTAAATGGATCTGAATGCAACAACGGAGGGTCGAACCTTGTTGGAAGGACAGCTCGTCCTCGGAACGGCCCTCGAAGTCGAACTTTGCCCGATATTTGACAGTGCCCGCTGAGGTGGTGTTCGATGGGAGAGTTGTCGACGAGCCTAAAACATATATCTCTTAATAAAGTCAGATGCAAATCACCAACCGTGAGAGTGCGACTCTTTTTGTCCGTTTTCTTGGGCAGAAAATGGGTTAGCTTGTGCAGCGAATGCATCGTGTGTTTGTGGGGATTGGATGGAAGCCTGGAAATGATGATGATATGTCGATACTGCTCTGGAACTAACCTGTCTCTGCTGCTGCTCTTGCCTCTTCTTTTCGACCATCTGCCTAGCTTCGGCTTGCAACTGTTGCAGCAATCTGAGGCCCTCCTTGTAGTCCACGTTGAACGCCTCGAACTTGGGTTTTTGGACCGCGTAGGCTTCTTGCTTCTGAAAAGATTTAGCATTTAAAAGGGGAAGTTCATGCTCACCTGTGCGAGAATGCCATTTTGGGCGGTCGTTCGTGCTTTGGCCTCTTCCACCTCGCCACGCAGCTTTTCGAGGAGAGCCCGAGTTTCGGATGCTTTCTGCAATTATAATTCGGGGATTGGAACTGAAACGGGCGATCCCACAGCTCACCAAAATAAACTAACCTTTTGTGTCCTCTCAATTTCGTCCAATTGTGCTGTTGTGTCACGGTTGGCCGTTTGAAGTTGCAACAAGGCGTGAGCCAACTCCTGGCTTCGCACGGCCGCCTAAATAATTGAATACCAGCGCCCAAAACCCGCTTCGCGGGCCTTGGGCGCTGGAATGTGCCTTTGCATGAAAAATTTGACTTCCCGATAGCTCGGGTCCTTCGGACCCCTTCCCCCCACCAGCCACCCACGCGAGTGCAACTGGCAAGAATGAGGAAATTTGTATTTTTCCGCATTATGCAAATTAGCCCTCAGGGACCCCCAAAAATGAATAAAACCGGCTTTAACTTTGTAAACTTGTATTTTATCGAGATTCTGAGAACGCCATCGGAAACAGAAGGGTCGATTCCCCCGGGTGACGGAGAATTTGGGCATTTTATGCACGGGAAGGCCCTCAAATCGGGCCTCGAAAGTGACATCCACACACACACACACACATACGCGCCAAAATTATATAAGGTAGGATATGTATAATTTTTATCTGCTATTAAAAAGACGAAGACTAAGGCACTATACTGACCTGTTGATGCTTCGTCTGCAGCTGTTGTATTCTGGCCACCTTCGTATCGCGACTCTCCCTCATCCCTTCGATCTCCTTTGTAATCAGCTCAATTCGGCCCCTGGCCTGCCCAATTTCCGATTCGACGTCCACCGCCTTTTCGTCCAAGGCTTGCAGCTGGAAGCCGAGGGTCTTTTGGCGCTGCAGGCGTTGTGCCGTGTGTTCGGCTTCTTTCTCTTTGACCGTCTGAAAGCGTGCATTTTTTACAGAATCAATTTTTTTGTCTCTCGGAGCCAAAACGATCACGTACCTGCATCTCCTTGAGCCGCGTCTTCTCCAATTCCACCATCCGAGCCTTTTCCTGTTCTTTCCGTATCGCTTCCCGTTCTTCTTCCCGTTTCCGCTCCTCTTCCATCCGCTGTTCGTACAAAATTCTCTGGAAAGGCGCAGTAATTTTCCGTAAGTCTTTACTATATTAGTCTCATCAAAATCATTATAATCCAGTCTCAAACCTGTCTCTCAGCCTCCGCCCTCCGCTCTTCCTCAGCACGTCTCTCTTTCTCTAGCCTCTCCCTTTCCTTCTTTTCAAATTCTTCGCGTTCTCGCTTTTGGATTTCGGCTTTACGCCGGTCTTCCTGGAAAATGCGTAGTGTCAGCTTCAAAAATTTAACGAACCTCTTCCTGCAAAATCTGTCTTCTGCGGTCGAGTTCGGCCTGCCCTTTGTCAAAATTGTCCTTCCGTTTATCCTCAAACGTCTTCGGGGTCGATGTCTTTTGAGGTGGAGGAGCGCCCGGTTCCTATAGCAATGGCAATTAATGTATCCTCCATATCATTATTTTACATGTTTATTAAGACTTACTAAATGTGGACTGTCCGCTTGACTTCGATCGCCGCCACAAAGCTGAGCCAACTCCGGAGGTGTGGTCACGGGAAGGGCGTACCCATCCTACAAACGGTCCGAGATTTCTGAATTTCCGAACCTTGTGCATCTCGATGAGAAAGCTGGCAATGCAGAACTCGTCGACGTTGAGGCGCCCGTCCTAAAATCGAAAATTCACTTTTTGGGGAAAATGTATACGTATTCAAAAGTTCTCCCGGATTCCGACCTAAGCACCCACCTTATTTACGTCAGAAAGGTTCCAGATATGCGCCAGGGTGGGCATCGGCAGTCCGCTCAACCCCATAGCGTTTCGGGCAACATTTCCAGCTAGCCAGCCGACACGTTGCTGAAAAAAAGCTTTCGATAACGGAAGCCGAAATGGAAAATGATTGTTATTGTGCCAAAGCTAACCTTGTCTAGCTGGTTGAATTGCTGGGCATGGTGAAGCTTTTTCTGGTGCGGCATCGACCAGTCACCAAGCTGACGACCTAAGAAAAAGCATTTATAGAAGTCGACATTTTTGTTTTAGGGAGAATTAAATAGAAACAAACCGGTAGACCACGTTCCGACTGAAAATCCGGTTCTGAGTGCATTCTGCATAACGGCCGGCGGAGCTGTGTTGTATTGGGGCACTAAAACGGGGGTTGGGACATGCGCGTAGCATACTTGCTGGAAGTGGGGGCACCATTTGTGGCATCGACATTTGGGGCATCTGAAAATGTTAGTGAAAACGGACCCGTTTCCCAACCTGCAGCATGGAAGGAGGGAGCTGCGGCGGCATGGCCATCCCCGCCATCGCATTCCTCGTCAACTTCATCGCGATCGAGAATTCGCGTTCGTCGAGCTGGCCGTCGCGGTCCAGGTCAGATAGCGCCCAGATCTAGAGCAAATCGGTTTTTGCCAGGAAATTCGCTGACCTGTGCGAGGATTTGCTGTGCCAATCCTGATTTCACGAGCACTCCACGCGCCGCCATCGCCGTCAATTTGCCATTTTGCGGGCCGGCGGTAATAAACTAAAAAAGTGGGATTTAGTATTATTGCGCATTACCGTTTGCTTCAGCTAACTTTTTATAGTGATAAACTTTTAATTCAACTATGAAATAAACACCGTAAATTGTAACTAAATGTTGATAATATACGTTGTATGTAAGAAAAATATTTTAGCGTCTAAATTATAATGAATGCGTTACAAAAAGAATGCCAACTAGGCCGCGGATCTTTTGAAATCGGTCGAATTCCTAGATTTTTTAATACAAAAGCAAAACAGGGTATAAATACTGACTTGGACCCGATTCGCAGCATGTTCTTCAGGCGAAATCTCCCAAGGGGACGACATGGCCCTGGAAAATTGATCAGTTATGGAATGAGGAAGATTTTGGCAAGGTTCGAGCCGGAAATCGATATAGTGAGAACCGGTCAGCGGATGAGTCACAGTGTGTGTTTATACGATTGGAGGTCAGCCGGTGATCATCTGGAATAGGGAGGAGACACTGAACTGACCCCGGGGGCACCTTTTAGACGAGACACAACACCGCGGGGTAGATTACGTCTCGTAAGCGGTTATATGACGCGGACCGGAAACCTTTATTTATACCCGAAAAGGTATAAAACGGTGGTTGGGAAAAAGCGTACACGTTGACTTCTGGAAAGAACGCATTGTATCTATTAAAGGCGTTTTTAGCATGGAATTTTAGCAGGGATTGTTTTATTAAAAATCGAGCGCTTATATTATTGTAGTAGTAATCGAAGTGTTGTTAGGACCCATAGACCGGTCCCGTTGAGGATTTTAATAGCACGATTTTCGATATTCATCAGGAAAGCCATAATTTTTTAAGCCGAAAGCTCATAATTGGCTTAAAAATGGGGGATTGCGAGCCTAAAACTCACTACGCCGTTTTAATCACTCTTCCAGAACCACTCGATCACCTACAAAAAAATCAACCACTGAAAAAAGGGCAAAAGAAACCACGGAAAAAGTTGTTGGGGACCCGTTTTGGCAGGAATCCGTAAAATATTGGAGCCCCAGCCTTCGGCTCCCAGGGCCCTAAGCGGTGGCCCATCGATCCGAGGCCGTGAAGACGTCATCTCTCCCCTTCTCCTGCTGAAGCCCTCAGGGGCCCCTTTCTATTCCCTCTCTTTCTTGCTGCGTTCTCTCTCTCACTCTCTCTCTCTCTCTCACTCACTCACTCTCTCGCTGGCTACTTTGGGTTCAACAAGAAGGGTCCTTCTCCTCCCTCTTCTACACAAATCATTCCCCGCATCCCATCCCCCTCTACCCACATACACATTTATGTCCTCGGGCTATCCGCGGGTAGTCTTGGCGTTGCTTTTCTTATATTACTCATCTGATAGTGATCAACATACCATGTCCAGTACATCATTCGACTCTCAGGGAAAAGGGCTTTTCATCTGACTTCCTGGAATCCGTTGATCCGCCCCTTACGCTAGATCATGAGCCAGTTTTATTTTTGTAGTTTGGCTTGGAGTACGCTTTTGCTTCTCCTTCCCATTTCGGCATTACTCGATATACACCAAATTACATGAAGATACTGCGGCAAAAATAACGATGCAAATGTTCATAGGTGTCTACGTACAACTCCTTGAACATGCGCTTTAGTGAATATCATCTCCTCCGCGCCCTATTCTATCCGTCGAACCCTATGATCCCATCTTAGCCATCCCCTCTCCAGCAACGTCATCCCAGTAAATCGGGTTGTCCCCCCTCCCGGTCGTGCTTCTCATTAGATCCGAGAAGCCCCGGGGCCAAAAGCCGATATTCCCCACATATCCCCCCTCATCTCCACGACCGGAAACCCTCATTTCTCTGTCGGTGGAGCGGATGTATGCGTAACGTACACGCTCGATTCTGTAAAATTCATTAATGCAGGTGTGCGCAGAATTTTCACGAAGCTCGTAAAGATTTTGACCTTTGGGTTTGTTGAATGAGAGCATATTTTCCTGGTAAACGCGTAGCCATAGCTAGCGGCTTTTCGCGGAATTTGATTTTGTCGCGGACCTCAATTTCCGCTGGAACTCTGGGGGGTAGATCCTTTTTGTGGTCTTATTTTGCGAGTCTAACTACCAGAAACTCAGCAATTTTTATCAAGGAAAAAAATTTGCCATCATTTCGGAAATCATTTTGTCGAAATTTCAATGGTTTTTTGGGCAAAATTATTCATCTCAACATTTCGCAAATTGACATTTCAGCGGATTGAACAAAACTAAATCTCGACAAGATTAGATGTCGACAAATGAAATGTCGACAAACTGAAATTTCGACAAAATGATTTTCGGTTCGCTAGTCGACACTTACAATTGTCGACTCTTTTTCTGTGTCTGCACAATTTCTACCACTTGCCCGTGCGAAAATTCAGCCGAGATTTCGGCTTCCCCCCCTTTTTCTTCGCCACTTCCAATTAGCAGAGAATTCCTGCCCCACACCGACGAAGCCCCGGGATTTCAGCCATGTTTTTCGTTATGGAGCGACTGCTCCCGAACCGGTGACCGCCCTATCTAATGAGGACCAAATCGAGGGGCCCCGGATTGGCCGGCGATCGATTCGTTTCTTTCTTATTTCTCTCGTTACCATACGGATTATCGAAGATGCGCCCCAAAGCCGAGGGTGATTGCTCTCCCCATTTGCGCGGCTTTCGTGCAAAAATTTGCCGATAGTAGTGATGGCGTTTTGAGATCTTGCGCATTAGTACCGGAAATGCCTAGTAACGCATCGAAAGTATTTAATAGTATCTTTGGTACAATTTCGATAATTTTATATGGCTCTAAGAAACTTTAACAACATTTTAAGTTTCAAAAAATGGAAATTTTTATTTCGGAAAACGAAAATTGTTTTTGCTATACGCTAGTATGTTTTACGTTTAAGAATATCAACAAATAGTTCGAAAAACTCTCTATGATTTTAGAAAAATTCATGCAAAGGAAAGAAGCTGGTACCCATAGCCCCCCCCCCCCCCGATCATGCAAAAAATACCGCTTACTCGATGAATTTATGGCACTCTCCCTTTAGCCGTACGCGTTTATTCTAGGCCAACCCTAAAAATGTTGTTCTTCAAATTAAAGCCAACTTCAAATCTGCGGATTGGATTAAGTTTTTGGTTCCTCTTAAAATCTCTAAATTTTCGAATACTAAACATCAAAACGTGCATTTGATTTGAATTAGACCTGCGCTACTTTATTATGCTTTAGTTATGTACTCTCATCGAAATTTCATACGCAGATTCGGGCGCCCAGTTCAGGTGTGAAATTCGATCCGAATGCTTTTCGCCCATTTCGAACCGCGGCCCCTCGTCAATTCCAAGCAAAGCCAGACCTCCGCCGGGTCTGAATCTCCATTTCTTATCTATCGCTAAAACATGCTAAAGTTCATAGTATTCTTACGGAAACCTAAGGGTAATAAAAAAACTCAATTCGCCGTGCCGTCCCCATCCCATAAATTCTGGAGGGTCAAGTGGGGTTGGGCGGGGGGAAGCCGTTTATATCTGGGCCGGGGGATTTGAGAAGAACCAAATCTCTGGCCTCAACACCAGCCAGTACGACCAAGCATTTTCGTAACAACATTTTACACGCACTTTCTGGGTAAAAACTGGCTGCTCCCCGCCGGCAATAGTCCCGTGCCATCAACCATCCTGTCGTAAGATTCCG
The DNA here is from genome assembly GCA_958295435.1 of Mesorhabditis spiculigera. Classification (NCBI taxonomy): domain Eukaryota; kingdom Metazoa; phylum Nematoda; class Chromadorea; order Rhabditida; family Rhabditidae; genus Mesorhabditis; species Mesorhabditis spiculigera. Next base: position 175,338 of record CATQJA010001768.1, on the reverse strand, counting down.
TTCTCTAAGATATTTTTAACGACATTGTCATTTTGTCGAATATCAATTTGCCGAAATTTCATTTTTTCGAAATTTCATCTTGTCGAAATGTCATTTTATCGACATTTCAATTTCAATGCCCCGATTATTCTGCTCAAAGATTCCTCAAATCGAAAAATTAGGGTATTGAAACTTCGAAAAAATGAAATTTGGACAAAATGCTTGTCGACAAATTGATTGCAATACATTTTTGACGTAGCGTACAGTCACGGAACTTGCTCGCGTCGCTTCGGTTTTGGTTCATTAGCGCGGGGGAATACCCGCTTTCCCTTACCCAATCGACCTATTGGCGGCCTAGAGCCCCCGCTAATGATCCAGAACCATTGCTTGCCAGGTTTAACGGCTTTGATCTGATTTAATTTCAAATTTTCCTGTAATAGGTGATTTCAAAACTAGCCATTTTCCAGATATCTTGCATGGACTCACCCGTGGATGATTGCGTCGTGCAGCACGCCATCGCTCGCTCAACGGGTAGGCCATTTTGGACACATTTTGACAACTACGCAACGCTCCTCACACAACGGCCTACTACGATATTTTACAATGTACACAGGCGAGAGCCTGTTATTGAGTTTCTCGGGCCAGGGATGGAGCCGAATAGTCGTGACGGGGCCTCCGCAAATCCGCAAGGATCCTCGAACCAAGGCAGCTTACGGGGGAGAAAGTGCTTAAAAAGGAGTAGGAGCACCAATCTGTCGTGATGCACTTTAGGATTTCGAGCCCGAGAGGAGGGCACATCGTTACCTGGGGGACCGGAGCGAAAAAGTAGCAAAGCTGGGATGACTAGTGGAGGGATGGGAAGAGGAGGAAGAAGCCTTTTAGAAATTAACGAAAACACGAAGAGAGAGAGAGAGAGAGAGAGAGAGAGAGAGCGAGGGAAGGGCTTTCGAGTGGATGCCCTCGGGGCAGATCCGCGTGGGAGTCTTCTCCTTCTGAAGGGCACGGGTTTGGGGTTAGGTCCACAATCCGATACTTTCCGCAGCCATACCCGGCTGGCCTATCGAATACTTATTGTCAAGTCCTAGTTGCTCGACGTCAATCAGCTAATTTATTCTTTTGGGCCCCACTTTTGGGGGCTGGCCGACGCAAAGGTGCCGTCGGAACGGAAAAAACGTAGGTGAAGGAAAGGCTATTATTGTACTAAATGTAGCTCATCGTACTCCTTATGCCGAATTTTCGTTTGCTAAAAACCATTCTCGTAAATTTTTCAAGATAAAAAGCTAGAAAAATTTTTAGGAAAATTACCGTACGCCCCGCTTCGGCGAACTTGTTCCCCTTTGTAAAATTGTAATTATGCTCTTTTTCGCGAAAGATACGGTAGGTGGGGTCGGCTGGCGGGAGGTAAACGGCGTACTTTTAAAGAGTTCAAGAAGGCCCAGGAAAAACTAGCATAAAACATTCGTTAATTCTAAAATTCGCATAAATCGTTTCTGCTTACGCCCGCTTCGCCCCACTCTCTGCCCATTTTTTTTACATTTGCATTTCCGGTTGGCTCGTTGCCAATTATAGATGAGCCCTGATCTTTTGGACCTTCCTGATCCCTTTAGTTCTTCATATACACTAAAGACGTGGCATCACAGAACCAAATCATGGCAGCCCGCCCTCTTGGTGACTAGCATCTGCTGATGAGGACTAATTACAGCCAGAGCCCGGGAAAAGTCTTTCATCTGAGAAGAAGTGAGTCAGTGAATGGGCCGAGTACTTCCCCTGGCAACCCTGAGACCCTCCTCCCCGGTGGCCCACCTTTCCCCCCTCATTATTTCGGCCGTTTTCGGATGCACTATTTTATCGAATTGGCCGCCGGGGTCGGAATTTGTATCTGCTGACAACAAAGCTCATTCCGCATCGACTCGAGTTGGGCGTGATTTCCTAGGGGAGAGCTACAGTACCTTGTCTTCAAGGGTGTCGATTGCCCAGTGGTGTACCCTTCGTCGGGATGTGTATATGCGGCGCAGTGGGGAATTGTCTTGTTTGGCAACAAGTACCCACCCGAGGTAACCAAAAGCACTGGTTTTCTCGCCATTTTGAGAGCTTTTCAAATGTGTAAAAATTGTGACTCGATGGTGACCACGGTGCTTGTTTAGGGCACCTGCAAAAATTTAAAAATCTTGCGAAAAACTCCTGAATACGGCTTTAACAAATATTTTTTTTTGTGCCAAGCAAAACCTGGAAACACGAGGCAAGCCACAGACTGTTGCACTATTCCTATGGCACCCTATCTACCGCAAAATCTTTAGCCGCAAAAGCGGTGCCAGTTGGATCAGATAGCCAAAAGTACACGGTCCTGTTATTTTTTCGTAGATAAAGGTCAATTCCAGGAGCATCCAGCTCGTCCACCGAGGGGCCGATGGGTGCCGCTTCAATCGGAAACATCATCAGGGGCACCCGAGGCCATCTGTCCTCAATCATCGACTCCGTTTCACAGGTATATTTTGACTTTCCCGGAGAATATTGAACTTCAATTGCTCGAAAATTATTTTCGAAATTTCTATTTGTCGAAATTTTTGTTACGACGAAAACTCTGTAACTGTCGTAAAGCTGGAACGCCACTTGCGACCCGACGGAATTTTTGACCGAGAAGTGCCAGTTCCAGTTTGAGCAATATTTTTTATACCAATATGTTATATTATTCCTATTAAGCGAGGCATGGATTTGAAAACATTTTTCAATAAGCCTAACAAAAGTCCTAAAAAGAAGTTTTCGGGTCGCAAGGGTGGAGGCGTCATCCAGAAGTGGAACTAGACATTGTAATTTCCGCTAAAATGAAAATAACACGTCTGTTTTTGTTGAGCCTGGACATGTTCACTGACTAGCCGGCTAGCCCTACATTTCTCTAAATTTAACCCTTTCCTCCGCCTATTTCCCCATGTTTCTTCTATTCTAAACCCTGCCCCGGCCAGACTACCATAAAAACCAGCTGGCGGGGTGGCCGCTCGCCGTAGCCCCTGGAGGCGGCGGTAGGCCCATTTTCGGCCCACTCTTCCCGTCGAGCCCCTAATCGGTTTCAGGGAGATCATTTGAAAAAGATACTTTACGAATTGTGGATAGCCTTTACCAAGTTTCAAAAATTGAATCTGGATAGTTGCTGTCAACAATCTTACTAGTAATCTCAACAGTCTTCATTCTTGCATTCTTCTGAAAATTTCGAAACGGATGTCTAAGTAATGTTGAGTTTTTTATCTAATCGAACAATTTTTGATTCTCCAATTTTCTCCGTACGCTCCCTATTTTCCCACCATACGGCAGATTACCGTGCTAGCTGAGTCATCCGCCCCCGATGAGTCATGTTTTTTGCATTCAATTCTGAAGCAGGGGACCGCCCCCAGTTTTGGAATTTTGTAGGGTGTTTCGGCATGTCATCGACCTATGTGCCTCTAAAAACCTTAAATTCCTTTGCGTTTTTTGTTATTGTGACTCGGAAGGCGTTTTAATAGATTTCTTGGTTGATAATTTTTCGCATCTGCGTTTCTCCTTAGTTTTCTAGGCGTAGAAGCAAAAGCTAATATTTTTTTCGGCCGTCCCCTACAAACTTCGTGTCTATTCTTCGCCGCCACTCGCCGATTCTGTTTGAATTTCTATTTTCCGGGTTTCACACGGATTCCAAGGACTTTTTCGCTGAATTTAGACCATATTCTGTTGTCAGCCGAACAGCTTGAGCACGAGCATGATGTCGGGAATAAGGGGGAGACCAGAAAATAGAAAGCGGGCAACAAGGGGGACAGACAGACGACGCACAGATCGATGAGTTGTGTAGCGGGGGGACGAGGGCTCGCGAAGAGTGAGAGAGGCCAATGCCCGTGCGCTGTCCCCTCCGCTTTATCCTGTTCCCTTGCCCATTCCCCAGCTCCTCCTCCAGAATTCGGCCTCTGGTGCACACACCCCACGAATTCGAATGCCCCCCTAGGGCCCAGCCCGAAACTGGGCCCTAAGGCTGAACCCAATGCCTTGTCCCCCTCTGTGCTCTGTGCCCATTTGCCTCTCATTTCCATACAAACCCGGGCCCGGGGTCGGGCCCCTCCCCCCTTCCAGCATTGATCCCCGGCGCTGTAGTTTTTGCGACATTGTCATCGACAAAGAAACGTCGCCTCCGGGCGCTTGTCACTCTTTTAACGACGGCATTACAATAGGATTTTGGCTAGATACCCTTTAACCCCGGAAAATGCGCAGAATTTATCATCTCCTCTATAGACAATCTTTTCTTTGTTTACAACAACCGTTTCTTCATTATTTATTTCCAATTCGCATTTTAGTGGCTCGGATCCGGGGGTCGCGACGACGTGCCGATCTCACTGGACAGTTGCCCATCAACCCCGATCGGATCTTTACGCAGGTATTTTTTCTCGTTCTGTTTCCTTACTCTAACTTCATGATTCGTTGCGCCCTTCCTTATTTCGCCGCTCGAGTTCTTCTTCATGCTCCAGTTCTTGCCTTATCTTTCGATTTTCAGTGTATCGGGTGCGACAATGGCAGCCACATCAACCGCAGACGATCCCTATTATTCTATGGAAATTGGTGCGTTTGATTTTTCTTGCTTGGAGCTACTGTTTCTTTAGGTGACACGCGATTGACCGTGCTCAAGCGCTATCAAAATCTACGCGTCATTGGCTCCGGGGCACAAGGGATTGTTTGGTAAGGGATATGTTTTTTTATCACTTCGCTCTTTCTTTAGTCTCTTTACTAAAGATACTTTTTAGTGCTGCACATGATGTTATCCGGAATGAAGCAGTGGCTATCAAGAAACTGTCGAGGCCCTTCCAAAACGTTACCCACGCGAAGAGGGCCTATCGAGAATTCAAGCTTATGAACCTGGTTCATCATAAAAATGTGAGGAGTCGTTTTCCTTCATCATAGATTTGTTTAGATTATCGGTTTGCTCAACGCATTTACCCCGCAACGATCCTTGCGCGATTTCAACGATCTGTATATTGTCATGGAGTTGATGGATGCAAATTTATGTCAGGTGAGGGTTTTCAACTTCTGGTTATAATCTTCAGCCGTTTCCGTCGTGAGATAGATACTATTACTTCCTTTTTTTTTCTTTATAAACCATTATCCCTGTCTAATAACTAGCAATAGCCTTTCTTTATTTCGTCTTTCAACTATTTCATCCGTTTCTTTTTGCAGGTGATCAACATGGATCTCGACCACGAACGATTGTCTTATCTCCTCTACCAAATGCTCTGTGGCATTCGTCATCTCCACGCCGCCGGAATTATCCATCGAGTGAAAACGCCTTACACTTCTATATAGTTCGATTCCAGGATCTCAAACCTTCCAACATTGTTGTCAAGAGCGATTGCACGCTGAAAATTCTCGATTTTGGCTTGGCAAGGTTGGTTCTTAGGAAGAAAACAGCTAAAAATCGTTTAGGAGTGCCTGTGAGTCTTTCATGATGACTCCCCTATGTGGTGACGAGATACTATCGGGCGCCGGAAGTTATTCTAGGCATGGGTTATGTTGCTAATGGTGAGTTTAGTTATTAATTGTGATAGCCATTCAAAAACGCCGTTTTCGTTCTTATCGTTCTGCGAAGTGGCCTCATTCTTTTCAAATGTTCATTTTTCAGTGGACATCTGGTCGATTGGGTGCATATTCGGTGAACTGGTGAAGGGCCGCGTCCTCTTTCCGGGGACAGACCATATTGACCAATGGACGAAGATTGTTGAGCAGCTCGGAACTCCATCTAGGTACTTCTAGCCTTGTGCTTTATATTTATTTCATTTTAGGCAATTCCTCGAGCGTCTCCAAGCAACCGTACGGAATTATGTGGAAAATCGGCCCCAGTATCGGCCGACCTCGTTCGAGACGCTCTTTCCCGATACGATGTTCCCACAGCCTGCCGAAAACAACCGTCTAACAGGTGAGCATATCGAGGTCTCTCTGTCTTAATCATCACTTGACGCTTTTTTTTCAAAACCCTCGGATTAAAATATTGCTCCACCTTTTATTCTCTAGCTTCAGCTGCCCAAGCCCGCGATCTCCTCTCCCGAATGCTGGTTGTCGACCCCAATGATCGGATTTCTGTGGATGAAGCCCTCCGACACCCCTATGTGAATGTGTGGTTCGATGAGACTGAGGTATATTTATTTTTTTGGCCTTTATCCAGAATGCAGGTGTTTGCCCCGCCTCCCGAACAATATAACAATGAGGTTGACAAGAAGGAACACACGGTTGAGGAATGGAAAAGTAAGTGGTGGGCTTGATGACAACTCTATCTGCTTTAGCGCTCATCTACTCCGAAATTGCCCAATACGAACGGCTACACGATGTATACGGGAACAGCACCTCTCGCAGCTGACTAGGCTTCTGGCGGACTCTAGGATTTTCTAAATGAATACGGGCCGATCTTTTTCTTCCGTCTGAACTTTGCCGTAGCCCAACCCCCAACGTAGTCTCACTTTCTCTAGTCGAACTCCAGTGCCAATTCCATTAGTCCACAATCCCTATCCCGATCTGCCTATACCAGTGCGAGATCGTTCTAACACAGCTTTACCACCGCCCCGTTGTCCATTCCTCGAATGACACTCATATTATGGGTACGCAATTCCTATTCCACCGTCCTATGCTCCAATATGTATGTTGATAATTTGTGTGCAATTCACCTTCCCATGGACGTTGTGCCTATGTCTGGGATAAGGTCCGCAAAAAGCCTTTCAGTGCTCACGACGATAAAGGTCTATTAACAAACTGTCTACCAAGTGACGGCTACCACTCAAACATATCCAAAAGTCATTCGTGAGAAACCACAGAAGACTGGTAGTTGTTCCGACCCCAGCTTTTCGACAGAATCTGCGTTTAAAGTTTGAACCAAACATTTTCAGGCATTTGCAAATTAGCAAACTAGCAACTCGTAGGGGGCCACCGCAAACAGGCGTCAGATCTTGGCATGCTTCGATAACCACAGGGCTCTGCGGCATGCAATGGCATACCCCAAACTTGCTATGTATGATAAATACAACTCCGATCGAAATCAAAATTTATGCCTCAAATTCAAAAAAATCATTCAACAATCTTTTCACAGGTTTCTTGCATTAGATCTTGTTGAACGCAACAATGTCGACGGATTGCACGTGGTCCTCGAATTCTTGGATCTTATCCTGAAGATCGTCCACGGAAACCTTCGCATCCTCGATCACGGAGATGATCTGGAGCTTCTGGATTCCGTATCCGATGGCGATTAACTTGCCGCCTCCCCAGACGAGCCCGTCCATCTCGATGCCTCGTACCTTCGCCTCCAACTCTTTCAAGTCCGTCTCATCATCCCAGGGCTTTACGTCGAGGATCACGGACGATTTGGCGATTGGACCGGGCTTCTTGGATTTCTTCTCTTGGTATTCCTTTAAACGTTGGGCAACAATCGCGGCCTTCTCAGCATCCTCCTCATCATCCGAGCCGAACAGATCGATGTCCTCATCATCCTCCTTGGCAGCTGAGGCAGACGAGCCGGCGGTCGACCACGCCGATCGTTCGCTCTTCTCATAGGAGGCAACGTTTCTGTACCAGCGGGCCACGTTGGGGTGCTTCTTCTCATCGGGCTGCTTTCCGAGCTTGTCAAACAGGGCAGCGTCGTCACCAGATAGCGTGTAGCCGTTGGCGAACGGCTGGTCGCCAAGGGTGGCATTGAATCCGTCGAGGCCGGCGGCCGAGCTAACGTCGACAGTCATTGTATTACCTCAAAAGGCTAGTTTGAGCAGAAATTCGAATTTGTTTAAAATGTATCGACAATGTCTACGGACATTCAAAGCCAAGCCTGCAATAAGACGAGACATTCAACATTTATTTTCAATAACAACAAAAACAAAAGATTTTTATTTAGCCTTCTTGGCGCGGATCTTGCGGAGATAGAAGTCGAGCTCCTTGCCCTCGAGGATGTAGCCGTCGCAGCGACCGACTTGTCCGGGCGAGGAAGAGAGACGGGCTAAAAAAGTCTTTCCAGGACATCGAAAAATAAATTACCAAGCAGTTTTCCGGTGGCGAATTGTTCAGCAACGTTCGGGTCGACAGCAGCCTTCCTTTGCCTCAACAGGTATTCTTTGGGCAGCTTTCCATCACTAAAGAAAAGTTACAAGCAGATAACGGAATACGAACACTTTCTTGTCGTCGATGACCTTCTGCTCCTCTTCGGTGACCTTCTGGCCCTTCCTGCGGGCAAGAGCGAGGGCGTAGTGATTTTCATACCACTGACGGAAAGGAAGGGCGTCGACTAAAACCCAGATCTTGCAAGATGAAGCCGACTCACTTGTTACAATCGTCCCTTTGACGAGCGTCTTTGTTCGCACCAGCTCGTTGTTTGTGGCGTTGTAGACCGTGTCGAGAATCCTGGTCTTGCGGGCGGTTCCTTCGGAGGCCCAGGAGAAGTTGCCAGCATCGAGTCTCAGAGCCCTGTGCTTGATGGAGCCACCGCGGCAACTAAACCAAGATTAACGCAAAAATGCGGCGGCTTACCGGACTTGGTGAATCCTTTTTGGCCCAATCTTGGTGTTGGCGGAAGGACGACCGAGCTCGTGCTTCCTCTAAAGCAAGGGTTAGGAGACTGCAAAGATCACACCTTGTCATGAGGTTGAGGGCGGGCTCCTCCGGTACCGCGCCGCTTGTGCCAGCTGTCACGAGTGATACCCATGTCTAAGAAGGAAAGTTACTCGAAATTACGAAAAAATCGGGCAGAGACCCGACAGGAAGCGTGAAAAGCAAAAAAAGTCGAAATAAAAGTGAAAAAGAGAAGAGAAAATGCCCACACACGGCGATGGACGTAGGGCTCCTTTGGCCGTCCCAGGTCTGGCTACGGTCGATTATCCAGCGAATATCGCCGCACCGGCCGTCGCAACTGAGCCGACAGAGCAAAAACTCGTTGGAAATTCGATCGTTTTCGATAAATTAGGAGCTATTGATGTTGGGGGGGCATCTTTTTTTTGGAGGTTTTTTCCGGCCTAAGCTTGTCTCCAAGTCTAAGCTAACCAAGCCAAGCCCAGCCTAAGCATAACCTAAGCCAAGCCTAGGCTTAAGCCCAATCCTAAGCTAAGTCTAGGACAAGCCTAAGCTAGGGCTGGGCCAAGCCTAAGCTAGGCCTAGACTAAGCATAGACTAAGCCTAAGCTAAGCCAAAACCAAGCCTAAGTTAAGCCTAAGCCAAGCCTAAGCCTAAGCCTAAGCAAAGCCTAGGCCTAAGCTAAGTATAAGCCAAGCGTGCGCGAAGTCAAAGCTAAGCCTAAGCCTAAGACTGGGCGCCAAAAAAAAGATGCCCCCCCCCAACATCAATAGCTCCATAAATTATTATTTAGACCATCGGTGGTACTGAAAAAGTATTTATTAAACTTTTACGCAAAGGGCAGACGAGTAAATCACAAGCAAGGGGAAAATATGCTTCGCAGAAAATGGATAAGGAATTTGAAAGGTTCGGGTGGGGCAGGGCGTCCGTCTAAAAGTGTGTCTCGCGGAACTCGTTGACTTCGAGCTGAAAAAATGCAGCTGAGGTTGGGTTCCTTCTGGGAAATTACTTTGGGAACCGGAAAATAGCAACGACTGGCTTGTGAGCGGGCGGTAAGGACTTTTAAACGATGGAAGGCGGCACCTTGGTGTACATCCAGTCAATCTCCATCTTGTGCTTCTTGGCGATGATGGGGCGCTTGTTCTTGAGGGTGGGCGTCAGCATCTCGTTCTCGACGGTGAACGCTTGCTCGGTGAAGTAGAAGCGGGCCACCTTCAAAAATTGTGTTGAAAATGGGGCAACGTCAGTTAGATAAAAGGTTTTCGGGTTTAGTCACCTGTTCAAAGGAAGCCAGTCCCTTTTCGCGGCCCAGCTCGCGCAGGGCCTTGGCGACGGCGGTGCGCACGGCCCGGTCGGTGCACAAGTCTTCGAAAGACTCCTCCTGGATCTTCAGCTCGCGGGCGGCGAAGTTGATCAAGTACTAAAGGGATTGGTTATCCGTTTGCAGGCAGCTATCACATCCTTGTCGGGCACGATGACAGCCACGAGCTCGTTGCGATCGCCCTGGCCATGGACATAGATCTGCTCGACGAACGGCGATTGCTGATAGACACCCTCAATCTTCTCGGGCACCAGGAATTCTCCCTGATAAAGTAGGTTTTGAGACCTGTTTGTTACTCACATTTGGCAACTTGACGAGATTTTTGATGCGATCGACAAGGACGAGGCGTCCGCATTCGTCGAAGCGCCCTACAATACAAAAAGGTGAGTGCTTCAGTTTAGAGGTACGCAATCTCTCCTCCTGTACCTACCGACATCCCCGGTGCGCAGCCAGCCATCGGAAAGGAATGTCTCGGCCGTGATCTGGGGAGCCTTGAAGTAGCCCTGGGCGATGATTGGCCCGCGGAAGCAGATTTCCCCGCACGACGCGTCGACTTCTTTCTCCGGGTTCGTCACGGGCAACAGCTGCAAAAAAATGAGTAGTCGAGCCGGAGATCTGGTTTTCACCTTCATCTCGACGGAGGTCACCGGCGGGCCAACATGACCGGTCGAATGGTCGCCCTCGAGGGTTACGGTGCCACAGGCCGTGCTCTCCGTCTGGCCATAGCCCTCGCGCAACACGCAGCCCAGCGTCGCACGGAAGAAAGTGAGCACCTAAAAGTATCAGAAAAAATTGTTTCCATCTGTTCCTTACTAAAATTACGTTCATTATGTTTCAAGGCAGGGTTTATAAATGCACACCGTGCTAGCCAATAAGCACTGTAACCCACATCGGGATTCATCTGCGCCGAGCCGACGACAAGCCCGGTCAGCTGGCCGCCAAAGAGGTTTTGGACCTTGTGGAAGATCATGCGATCAGCCCAAGTGTCACGGCGAATGATGCCCCGACTAAGCAAAGCCTTCTTGTAGGCGAGTGCGGCATTGAACACGCCAAGCTTCAGGATGGAAAAGCGGAGCTGGTCGTAGATCTAGACAGTTTAGGTATCTAATAGGTTGATTCTGTAGATGTACCTTGTTGTAGACTTTGTTGAGGACTCGCGGAACCGTGATGAGGAATGTGGGGCGGAATTCCCTGCAGTCGTCGAGAACCTCTTGGGCGTTGCCACTGAAGCGGCGTGTTCGCGAAGTAACAGTTGAAAAATTGCAACCTGAAAAAGCCGATGCGGCCCCCGACGGACATGACGGCCGTCTGGCCGATGCGCTCGAACATGTGGGCGGCGGGTAGGTAGGAGAGGTAGCGAACCTGGAAAGATGGTACCCTGAAACGTAGTGGCACTACCGTGTCATCATGGGTCATATTCGAGTGGCCAAAGATGGCGTGCACGGCGGCGATATTGCCGTGGGAAATTTGGACGCCCTTCGGCTCGCCGGTGGTGCCCGACGTGTAACAGATCGAGGCCAGGTCGTCCGGCTAAATTTTGCGGTTGGTGGGCCACACTAGACCGGAAATACCTTTGGCGGGGTGGGCGGGACCTTTTTGAAATCGTGGCCGCGCTGCTCGAACTCGCTGAAGGAGAGGATCTGCAATCTGGGATAGAAATGCATTTGTTTTCTCTACCTGAATTCCCCTCTTTTGTCCGTCCTCGCGGAGCTGGCAGTCAAACGGTGCGCACACAACGATCACCTGCAAAAGGCCATGGAAGTTGACTTTTTCACCGCAATTTTTGCGACTCAAGTGTTCCCTTCTTGAGCACTACCTTCAAGTCTGGCACCCGATCGGCTTGCGCAACCAGCGACTCGGCCTTGTCGACAGTATCGCAGAGGATGAAGGGCATCGCCGATTGCCTAATCAGCCATTTCTTCAGCAGCTCACCAAAGTCAAACTCACCTAACGATGAAGAGGCACTCCTCGGGACCGTGCGTAGCGTAGACGGGCACGTTGACCATGTTGTGCACGTAGCTCGCGTGTTCCACGAGGAACCACTGAACGGTCTGCGTCAACGGATATCTTCGGAAAAACGAACCTCGGGGCGGTTTGCCGAAAAGATGCCGATGCGGGTGTCCTGGCCGGGCTTGATACCAAACGAGAGGAGAGCCGCGGCCATCTCCTCCGAGCGGGCAACAACCTGGGTGAAGAGAGTGGCATAGGTAGAGAAACTTGCTTTTTTTTGTTTGATTATGACTTAAAGATTTAAAAATCACAGTAATCTTCTGAAACTCGTTCGGTTCTCCAGCAGGATGGTTTTTTAAACAAATTTTTATTTTTCGGGAATTCCGCAAAATTCCGATCTTTGCGCAATCACTTGTGAGAGCACCATTCCGCACAAGTTATGTTAAATATCACCAAAACCTGTATTATCAAGACTAAGGCATGATACCCACCTCGTCGTAGGTGATAAACTCGTAGGGGCTGGTGTAGTCATCTTTCGGCACACGCTGTCCCAGGCATTCGCCGTGCTTCGAGACTCGCTGGCCACGACGAAGCATCTGAATGGATACCCGAAATCCTTGAGCAATTGAAAACTCACCTGATAGAGGGTGCGGGCATCTTCGTGTAGATAGGTCTTCAACGGCGCGTCCGGCTTCAGCATACTATGGCGACGTCCCCCATCCTTGTGCTCGAATGTCTGATTGTTGATGTCGCACATCGGGTCCAGCTTGCCGGAGAAGCCCACCGTCGCCGGCGACTTCTTTTTGGTGGCGAAGCGGACGAGGGACTGCAAAAAAAGAACTTTTGATAGAACGGAAGGATGCCCCACAGCATGCTGGCTGTAGACGCGCAGCAGCCTCGGATCAGCCAAGCGCATCTGTGGTTGAGTGGAGGGGAGAATGGATGTTTTTTGGGAAACACCCTTGCGCTTTCGGGAGATTCCGGCTTCCACGCATACTAAAATCTCGGATTTAAATCTGAGCCCCCTAAAAACTAGACGGACCCTATTTTTTTGTTCTGGACTGTTAGCGGGGGGGGACAAATTTTTCCCCTACGACCATATAACGAAATATACAGGGTGTCCCAAAAAAAACGTACCATCTGGCATTTCGCCGTCTTCCATCCAATTGGCCCCAAATTTGGACTATAAAAATAAATTATATATTATTAACAGGTCGTAACTAAAACTGGTCCCCCGCTAACAGCCCAGAACCAAAAAGTCGGCTTAAAGAATCATACTTTCCTCGTTTTAAATTGAATTACATTGAAACTTGGTAAAGGACCTGGGTTATGAGCGTCGGTAAACAACGTGTGTGGAATAGGGGATGAGGCTTATCGTATCACATTTCACCGGGCGGATAGGATAGGTGGTTTGGAAGGGCAGTACGAGCCATTGCAAATGACGAACGGCGATGCGGAATCGGCGAGGTCGATGTCAATCTATACGCTGCAGAGGTCGGCAACGAACGTCTCGCGGAGGTTGGCTGAGGCGGGGGAAGCTTTTCCTTGTTCCACGCATAGGTCCGACGGCTCTTTTTTTAGAATTGCTGTGTCCGCTCGCACGAATTCTGAATCGACAACAGCAGTAACCCCACCGACCGTATTTCCCGAGAAATGCTCGTGTCGGTATTTATGGCGAAAGGAACTGCATGGTCTCTCACAGTTGATGATGGTCAGTGACAGAAAAGTCCATCGATACACCGATAAACAACAAAACAGATTTTTAGCAAAAGTATTTTTAGAATTTCAGAAGCATTCACTATTTTTTACGAGATCAATCCATCACTACAAAAATTCAAATCAACCTTCAGAGCCACTCCCTCGAGATGCGCCTCTTCTGGCTGCTGGTTTTATTGGGCTGTTTCGGGGCGGCAATCTGGAACGCGCAGTACATTTTGGGGGCGTACGTCAGTAAGGATACGCAAACGAGAATGCGCATCAAACAGGTTAAATTTTTGAACAATACCGCTGATCGGATACGTCAGGTAAAATCATTGCGGTTTCCAAACCTAATATTCTGCCCCAACAACCCGGATGCCCTCCACCACGACGATATTTTTGAAGGTTTGCTGTTGCCTCTTCTCCAATCTCTTCAGATATGAAACGCGAGATTGGAGGCCATACGCAGGTCGCCTACCGAGACCTCATGAAATACATGTTGGCCGGCTCGGGCTTCGACTACGTCAATGTCCAAAATTTCAGCGATTCCTACACGTTCGATTTACCTACAATATCCCATTCAGACGCGTTTTTAGACGCACTCTACAGCTAAACCTCGACATCTGGCAGGCAAACCGCACCACACAGCAACTATTCGATTTTGTCTTTAAGAAAAACTCGATTAATTGTTCAGAGGTAGGACGACAGTCAAATTGCACCTTTTTACATTGGTTTTTAGTACGTTTTAACTACATCGAAAGTAGAAAAACTTTCAAAAAAGTTGAAAAATATTTGATTTTTTTACCTAAAAATTGGCAAAGTTTTTAAGCTTAGGAATAGGTAAAAACAATGTAGAAATTTAGAACTGCTCCAAAAAATTTGGTAGCCCACCCCCGGAATCCTAAAGCACCATTTCAGTTCTTCAAACAATGTACCCAGGGCGCGAGAGATGTGAACTGTTGCGATATTTTCGAGCCCACATATGTCATGCTCAGAGGGAGGTGGAGCTCCCGGAGTTTCGCCAAAACGGGAGCCTTTTAGATGCTTCAAGCTAAAGTCGTACGAACAGAAAGATGCGGACGAGCTGGCCAAATTGCGACTCTTCATCAATAATATTCCGAGTCCAATAGTGGCTGACGGGTGGCAGGTGTTTCAGATTTTCCAGTGTTTCTCACACAAAAAGTGCTTTTAGCCAAATCTGATCATGTACCTCGGGGACGAGAATCCGGAGACGTCCACATTCCCGCGGTACTACCTGAATCTAAACAGCTGGAACAAGTTCCGCTTTTCGCTTCGGCTGTTGATTAGCCTTCCGGATAACCCACGTTGTTCCACATCTACACGGAATCAGGGTTAATAGTTACTAATCACACCTGGTAGAACGGATACTTTTCAGGATTTTACACATGCTATGTGTACACGTGGGTGCATAGTCTCGTCGAAAAATATGGATGTGCGCTGCCCTACTACAAGGTATGGGACCAGGGGCGTAGCCAGAAAAAAATTTCGGGGGCCAAATTTCACAAATTTTTTTCAAAAACTCAAAACATTGCCGAAAAAACAGCGCCGCAGGCGAAAATTTTGAAAAAAAGGTTACAACCTACAAAACCCAAAAAAAACGAGAAAAGCGCCGCAGGCGGCAAAAAACTTTTGAGAAAATATAATCATAATGGCCCCCCTTATGGAATTTTCGAGCCCCGGCCCGGCCGGGGCCCCGGGCCCCCGGGGCCTGTATTACGCTACGTCCCTGTATGGGACAAGGATGGCGGTATCGGGAAGCAAAAACCCCTCCAGGAAACGCTTGATTACCTTTGGAATGTGCCAGTATGTGACGTGGCCACGGTTGTCGCCAACTACTCCGACATCAAATGGCCGCGACTCGAGAGATTCAAGGTTTGCGGCTTAAAATGCATTTGCATTTGGCATTTTTTTGTAGTGTCTACCCGCCTGCTCCAGGCGCGAGATTTCAATCGATTGGACATCAGCCCCAAACAACGCCATCGACGCTTCCGCATATGGTTATCGGCTGGAAGCGGCCTTCAATGAGCTCCAGGTTTCCACGCATCAAAGAAAACACAGGCAGTTTTAGTACGAAGAATACGAAGAGCAGCATACGACCACACTCCCGCATTTCATTTCCGGTAAGAAAACATTTCCCGAAAACGCGGTGTCTAGAGCTCGGCGGGCAGACAGGACTCTTCCTGGGCACTTCACTACTGACTTTTGTGCAGCTGCTGGTCGCGGTCTCGACCTTCTGTTACGCCAGGACCTCAAAGTTTTTCTCTCGTCGTTTTCTGTGAAAAAAAAGTAAATTCGAGGCAAGGGTGGATGTATTGTGTAAATTGATAAAAAATCTAATGCTTCGAATTTTATTTGCACCCCCAAGCAAAGCACCCCCGGCAAGCATACATCATAGAGGCAGCGTGGATGATTTACAAAGAACAGATGCAACAAGTAGTTCATACCTGGAAAAAGGCAATTCGTCGCTTGACCCGGACCAAAAAACAACGCAGGAGTACAGGATGTGTTTTGAAAAATTATTATTGTTTCGGGGCCGATTCTCGGTTGAAGTTGACGGGTATCGAAGGTAAACTGAGCAGAATAATAGAATGAAACTAGTAAGTACCTACTTTTCTTTTGGAGCAGGTTCTGTGTATTTTGCGAGAAGTTGTTGCTGAGGGGAATTGCGGAGCGGAGTCCCCAACTGGGTGGCAGTGAACTGAAGATAAAAACCCTCAAATCACTTCCAAGATCATACATTTCTTTGTGTTGACAGCAATGGGCCCAGGACGCCGGTGGGTGGTGGTCTCAACGCAGGTACCTTAAATGTGTTGCCCAAAAATGCAACAATATACTTACCATAGCTGGTCGGAAGGATACTGGGCTCGCGCCGATGGCCGGATTCCCAAATGGCGATGGGTGAGCGAGACGGTTCGCTTGGAATTTATCCATCACTAAAATGAAATAATAAGCCGTTCATCATCCAAAAAAATGGCTCACTCTGTTTCGAGTAATGCTGCTTGGCCTGGAAATCTTCCAGCTCCTTTTGCCTTGCTTTCAGTTCCGCTTCGAGCTTTTCGCGTCTAAATGGGTCCATTTTTCCCAATTTCAACGACCGCTCACTCAACGATCATGCCAGCCTCCTTTTCGCGCAGCTCCTTGATTGTCTGTTCCTTAGTGGCTACTTCCGCCGTCAGCTCCTTCACCCTTACACGATCGTTGTTTGGGTCCCAACGAGAGTCTGCTTCCTAAAAAAATTTCGAACACAAACCACCCTCAATTACCACAGTCTTTCTCAAGATTTGATTAGCTTTTTGCAGGTTGCGCTCGGCGGTCCTCGTCTGCGTTATGGCATCTGCTCGCTCCGCCTCGGCTCTGGCTAATGCCGGCTCCAACTCGGCGACCCGTTTCTTGTATGCTTCTAGCTGATAAGATCCTAATTTGCAGGAAAAATTAGGAACACCTCTTTTTCATAGCGCGCCACCTCATCCACTAGAAAAGCTGCCTCATCTTCAAGCTGCGCCTAAAAACATCTTTTTGCAAAAAATAGTTGAATCTTACGACGTGGTCATCTCTATCGTTCAAATCCTGGCGCAAGTCTTCGATCGCATTATTTGCTACTTCCTTCTCCTCCAGCTCCAGCTATAATGCGCGGGTTGTAGCAAAAAAGGGCCATAACAAACTCTGTACTCGCTCTCCAGTTGTTGATTCTTCTCAGTCAGTTCCTAGAAAAATCAAAATAGAAATATTGGATGTATACCTGGCACTTGACTCGTAACTCTGAGGCCTCCTTGTTCGCACTTGTCCTCACTTCATTCTCGAACCGTCGTCTCGACTCTTTCTCTTCGTCTCGGCACTTCCTGAGCATCTTCTCGTAGTCCGCCGAAAATCAGGAATATTATTGAATGAGCTGATAGGTCCACTCACCTTCATTTTGTGCAACGCCTCGATGAGATGGTTGTTCAGCTCTTCACTTACAACGCGCTTTAGCCCGATTGAGATTTTGGAGGTTTGTAGCGTTAGCTTGCTCACTAGCTCGAGACTTAAAGAGACAGGAATTTCAAGGATCAGTAGTTTTTCCTAAATCTAGCGTTAATATCTAACCTGCAAGAATCCGTGGCCGCGTCGAGTACACAGTTAATTTGAAGCGGCGGCGTAGCGGTCTCTCGGTCTTTGATCAGCTCAACAATGCTAAAACTGGTATGTACGAGGCTCATGTTCTGTCCTCGATAGTTTATCAAAAAACAACGTACTTCCTGGCGAAATTGTCAAAATCTGTGGAAATATTGCACCGCTCGCGCAGCTGGGTGAATGTATTCCTCGTGATGCCGTCAGCAAACAGGAAACGATAGTCGTCAGGGCGGTAGATTTCGATGCGTACTTCCTAAACAATCTTTCATTTGAAACCCTTGATTCCATACATTATCGATGTTGGCTAGGCGTCGCTCGCCAATCCGGAGATTCAGCCGTTGTTGACTGGCCCTAAATGGAGGTTCCTGAAAAGTGCACGGAACCGACTGTCCATTCGATTTGTCCACTAGTGTCATTGCGATCAGCTCAGAAAATAGGAAAGAAGACGTAGCTGTCGGACCCTCATCTATGATCTCGGTCATCTAAAGTTGGTGAGGTGAGAAAAGGAGAGCAATCTTGTGGAGACAAAAAAAAGCAGCGCATAGTGGACTATTCGACAGATGCTATTTTATTTAGTCAACAGATTTTGCTAAATATTTTGGTTGCCAAGCTTCTTCCTCAGACTTTTTCGGACGAAGGAAAGAGTTACGCGGTCAATTGGACTGTCCGCGGGAACGGGGCGGAGCCGTCCAATAGGCTAATTCAAAAACCAATGTTCGTCTGCAGTGTCAAATCTTCGTCCAGTGTTTCAAGGATCCACCGAAAACTTTATTAATACAATTCACAAGCCGAAAAACGCCAAACATAACAGGGTAAACACGATAGGGTAGGAGCGCCGTGGGAATGCCAAAAAGCCGATAAAAACCGAGAGCCTAGCTTTGAATCAGCGGTGGCTGTCGTGGGAATGGTGGGCCGGACCGTTGGCCGGCCGTCCCTTTCCAATAATACCGCTATTGCTTGCCCCGATCTCCGCCATAAGTTAGGGTCTATAATTTACAGAAAAACCGACGCATAGACACGTCGAGCAGAAATCACGTTGAAATGGATAAATGAAGATTTGAAATACGACTCCGAATCACAACCCAAACTGTTGTTCACAAATGCCATAGGACAGGAAACGCTTACAGGGTACTGGGGGGATAAGGTGATATTTGGTCTACTGGGCCTTCTGCTTGCGCTTGCCGGGGCTCTTCTGTTCTGGGG
Source organism: Mesorhabditis spiculigera (assembly GCA_958295435.1). NCBI lineage: Eukaryota > Metazoa > Nematoda > Chromadorea > Rhabditida > Rhabditidae > Mesorhabditis > Mesorhabditis spiculigera. The sequence goes on along the minus strand of CATQJA010001768.1, from coordinate 156,512 downwards.
TGACAGCGGCGCTTTCTTGGGCCGAAGATTCCTGAAAAACAAGGTATTTCTGAGCTCAGTATCGAATCAAAAATTAGGGAAGTTCCAAGTCAAATCGAAACAGACCGTTAAATAAAACTCACGCTATCAGTGCGCTTGTCACTTCGCTTGACCGGCGCCTGCTTCTTCTGCTCTCCGCCCTTCTTCCTGTTGCGCGCATCACGGAGACGGCCAAAGTGGAAGACGACAAATTGGTACAGCATGAAAAGCTGCAGAGCCAGCACGGCGATCAACGAGTTCAATCTAAAAAGCCAAATATCCAAAACCAGCGCATAAACGTACCGTATGAAGGAGGTGTTGAAGTTGCCGGTGGCAAGGTCAACGTTGGGCACACCGCTCTGGCGAAGCCCATACCTAAAAGTTTTGTTACAAAGGAATGAGTTAAGGAATAGAGAAGCTTACAAGACGTGCCTAGTAAAGTAAAATTGACAAAAACAAATTGACTCACCAGAAAGTGGCGCCGGCCACTGCGGCACTGGCAGCACGGGCGACGAAGAAGGTGATGTTCCATGCCTTGAAGGCGGACTTGGCAACGCTGCGCTTATCAAGGAAGTGGGCGAGGCGGGCGATGTGGAACACAACGTCCGACAGGTACTGGATGGCCAAGAGGACGACAGCCACGCGCTGGAAGCTAAAAAGGTGCAATTTTTTAGGTGATCTAAAGTTCTAGGCGATGGAACCCGAAATAGCCAACGAAAAATCGGGCGAAGTGAAGACACTTCTGGGAGAAGGAAGCTACCGGATAATACGTTTGGCCCCGTTGAGGCGGTTACTAGGGCGACAGCCATGAAAATCCTTCCGGTATCGGGAAGATGGCTACGTACGGATGCTCCAATGTCGCCTTTCGAATAGATTGGGGGGGACGACCAGGTCGCAACTCGCAGTTAGCCACAAAATACCGACTTCATGATGTAGGCGCCGGCGATGAAGCCAATGTGGATGAAGGAGAGGAAGGCTCGGTGTTGCATCTCATCCTTTTTCATCTTGGCAAAGTAGAACTCGGGGAAATGGTGCACCCAATATGAGAGCTAAAAAGACAAGTTAAAATTCAATTCAGGGTGGCGACCTGCAGGATGAAGAAGAGCTTCGTGCTCAGGTTCATCTTGGCGTGATCTTCGGGATAACCGGCCCAAAGGTTCTTGAAGTCATTGTGGCTCTAAAAACGATAGCTGGCCACGATCAGCAGACTCTACCGTAAAGAACTCGTGGATGATGTAACCGGCGTGCGCGATCGAGTAGATGGCAAAGAAGATGTGGTGGCCAGACTCGCCAAACTTGTAGAGCTTCGATTTGGACAAATGGACCTAAAAAAAAAACTCCATTTCGCGAAAATACTCCCACCTTGCGTTGAAGTTTATCGATGATGTACTCTTGAATGATGGCATGCATCGTGATCCATCCGATCGTGTAGAAAAGGACCGTGAACACATCCCGTACGCCACTCTTGTAAATTTGGACATCGAATTGTACTGAAAAAGCAGAAATCATTTTGCCTACTTTGCATCAGCTTTTCGAGGTGATGTTCAGCGTTAGACCAACTACTGCTAATTCCAAAAAAAGCATGGAAAAACCGACCATTATGTACGTTGACCGCAACGGTTTCGTTGTACTGGGGGACCACAAAGATTGAGGAAAGGGGCGCAGTAGTCTGAAGCACGCTGTATATTAATAAAAATGTAGGGATCTCACCGGGAACATGAAGCCGACGACAACGAGCATCAGGATGCAGCTCATGATGTCCCCATGGTTTTGAATGATGAAGTCGTGTGAAAGAATTGGCGGGTTGCCCTGAAATAAGATGGAGTAAAAGTATCTAGTGATGCTGATAAATATCTCGTATCCGTATTGAAGTTCTGTGTTCTGTCTCTAAACCCCGCTTCTAATCCCTGAAAATTTTAGAAGGCTAACGAACCTTCTTCTTGGCAGTGGCCGCTCGTCTGGCTTCAGCACCCATCCTAAAACTAGCTGTTTACTAGCAAAACAAGCAAATGATTGTAAAAAGAGGAGGTTGATTGACGAGATCCGCTTACGCCCCTGGCCCGGCCATTTGGGCAAACTGGGGAACGCGACCGCAACGCGGCGAGGCTTGCAGTTCGGGTGGCCCCCCTGGGCGAGCCATCAACCCCCTCAACTCGCTTCATGCTACCCCCAGCATCAAAAGAATTCAATAACAGAGCCCCGGTCGACGCAGGGAATTGGCTTATATACATGAGAAGGCCCGAAAGAGCCGGATATTAGGTAGCCGGCAACTATTTTTTGCCATTAAAATATGGAAACCGTGTGGTGTATTATCCGCGAAGCGTGTAAAACTCTGTTGTAAGATAAAGCAAACGCCATTTATTGAAAATTCAACATAAGAACCGGTAAAACGGATGTCCAGGTTCTGGACAATGATGATCATCAAAGTGGAAAGATAGTAGGGGCTTAAATATGCTGGAGTTGGTTCCGCAGCTCAATAACACGCTCTCGGTCGCCGGATGGTAGCATGGCAATTTCTTCTGGGGTCAGTTGAAGTACCTGAATAGGGACAGGGCTTACAAGTTAGAAATGGGTAGGTAGGAAAAAATCTTTTAAAAAAATTACCTGCATGAGCAGCTGCGCCTGAGCGCCATCATTATCCGGCGGCTTAGGGGCTGCCGGCGGCGGCACATTTGGTGGGGGTCGGCCGAAACTCGGAGGTGGAGGATTGTTGAAAGCTGGTGCGCCTGAAATCAACAAACCTAAAATCCTAAGCAAAAAAAAACTACGTTGATGAGCGGCCGGCGGTTGATTTGTATGAACTGGGTTAGGTGCGGCGGCTTGAGGCGCTTGGTGAAAGGGAACTTGAGGGGTCGACTGATCCCTCTGCAGCATAGCCATCGCAATTTGTGGGTCGACGATGCGCATCACCACTTGCGCCTAAAAAAGCGGTCAACGCGCGGCAAATGTACCGACCTGTAGAAAAGCATACGCCAATTGTGGGTTGTCGACCAACATGCGGCGGGCCTCTTGTGGATTTGTGCTAAAGCAAATTATATCGCGAAAGTAATGTACTCTACCGGCAAAGATCCTTGGTCTGCTTCATCAATTCGAACATCTTCTCTGGAGGCAGTGAGGCGACGGCTCTTGCGACAGCCTGAAACAAGACCATTTGAAGAATCAGGGGCGGGTCTCAGGGTTATAGTCCGTGGCATATAACAGAGTTCGCACCTCTGGAGCCTTTCCTTCCGATGGTACAGGGCCATATGGACTATCCTCTTGTCGGGCAGCGAAAGCCTGTTGCAACATTTGCAACTAAAACCATTTTGCAATTCCGTAAAAGAAGACAACCTCTTCCGAAGTCCTTTCACCCCCCGCAGCGCTATCCACACGCAGGTTGCGGCCACCAATGTCGTATCTAAAGCATATGGTCTTTTCATAGAACTAGTGCATACCCATGGAGATTTCGAATGGCCATCTCGGCTGTATTCTGGTCGGCAAACTCGCAGAACCCGTAACCTTTCGGCTTGCCCGTTTCTCGGTCTGCCACGAGACGAAAATTAATGACGGGGCCAACCTAAACCAGATTTTGTTGCCCTCAATGCACAAGTACCTGAGAAAATAGCGCCTTCAATTGGTCCTCATTGACATCGTACGAGATGTTGCCAACTAAACAAAAACAGTAAAAATTATAGCCCACGAAAACAAACCGAAAACAGAGCGCAGCCCTCGTTCTGGAGGTCCGGGTGGTAGACCGTATCGAGCTTCTGGAGGGCGATTCATCTGAAAATGAGCAGCTAAAAAAGTACGTTTTCGACGAGAAGAAAAATGAAGGCACTGCTGGGGGTGTTCGCATTGCTCCGGTGAGATGCGTATATACGCGAGTGCCCCCCAAATACTTCAAAATAACCTGTCATATCGGAATGCGGTCTCCCAAATATCACTGGCCTCAATAAATAAAGAAAATAATACATCGCCCAAACGATCTATTGGATGAGAAATGCCATGAAAGCCGTGAAAGTTTATTGGAAACTCAACAAGTAAAACATAAACAATGGAACAACTATAACAATAAAAATGAACAACAACAACAAAAATTCTCGGTAATTTCTCAACGACGCCCCTTCCCGCGTCCACCACCGCGCTTGCCCTTGACGCCGCTGCGTCTGTCTTTGGCCTAAATTAGGGTTGAATGGAAAACAAGAGCAACAACAACCTTCTGGGCTCTCAATTCGGTCTTCATTCGGGCATCGACTGTCTTGTAGCGCCCATTCGGTCGGGACATGCGACCGCGATTCGACTTCGTGACAACGACCACGTTCTTCTTCTTATCCTCCTTCTTGTTTGCGTTGCGGTAGATCCTAGAATATATCAGCAGTTAGCACGGGTTTCTAAGGACCAAGCCCTGTGAAAACCACATTCAAAAACATACTTTTTCATCTCGCGAACCTTCTCCGAGTGTTCGAGGTTCTCATTCTCGACGACGGCTTCGGCCTTCTTTTTCGCTTTCTCCAAACGCCGAGTGACGCGTCTAGCCTTTCGGGCTTTGGCTTCGGCCACCTATTTGCTGGTTACTGGCCACGAAAGCTAATCACCTTCTTGATTGGGCGAACATTGATCTCCTTCATCCTTTCCTTGTAGAATTTGACCTGCTCCTTGGTGACCGGCAGGTCCTTTTTGTAGTGCTTCTGCTCGTCCTCCACGAACCAATCCGGCAGATTTTCGTCATTGTTCGAAAAACTAAAATGACCAGACGTTCGCAAGCGCAAATTAATACTCACCGATGCCAGCCCCAATCTTCGAGATCACGTCGAGTCTTCGTGGAGTATATCAGCTGTTCGCCAAGTGCTAATTCTTCTGGGGTCAGCTTTCTCTTTTTCGCAGCTATAAAGGGCTATCAAAGGCGAGAAATGAATACTCACCCGCTTCCTTTTTATTCTTCTTCTCTTCCTTTTTCCTTTTGGCGACCCTTTTGTCCTCATCTTCGTATTCTTCTTCGCTTTCCATTTCAGCGTCGAACAATGTGGTGCCATCAACCTTCTCGTCATCTTCGTCTCCAAACTTCTCCACAGTCTTATTAGGTTTTGTTGCTTCGAAAGAAACTAAATAAATCGCAAATTCGCGTGCTAAAGACGAATCTACCTGTATTTTCTTGAAGAGTCCCCTTCTTTCTCATATATTTTTCGACCGCATCAAGTTCATCGTCGGAGTCGTCTGATGACAGCAATTCTTTGATCAGTGGCTGAAAAACTTTCCTCAAAAAAGCGAAAAAATCTACCTGATTTTTCCATTCCCTAACTGTCGCTTTCTTCCTCTCATCCGGAGTCATCAAGGACTGTTCCGTGTGAATTAGCTCATTATCCTCGTCATCAGCATCCCTAACAACACGCCCGTTTTTTTATAATACAAAGTCTTACGCTGCCGCTTCATTGTCCTCAGCTTCGTCTCCGTGTTCTTCCCATTCGCCCTCGCCAAGTCCATACTCATCGTCTTCGATGTTTGAGATATCCGGCACAGCCTCATCCGTTAATGTTGCCAGGCTTCCCTGGACGACGCGATAGGTTATAAAAGCAAAGCGTACCTTCTTGATATTCTTTAGGGCGAATAAATCTGGCATCTCCGCAAAAATTCCTGGATCGTCTCCGTGGATCATCTTCAGCTGCTTGCGCTTCAGCACCTTAGCCTTTTCGCGAAGCATTTTCTTCTTTTTCCTGCAAGAAAAAAAATTAGTGTGGTATCAACAGAAATTAGGTAAACTTTATTTTTATAGAGTCTGACTCCTTAGCACGATCACTTACTTCTTCAATTCGGATTTCTCCTCGGCACTGGCGCGCGCGATCTCAGCTTCGATGTTGGCCAATTCCTGATCTTCTAGGTCTTCGGCAGATAACGGTTGTGGTTCAGTAGCTTCCATGTCCACATCCGCATCTTCAGCGGCATGCACCATGTCCAACATCTTCTTTCGCCACTTGAGCAGGATGCGCAGTTCGCGTGGACCGCAGAGTTTAATGTCCTTGAGGCATTCTTTGACCTAAAATGGGATGCTGGAAGGAAGACGGACCACACCTCGTCCGTCGTTTCCGGTGCTTCGCTCCACTTCGGTTGGTCGAGCTTTATGCTGCTCGTTTGAGCAAGCAGATCCAGGGCGGAAGAGGAGTGAACGAACTGCAAAACTCTTATAAGATAAAAAGATGCAATCTACCGTAGTGGCATCAATAGTCTTATGCAGGGTCAGTCCATCGCTTTCAGCATAGCCCTCGGCACGCGCCTTTTTCGTCTTCTTGTTCAAAAGGAGAGCTTGGCTGAAATGATCATTTTTACAGAAAAGTCCTGGATTTATCACCTGTTGGGCTTGGCGGGGTCCAAGTTCGGTTCGAGGAACACCTTCTTCACATTCAGCAAATCGGGATCTACCTTGTCAGGCTTCGAGTACTTCTCGCAGACAACAAAGATTTCGGCAGATTCCAAACGCGAAGCAGCCGGTTTCCAAACATGCACCTGAAACGAAAAACTACATTGACCCATAAAGCCATACCTTCTTGAACAATTTCTCGAAGGTCGTAATCAAATGATGGTAGTCGTTGCTGCGGAAAACCTTTGTGACAAAGGTCCCGTTTCGCCGCAGAATCTGTGTTGCCATCTTCAAGGCCATCAGCGTCAGACAATTTTGTTGGAAGGCGTCGTGCGTCCAGTTCATACCGACGTTCGGCGCACCATCGTGCAACACGGTGTCACACTAAAATTTTTATCCAAAAAAGGAAAACTCCAACCTGAAAACCCTTCAGCTCTTTGCGGATGGCCTGTCTAGTCGATTCCTCGGTGATGTCTCCTTGCAAAGCGATGCAACCGTGGATTGGTTTAATCGGCACAAGATCCACGCCTAAAGTTTTTGACGTCAGTATACCGCCTAACGCAACTAACCGATGCAAATGCTGGAGACAGGCATGCTCTGTTTCGCCACCTGCATCCATCCTCCCGGTGCAGCACATAGATCGACGACTGCTTTGGCAGATTGAAGAAACTCGAAGCGCTTGTTCAGCTGGATCAACTTGAAGGCGGCACGCGAGCGGTATCCGGCCTCTTTAGCAAGATGGTAGAACTTATCACGGCGCTGCTTTCCGATTTTCACCTTTTTACCCATTTTCTAAAATAAAGTTCATCGCGAGTGGGGCAAGTGAGCAGGGAAATCGTGGTTTGGAAAAGTCATGGTTGAAGATAAACTGTGCCTGATATGACGGCAGAAAGAAGGCAGGCAATAGACTACAAAACATTTATTCAAAACCAGATAAAAATAACAATTGGATAACAGAATCATGAAAGGAAGGAGATCATTTGTCGAATTCGGCTCGTGCATTCCTCTCGCCCAAAGAATTCGTAAAGCTCAGCGATCGGCGGACCCGTGGCATGGCCGGTGATGGAAATTCTAGGTACAGTTCTTTTTCGTCGAGGACAACATATACCTCAAAATCCCGTATATTTTCCTGTGGTTGCTCCCAAAGCGGTCTGCCAGGTCGCGCAACGTCTTGAGGTTTTCTGGCTCGGCAAGTAGAAGCACCGCTTCCAAGATTTCCTTGGCCTCATAGGCGGGATACTTACAGGTTATCTAAGGGGCTATTTTTCCGGTGAGAATCTCTTACCGCGCTGGCATCAACTGGGCGCGTAAAGAAGAAGGCGTACTGCGGAGTGGTGAGCTCGGCCAGAGAATGGAAGCGCTCCTCCCGCTCTCGCAGAAATCGGATAACCTTCTCCATGTAGACCGGGTCGTCGCAAACGCTCTCACAGCCAGGCAAGTCATTTGCGACGCGATCACGGATCAATGGGATCAACTAAAAATAAAAAAGTTAAAACTAAGCGAGAGCCCATCTACCTGATTAATTGGAGAATTCTGGAACGCGAGACGGCCGTAGTGCTCAAGGCTGCTGGGATCTACCTATAGAAAATTACTTCAAAACAGATGGAAAACTAAGCAACCTGTAAATTACGTTTCCCAATCAGCGAAGCATCAAATGATGTCACCATTTCTTCCAAGGTATATAGATGGTTGGAGTCGAAATTTTTGATTCCGCTGCCATTGCGAATCTAGGATGGCCGAGTTAACATGCCTGTTTCCGGCTTACCAGTAGATTCAGCACAGCCACGGGCAGAAAGCCCTTCTCTTTATGATAGTAATCGACGAAGGCGTCGGCATGTCTCTTCGAAAGCTTTTGTTTTCCATCTCTTGTCAACAGAGGCAAATGCACAAAGGCGGGTGGCACCCATCCGAATGTTCTAGAAACAACAGCGTTCTTAAAATCCAATTTCAACCAAACCCACTTGTACAAAAGCACGTGTTTGCCAGTACTCGATAACCATTCCATGCCGCGAATCACGTGCGAGATTTTCATCAACCTAAAATGGAAGAATCACAGGGTCAAGCAATCTTCTCACCGATCATCAATGATATTCGCAAAGTGATAGGTCGGGTACCCGTCCGCTTTCACCAGGATCGGGTCAGATTCATCAAGCGTCTGCGAAATGTCGCCAAAAACACGATCCTAAAGCCAAAATAGAGCAACAAATATAAGGGACAACCTTGAACGCGACATCCTGCAGATCCAACTTGAACCGAACTACGAATTTCTCGCCCGTACGACTTCGTTGCATTGACTAACAAATAATAAAGAAGAAGATTTGGCTGCTAACCTCTTCTTGGCTGAGCAACCTGCACCGCTTGTCATACTTCGGCACTTGATTCGTGCGAGCAGCCTCTTTCCGAAGCAATTCAAGCCTCTGAAGCCATTATCGTCCGCGACAAAGGATTCCAACCTCCGAACTGCAGAAACATCGGTAACCATGACCGCTTTCTATCAATCGGTGCGAGTATTCCTCATATATGCCAAGTCGTTGGGATTGGAGATAGGGTCCGTAAGCGCCGCCTTGCTCAGAACCCTCGTCTGGCATTAGTCCGTAGTGTGTCAATATACGGTTGATCTAAACAGGATCGACCGCCAAGATACAATCCAAACCGAGTCCGTACTGCCGGGGACCAGCCGGGTTTGATCAGTGTCCTCGATTCGAAGGATAAAGGAGCCTAAACAATGGGTTTCTTTTCAAAACCGCTCGAACCATTATGCGACTTGGCGAAGAGGTAATTGAAAAGCGCTGTCCGCAATCCACCAATATGTAGCTGACCGGTCGGCGATGGGGCAAAACGAACCTGAAAGTTATACTATAAGACCTAGCCCAAACTCACCCTCGTATCAGCACACGAAAAGCGTTGGCAAGCGCGGAGAGTATTTCGTATAAGCATTGCTGCGGATGGACATAGGTACCTAAAAACTAGCACCATCAAAAAAAGTTGAAAAACCAAGTAACGAAGAAGGAAACCTATTTAGCAAAAAAGGTTTACAATTTAACAATTTATTGGTTCCTTCGGCTTCGCGTCGTGCTTCTTGCTCCAATAACCGAAGACGCGGTTCCGCCTGGCGCCTCCGTTGGCTGTGAAGACGTGACCCTCAGCAGCCAGGGCGCGAGTAATAGCCGCAATATTCGTCACATCATCAATGCCACTGTGCTGTCTGCCCTAAACACAACTATCGAAATCGAACCCAAAACGGACCGTGTGCGTAAGGTTAAGTTCTTTCAGCAAATGCTTCATTCCCTGTGCGAAATGACCTCGGTGGTCGCAAAATGACTTTTTCACGTTTATCCACTCAGCGAAGTAGCTGAAAAGATCGTTGCAAAAAGAACGGAACACACCAAAAGACATTAAAAAAGATAGAATCAACCTTGGAGTGGTGATGTTTTTATGAGCAGCTTCTCGTGGTAGCTGCAATTGAAGATCCCAATCACCACAAGTGACGAAGATAAATCTGAAAAGAACACTTTTCGATGGGATAGCTTCAGGCTCTGTTTCTTTAGAGCAATCCCGCAGGTCCGTCAAATGTAAGATTTCTAACCTGGAATCAATAATCCTTTGATTTTGCATCCATTCATCAAACTTAGAAAGAACTGCGGGAAGTGTTGGCTGGCCATCGACCATCTCCTGAAGGAATTGTTGATTGCTGAAAGTGCCGCAACCTGAATAATCCCGGTCAAGCGCGTGCAAAACGTTGACAATCGTGGATGAATGGTTGGTGAGACATACATGTGAAATCGAGATACCTAAAATAAATTGCAATAATAACGAAAAACGCACCTCATCGAATGTTTTTCCGTCTAATTGGATCACCGGGAATTCAATGATTTCCTGACATGGCTCCAAAGGTCCATTTTCGTCACAGGTTGCTTCGAAATCAAGGACAAGAAAGTTGTCAAATTCTTGAACAGGGAATGGCTGAAGGCCCGATGTTGTTGGAGTCATCCTAAAAACAGGTTTGTAGCTAAATAATGTTGTACTTGAAAGCTGTGTTGATAGGATGTGCCGGGTTGAAGTTGTTGTTTCTTTTGGCGGACTGTTTTTGACGCGAAGACGCCTAATGCAAGCTTATCGTCCAGAATAAAGATTTACCCAGCAGCGTGACACCGAGACCGGCAGGATGACTCTCCTGGATAGCATACGACAATCCTAAAGAGCGTTTTGTTGACGCGAATGAAGCAAAAAAGATGCAGGTGAAAACGAGCATACTAATCGAAATCAAGGTAAATGTGCACAAAGACACAGTTCATAATGCGTAAACTTCATAATTAATTTTTATCACTGATGAGATCGAGAAAGCACAATTTTTGCCACGTGAAAGGTATCCGTATTCGCTGAGCCACAACAAAAATCACATAACCGGTCGAAGACATCTATGACACTGTCTTGGCTGGGGAAACCCTAGAAGGTTCATTTCAATAAAAAAAAATTGAATGATTACCGCCATTCTTGGCGACACATTGGGCAGAGTGGGCGCGCAGTCGTTTGCGAGATTGTCCACTTGGTGATGCAGTGGGAGTGGAAAGGATGCCGACACATCCCGACTACCTAAAGGAGACGTATGAGAGGAGCAACATCGCAACCCGGAAAAGATCAACAACCGTTGGCCCGAAATCTTTACAAGTTGCGACTCGAACCACTTACCAATGGGCAGTCATCGCCTGGCATCTTGCAATTGACACAGCATGCTTCGAATGCCATTTGGCAGATGCCGCAAGTATCGTCCCCACCCTGACGCCATTTCCATTCAGCCGCCACCTGAACCAAGTAAGATCCGGAATATTGCTCAAAGCCCACATGCAAGGCCTTCACTGTGATTCCAAGCCGCGTAGAAGTTGGAAGTTCCACCGGAGCCGGGAGGCTGACAAGTGGCGAATTCTGAACAGATTATTTGGGCGAAATTAATTTAAAACCTCGTCGTTCGTGGAATCCCTGGATCGAGCCGAGCCGAAAAGGTCGAAATTGTGCTTGGACCCTAAATTTTGCCGATGTGCGAATTGATTCGCGATTACCAACTGGCTTCGGGCTGCTATCTGATGGACTGAGAGCTGGAGTGCTTCCCGTGAACTAAAAAGACTATTGATAGAGTTTCATACATTTACCATGTGCTTCCCAACACTTTCGCTACTTGCGCCATCATTCGAATCGTCGCGGTTAGCAGCTGCCTAAGAAAGGAAACCTGCGAACGAAACAAATTCGATACGAATCGTTCCTCAATGGCAGCCTCGATAACATCGGCCATTAAAACGTCGTCGTCACTGAGCTCATTGTCCAGAGTTAGATTGCTGGTTTCGGCATTGTCAGATTCGTCCATCGTATGCCTAAAATTCGGTTAGCATGGACATATGACAGCAGAGCGTGTAGCGAAATTTCTGCGATATGTTCAAGAATGCAACTCATTTTCACAAAACAAAATATATTTCGAAGTTTTATTCAGTCATTCTGTTGCCTTCGGTTCTTCTTTCACCCTGGCCATCTGTGCTTTCAATAACACCTAAAATTTGTTTTGAAATATTGCAAAGATCTACCTGAATCACTTGCTCCGGAAAACGTCGTTTTTCGCGAGCGATGCACAAGCCGCAAAATAAATGCCCAAAATGAACGGAGCACCCCTGTGGACGAGGAATTTGATAGCATAATCAACGAGGGACACACCTTGTCAAAGCAGACGGGCTGTGAGCAGAGATGACAGGGGGACCCCAGAACCAAAAAATCGGACAGCAGAGGTTTGCGACCTAAATGCGAGAGGTTGAAATGTTTCAAGAAAATGGTAAGGTGCCTTTGACTTTTGGGCGCGGAGTGAACGGATCGCGCATGAAATAGACGGGTGCAGGATAACTAAATACTTTTGGAAAAAATTTTAACACGTACTAGCCATCAATTGTTTTTAACTCCGAAAATAGACATTTCTCCGCGTGATGACAAATCGAACATTCGAAGGGCACGTACGGGTCGATGAGGAGCGGGTCTTCGTCCGGCAGAGCTGTGGCGCTAAAAATAATTATCCGCTAGCATCATAAGCAGTGGATCGTGAGTATAATCCTAAAGGCCCCGCACAACTGTCTCGATCAAAGCTTAGAAAATGGCGTTCGAATCGTACCTGTTCTCTGCATTTGCGGGCTCCTCCGACGTTGAAGGCTGTCCTGTTTTGATTTCCTTGGCCAAAGGTTCGCTTTCGCTCATTTCTACACCCATATTGACTGTAATCCATGGTGTCTAGTAGTTATGGCTGTCTCGCACCAAGACGCTCTTTTGTGTCGTGTTCCAAAAAATTTATGCATAATGCACATGAGGACCCTTACACCCATTGAACAAACAATTGGATAAATAAATAATGCTAAGGCAGAAAAGTGAAGGCCAAGAAGATCAGAAACTTCACAATTACCAGTGAGAAAAGTAGGTTGGAAAAATTTGGTTATTCCTAAAGCTCATCGTTGCCGTCTTCTACGGGCTCTGGGGGAGGTTCTGTTGCAACTGAAAAAATAGAAATGTACTCGAAGCTGCTAGAAATAAACATTATTTCCAGGATCGTTCCCTTCACCAACAGTCAAAGTTTCAGGGATTATCGTTAGAAATTTTCAATCACCACCAGACCCAGGGAAGGTGTCCAGGAAATAAAAAATTACCAAACGAAAAGCCCACTATTACAGCTCAAAATGGTCTTTGAGTTGTTCTGGGACCGCGTCGGGGTTGATATAAAGCTCGATGAGGACGTAGATAACAATCGTTGCGCCGAGAGGAGAAGAAGTAGAGGAGATGGGCGGCTAATGATGAGCATTGTGGCCAGGAAGAGACCACCGAGGCTCACCAGCCGCAGTAGCAGGTTAGGGCGGATCAGCGGTTGTTGGGGTGGCGCTGAATTTGGGAGCGTCTGGTGTCAGGAACAAAGGGGACAGTAGTGGGGTAAGGGTGCAGGGTTTTATAAGCATATTTTTGAGGCTTAGATATGTTTATACCTAGGATATTCAGCTCGCACTCCTTGGTGACATCGTTTTTCTTGTACCCGTCCGCACAATCGCACTTGTAGCTGCCGATGTCGTTGATGCAACTAAATACATCGTTCAGAGGCAGAATAAACCTCGACTTACACTTCATTAGCCTTGGTGCAAGCATGGAGTTCGGGTTTAGCACATTCGTCCACATCTGTAAAATGTCAAGAAGCGCAGAATGGACCTTACCAACACAAGCGTTCTTCGAATCACGCTCAAAACCGACCCGGCACTCGGTGCACTCTGTCGCTAACGGTCCGGTGCATCCGTTACAACCACCGTAGCATTCTGAAATTGGATAACGCTTTTTGAGTAGTCGACCGCTTCCTACCAGCGCAATCCACTCGATTCTCTTCCTTCTCCTTGAAGTAATAATTATTCTCGCATTGTCGACAGAGTAACCCTGCATAGCCATTGTCACAGGCGCACTTGCCAGTCCTGCGCGTGTTCCATCTCCCTAAAATTTGACATAGAAGGCCAATAGCAAACCCACATCGCATTTTCCATGACCGAAACAGGCAGCGGCTCCCTCAGAAATGCCAGGACAGGATTCACAATTCTTGCCGTATTTCCTATAAGAATCAAATTCAGAGGACTTTCAAACTCTCACCCTTTAGGGCGGCAAACTTTCAGCTCGTTTACACAACCAGTCACGAATCGGGGTTTCCTAAACAAATATTTTTAGCTAGCCACATACACTTACCTGATTCTTATAGTACCACTTCTCCACGAGCTCTTCGCTCTCCTCCATCAAATGAGCGCACTGAAATTGAATAGCGAAGATAAAAATGCAGTACCTTGAATTCGAGGTCTTTCACCTGATATAGCTGTCGGTAGAAGCAAGGGTGGACTTTTTACAAACTCCTTCCAAAGCTTCGATCAAACGCGTCTCACTAGAATTGAAAAATTTCCTTTAGCATCGAAAGACGCACCTCGTTGCATATTTGCCGAGATTCTTCTCCTCCCAAGCTGTGTCTCCGCCAGCGAAATGGTTTCGCTCGGTGATTTTGAGTCCCTGAAGGAATGATAGGCCGAGACAATCAACTGGGCCAGCCTTCACGACCGTTTCCGTTAAAAGTCGCATGTTAAACATTGTGGACTCGATGGGACAGCTGAAAGGAGCTGAGTAGTGCGAGGATCAGCCAGCCTCGCCTGGGTAACATCACCGCATGCCTAAAATTACCATGATTAACGATGGCGCAAGAAAACAAAGCAAGGTCGATTTGAAAACAAGAAGGTTGGAATGTGCTAATGAAAAGATCATCGCTTCTAGCGTTTTATACGGGTAAAGCAGTTTTCTGAGGGCGAGCATTGAAAATCGATAAAGGAGATGGTCAGGGCGGTCCATAGGTAGAGAGGAGTATTTGCGTTACGCTGACGTAGACTAACAGACCGATCGCCCAAGGCTATAAGACTGCGTTTCTTTGAAGCAAACAAGAGAGAGACTCCATGATGCTTGCTGAAATGACCGTCGAAAAGCTGAACTTGGGACAAGCGCGCTCCAAGCGTTGCAATAAGGGTAGACTAGCAAGCTTGGCTTATCTTTATGTGCGCGGGGCAGAGACGCAGAGCAGCCCAGCTGAAAGAAGCGAGCTAGCATCGACAGTTCTACGAAGAATGTGGATTCTTTGTCCAAAATGTGAAAAAACGCCATTGTCACATAGCCAGAGTAATAGTCGTGAAAAATTGAGAAATTTGAAAATCCGGGAAGCAGGGCCCATCTGGTCGCCATGGTAACCTAGACAAGCAAACGGCAAGGGTTTGGCCCAGTCACGGTAATCCTTGCAATGAAGGTCAGCAAGTCAAAAATTCTCGTCCTTGGCCCGCAAAAGGTAGGCTTGGACAAAGTGTGACTAGCCCATTTAGGCCGGAAAAACGACCATCTCTAATTACCTGGCCGACTCGTTGGAGAGTCAATATGGTTACCGGCCAACGAAAGGTAGGCGCCGAGCCTGAAAAACTCTTCTTTTAGGTGTGCACATGTCAAAGAACCCATTTTTTTAGGTGTGCGCATCGTCGAGTTCGAGAGCAATGATCTTGAACTGAAGGGGCAGAAGATCGGTAGGTGGCTTAGGTTGGTTCATGCTAAAGCCCTTAGACGCCGATGTCGAGCTCTGGGATTGCTCAGGCGATGAGAAATATAACAAATGCTGGCCGGCGCTTGGAGATGGGACACATGGCGTGATTCTGGTGGCGAGTCCGGAACGGCACACTGGCGATGATCTTATTCCGTGGTTAGTGAGCCCGTAGAAATCGAAAAACGTATCCGATATGCATCACCTACCTCTAGGAACGGGGAATTTATCGAGCGCGGTGATATTCCGATGAACCGCGTGCTGTTGGTGTTACTGGATACTGATCAGACCGCGACCAACCACTCGGCCATTTCCGGTGAGTATTCAGAGGACCAGGGCATGTCTTATTTCTGCTATCGTAGAATCTGTAGGAAAGTTTACAAAGAAATATTTGCAGAATTTCGCGTCCCATCCTCGCTCAACGGGGTCCATTGCGTTGCTGCCTCGCTGCCAAAAGATGGAGACACGCTGCGCCTCGAATTCAACTCATTCCTTGTCGCCGTCATATCCCAAGTCCACGACAAATAAAATGCCTTCTATTCCATATAGCAGATAATAAGTGAATGATTTATTCGGGCACAGTACATTAAGACATTAAAGGGCGAGGGGCTGTCAGCTTGACGGGCGCACATGTCATTGTAAATCTCTGGGGGCGGGGCTTCACTTGACGGCCGTCGTCGTCATCGGCTTTCCATTAAACACCTTGGTCAGGCTGGTCACTTCAGCGGCCACCGAGTCAATCTAAATGCACCATGTGTCTCTCTATCCTTTTGTGAAATTCTGCCTGAATTCGCTAATTACCTGCAGAGTGAGGTCCCGCATCTGCCGGCTGATCGCCTCGAACCCCAGCGGCTTCTCGACAATCGGCTAAAATTTTTGGGGGAATTTTGTCATGATGAGGATTTCGAAATATGACATTAGCAGCGTACCACTTTCTTAGCGGCGTCCTCGCCCGCGTATTCCGTATCGATGACATCGAGCTCACGAACCGATCTGCTTGTAGGGGCCACGACTGAAAGAGGCACGAATACGAACCGCAATCTGATTGAAGATAACCAAGCAAAGCCTTACTCGCTGTGTCCGTGGATCCGTTGCGTGTGGCCGTGCGAACGTGCCGACGAAGGGGTCTGGCTGTAGCGAGAAATGTCCTTCATTAATAGCTGCCCGCACTCTACCATGAGGGCTGGATGGTGATCGACTGGCCGGAGCTGCTCATCGACGTTGCCGTGGTGGGACAGGGCGGAGCGACGCCGGCACGCATCGGACACTCGTCACGGAAGCTGGAAAAATACATCGGAATGTTTCAAGGGCTCAGAGTAGCCGCTTACCATCCAATGATTAGCTGCTGGAACGGATCGCCATATTCGGGGAGGGCAGTCCCAATGATCGGGCGACTGTCCGTGAAGGACCAAGTCCTGATCTGAGCACCAGAAGCTCCAACGTACGAGGCGTACATCTGAAGCGAACTATTTTATGTTGATTCCGCGAAGTTGTCTTTCGAAGAGAAAGACTGAAAGGGGGATCAGTTTACCAGCTGCTGCTGCGATTGACGAGGATCCGGCTGCTCGACGGCTCCCTTCGGCAGCGGCGGCGAGCTGGTGAGGATGCGGTGCTCGGTGGGGATCGCCAAGTCTTCTTTCGACTGAAAAAAGCGGCTTCATCCACCTCGCGCTGGAGAGCCGTACCTTTGCTTTCCTGGATGCCGAAGGCGTGGTATTTGACGAGGTGTTCGGGGTGCTTCCCTTTGGCCCGACCTTCGGCTTCTTGTTCTCGCCATCCTGCTCTCTCTTCTTCTTCTTCTGCTTCTCTCCCAGCAAATCCTCCAGCGTCACCGAATTCGTCTGGGTATTCTGGGGGCGGAGGCGCTTCTTCCGGTCGCGAAGCCGACGCGAATCTTCCGGGAATGACTCTTGCATTTTCTTGTACGATTGCTGAAAGATATAACCCATGTATTTGTGAACTTCTTCTCAACCTCGAATTCAAAGTCGACGGCGGTGATGAGATCAGGGTCGACTCGTGTGTGATCTTCTTGCGTCGGATCCATCGCCGGCTCCTAAAGCAAATATTGCAATTGCTGCATGCCGATTAAAGCCTCTACCTTTTCCTTGACGAGCTCGACGCCCTTTGCCTTCTTCTGACCGCCCTCCTCCAGTGTCTTCTTCTTTTTGCCCTTCGAACTGCTTGTCGACGTCTTTGGCTTTTTGTCTCGCTCGGAGCCTTTCTAAAAACGATCAATGAGTTCGTTCTCTCAATTCGATACCTTCATCACTGGTCCCTTCTTCTGCTTGTCTTCCGGGCCAGCATCCTTTTTCTTTCCTTCCTTTCGCTTCGACTTTTCTGCGGCCAACAGCCCGGCCGAATTGCTGTGGGTGACGTCTTTGTTCTTTGGCAAGGCACGTTGACCAGCCGGAGATGGCGACTGTAATATTCTGTTAATTGAAAGCTGCTTCCGTACCAGCGTCTTCGTCTTCTTGGTTTTCGACGTCGACGAGCCGGAGGTTCGTTTGCGGGGCGCCGTCTTCGGGGCGGGGGCGGGCTTGTTCTGGCTGACGAGCTTCTTCTGCTCAACAACGCGAGTACCGCTCGGGACTTTGCCTGGTAGTCCGCCCTTCTGAAATCAGGGGATATTAAGAAAAATCGGTAAGAGTTTACTTTACCCCCCCCAGCCCAAGGTTCTCGAAAAGTTGTCAAAGTTTTTTCGTTTATTTTGATCAGGATTTTTGCACAAAAAAAAAATGGGAAGAAAAAAAAAAATAATGATATTTTAATTTTAAACCAAAAAATAAAAAAAAAAAAAAAAAAAAAAAAACAACCCCGGGGGGGGGAAAAAATAATTAAAAAAATTCGGGGAAAAAAAAACCGAAAATCGAACAGGAAAAAGCACCTTTTGAAGCGAAGTAGCAGCAGGGGCCTTCGGGTTCGCCTTCGCATTCTTGGCGACCGCAGCTGTGCCCGTCTGGCCCTTCTTCTTTTTGCACTTGCCCGTGCACATTCTGCAGCGAAATAGCACAATTTTGTGACAGCATTTAATTCATACCTTTAGTTGGCTGCTAGTTGAGTCGAGTAGTAAATCAAGTCGAGGCGACCGGGTTGGGAAGCGGATACGAAAAGTTATGCAGCGCTGTGATCCGTAGGGTTTTATACAGGGGAAAAGCTATTCAAATTATTCGCATATCCGGCGCCTGGGCCGAACAACAAATTTGTTAGGTTCACTTAGCTGTTTTTAACGTTTCGTTAATTTTCGCGATTGTTGTCTCATCATGAACGTTATTTTTTCTGCTAACCGCAATCGTTGTCAGCATTCTTTGGCTCGTTTTTTAGTTTAATGATAAGTGATTTATTTATAGGCCCGTCAGAAGCAATCATTAAATTATGCCAGTTCAATAAAAGCAGGCTCTGGCCACGATCAAAATGAGCGATAAATATAGCATCGGCATTGAAACGGAAGAAGCAGGGTTGGGCATAATGGGATAGAAGAAATCGGAGGGAAGTCGAAGGTCGATGTGGGGGATTGCAGCAAATTTGTAGGAGACCGCTGAAAGAAATCAAATGAACACTCGAAAACGTGTTTTGCGTTTTTTTGTGTAGTGCCCACCTTTCGTCACATCTTTGAAGGCGATCTGACGGGTGAAATAAGCTTGACGATCGGCCTCAAGGTCGACCTCCTGGTTTCGGGTCGAAAGATAGGCGCCAATAATCTGGATTGTCAGAAATTTATGGGGCCTTTTTCAGTTGGCTCGCGGATGGGCTAGTAAGTAAATTTAAAGTTTTATAGGTCTCCCCACCCTTATCGAGAAATCCTCAGTGGTGCCGACTTTTTGCGAATGCAATATCAAGACTGATGATTGTCGGAAGTGTACAACGAGTGCTGCTGGTCATCTGTTAGGCATTGTTAGTATCGTGCACTCCACAACTGACCCTTTCAGCGTCCAGCTGATTCCTTCTCAACACGGGAATCCCGTCGACAGCTCCTGGCGATGGGAGCAATTGCTGGGCAAAGGAACCCACTAACTCTTCCGCTATGTCGAATGCCTCAGCACAGGGGGGCCCTATTTCCACGTAAATCGATAAGATTACGGTTCTCACCTAACCGAACAGGTCGCTCTCATGGTCTTTCCAAATGTTACAAACTTTTCACTTGCTGAAGCGCATTCCGGAATGGTCGCCAGTTTCCAAGGGATATTGCCTAAAGGGGTTGAAAAGTTCTTCATCAAAGCCCCATACCGTTCTGAGTTTTCACCAAAAGCGGGTCTCCCGTCGAATATTCGTCGTGCCATCCCCGAGCCCCAGCACTTTGTCGAAAAATCACGGTGAATTGCAGCTGATGAACTCCGAGGTCTTCCGCAACCAACCGACGATAGGAAACTTTCGGAACTTCAGCGTTTGTAATTTGACGATTTGAGTCGACATCTAGTTGCAGTACCACCTGCAAATCGTCGCAATTCAACATTCTCAATCACCTCTTGAAGTACATTATCACACGTCTTCTCGTCTGGATCCCAAGAGGGAGTGAGAAGCTGCTGAGTCGTACTCCATTCAATGGTCGTGTTATCCTAAAAAGACTTGCTTTCTATAGAAATCTGTTACCTTGCTGCTGCCATCACTCAATGCCATCCCGAAATAATGTTTCGCATTGAAAAGAGATCCGGATTCGCACAAGCTCTGGTTCAACTCAGGCGAGGGCCAGAGACAATTGATCTTTGAGGAGTAGGGGATTTCTAAACAATTAATATTCACGGCTGCAACTCTACGCCCAGTTTACCTATCTCTGTCATACCCGTACATTGATCGGAAAAACTGCTTATTGGTAGTCTAAATGGGGTACCATCGACATAACGTACGACTTTTGAAGGCGATTCCTAATAAATAGTAGTTTTTAACAACACTTGAGTGATCTATCATACCTCATTCCCTTCAGGGTCAACCCCCGTAGTTTTTATGTACGATTCCATCTCTTCAATGGTATCCACAACCGGCACATTTTGTAGAATATCGGCGGCTAAAGGGCTTACAAGACAACAAGATGGTCCTACCCTTTCGGATGACACAGAACGGGTTGAATGTCGGCCACAACCCGGACCGATCGGCGCCTTTAGCTAGCGCGAAACATTCACTCGATTGAGCTTGCAAAACCTCATGCAGGAAACAAATAATTAACAAAATGGAGGCCATTTTGTTGTCCGAATCCCCCGGAAATTGTTAACTACTGCCAGCGTCAGCAGTTGCCATAGCGACTGGCGCGGGTCGCACCGACCTAAAAATACCCAAAGGCCCAATCTTCCCAAAAGCTGTTGAGGACGCCTGTCTAAGCGTGAATCTGCCAATTCCCCATGTTCCTTGTGCTCTTATCCACTAGTATCTGGGCATCAAAACTTTTCATCGCAAATGCAAATCACAACTAAAAATTGCCGATGGGCTGTACAGAATGTGTGCGGTGCTACTGGATAGGGAGGAGGATAAGTAAGAACGCCCGCGAGTATGAAGCAAGGGATGCGCATGTGAACCGGTATGAACACCAAGTCATTGGAGAAGAGCATAGCCAATTAAGGCTCCCGAAACAAAAGCACAGGTAATTTTCGTCCAGGGGGCAAAAAAACCCGTTTTTGTTTCATCGCGCCTCGAGAGCAAACTCTAGACTAGTCGAACGGAATACAGAGGGTGGCAACGCGGGGTAAACGGGAGAAACACGCGAATTTGGACAAATCTTAAAGGAAGGCGTACCCATTGAGCGCAAAGAGATGAGAGCAGATTGGGGGTTGAGAAGACTGGGCACACGTGAAAAGAGAATCCCAGCAATCGGGAATTTACATTGAAAGGGTTCGAGTAGAAAACACACACAAGACTCATCACAATCATTGGACCAAGATTGGCTAATGTAACCGAAGTAAAAATATGGCTTTACTCGTTGACTTCCATCGCAATATTCTCATCGACATGGTGGACGTCCGGGCTTGCCCTAAGCAAAATATTTAGAGCCGGAAAACAAAAAGAAACCTTCGCTGATAGACGAGCAAATAAGGACTGTCGCTGATGTAGGGGTCATCCGGAGCCGCGATCTCGTGTACAGAGGAGTCGTTGAATTCGTACCTAACGGAGGAGATTATCCCTTTTTCTAGGCATACCATTTCCCATTGGGATTCAATCCGGTGGCCTTGTAGTGCCCGCCGGCCAGCACTCCATAATGATGGGACATTCCGATGAGATCATATTGGACATGCTCGTGCTTGTCATTTGCCAATTTGTCGTTCAACTCCAAACCCCTAAAACAGAAGAAAATACATAACGCGGATTCACTTCATACCTAGACGGGATCTGCACTTGAATCCCAATCTTCTCGCGATGCCACCGGTCGTAGATGAAGCGCTTGAGGTGGATGATGAGCACCTATACGGCATTGTACTTTCAGAGAAGCCAAAACTCACATCAGGCAACTTCCAGAGGTCAAGACGCTTCGTAGCACGCTTATGCTCCTTGCAGCGAGGGCAGTACCAACTGTCGTTCTCGCTCAATTTCTCATCCTTGGTGAACAAGTCGATGCAATCCTTCAGCGTTATCAGCGTCGGCACAGGGACCCTGCACTGACGATCGACGAGGGCCTGAAAAGTGGTTATTGTAGCAAACACGAGTCCCGTACCTTGCCATCTTTCCCATTAAAGATTTGCGGATTCTGCCAACGGATCACCAAAGTCGTCACGGAGACCCCGCGGATGCTTTCTTCGTTCAACGGCGAGAGGCCCTCGGGGGTCTCGAAAAAGATCTAAAAAATAATCGTATTCTCGGGTATTACTCGGCGGCACATCGCTTTCCATTCCAATCGTACCATCTGCCCATGGTGGGGGGGGGGGGGGGGGGGGGCCTAACGGCAACCGAACGCCAAGGTTAGGCGAATTGCGCAACTCGCTCGAGGGGCTGTTGCTCTGGCTAGCCTGGTATTTGCTAAAAGGCCCAAAATGTCTCCGTCCAACAGCCCATGCTTCGGAGGGCCTAGCATCGAGCTGCGAATTGCGCAAAAACTTAGGTCCAACCGCGAACACACACTTTTTTTGGGGGATGTTCGTTAATATTGCGCTGAGGGCCGCGGGTTTTTTTTTACAAGTCGCCCACCGCCGGTTAGTTGTAATTCCTAGACGTAGCGGGCCACCTGCTAGATCATATCACAAAGATCGGACAAGTACCCGGGTGGTAAAGTTTATGAGAGAGCTGTATAATTCACCGGGGTCACCGGTCGCCGATTTGCCACAGGCGGTCTGGCACCGAGGTTGCCCGCAGACCAGTGGTACCAGTACCAGGGAAAGTGGCCGCGGGAAAGATATCCAAAATCCACACCTCATAAGGGACTCCTTCGTCTGCGTCATGCACCAGCTGCGGATCCTTGAAGAATTCGCTACGGATCGTCGGCATCGCCACATTGTCAACCCACTCCCTGAATGACACCATGAAAAAAAACAATTTAGTGCCTACCTATTGATTTCGACGCCCGGGCTGATAGCGAACACGTAGGGCAAAGTAACGGGGCGTTCGTTGCTGACGGATTGGTTCTTGACCACGACCATGAGCTGTTGTTCAGGGGAATCTAAAAGTCAGCCAATTCCTGATTACAAGTGTCTAGAACATACCAACGAAAATGCCATAAATTTTGTTGTGGTGTTGCTGCTGGTGGTACGAGCTGTACGAATTATTGATGGCCACCGTGTCGTCGGCACGAAGGAACTGGACGTTCTGACGCTCGTCCATCTTCCACAGGACAATCTAAACACAGTTTGAAGTCGAGGCAAGAGAAAAATTTACCGGTTTTTCCTTGTATTCAATGCTCTTCGCCAGATCGTCTTGGATGATTTTTGTGGCCTCGGGAACGGTGGTGCTCCTGGTGACCTTCATGGCGAACTGAAAATTAAACATTTCTGGGGGTAAAGCTAGATTGGGCACTCAATATTCCATTTTTAATCAACTCCATATCATATTTGATACATTTTTCTTTTATTTTGCTGCTAACGCTTAGCATTTTCGCTGCCAGAAGCCCCAGCCGTTATTTGAACGCAATTGCGCCATCGGGCTCCTCTTCGGGGATGACCTGGAGGGGCACCTCGGCGGAGTTGCGCAACGGAGGCCGTCGGGTCAAGCCCTATCTCCCACACGGCATCCCGGGGGGCGGGACTCTAAGGACAAGCTCGGTCGCCGATCCAATGGATCCCTCAGTCTATGCCTACGGTCCTTACAGGTCCTAGCATAAACGCCCAATTTGCCGGTTATTGAAAAATGACCGCCAAGATTTTACATCCGACTAATTCCCCCATCCGCCCACGAAACACAGGTAAGTCCCGGGGAGCTCAAGCTTTTTTAATTAACCGATTTACGATTATGCTCTTTCAGCTGGCTCCGCCCCCATTTATCTACCATCTTACATGGCTGAGGGTCAGCTTTGCAGCGTGTGTGGAGATATGGCGACTGGCTTGCACTACAGGTAAACAATCTCCCCCGATTCCCACAATACAAATTAGGGCCATCACTTGCGAAGGCTGCAAGGGCTTCTGGCGCCGCACCGAGCAGAGACACCTTGACTATGTGTGCCGCACAGGACAAGAACAATGCCCGATTAACAAAGACAATCGCAATGGCTGCCAGCGCTGCCGCTATAACAAGTGCAAGGCTGTGGGGATGAGCTCTGACCGTAAGTAGTTTTTCCTTATTTAAACAAAGCCCAACAAAATCTGTGTTTGCGAGATTCGGGCTTTCAATAACAAAACAGAGGTAACTTTTTCATAGGAATGCAGAAATGCCTAACACCGTAAAAAATTATAGTCTTGCTAATAATATTTAATTATATTTGAAGTGGAAAACTATACAAAAACTTCGAAAAATCCGTTTCATATTACAAAAATTCCATCCCATGGAAAAATTCTGCCTCCCATGAAATTTACGAATTTTAGTGGTGCTGACGGAAAATGAAAGAGCCCAGAAACGAGATCTCATCAAAGAAAACCGTGTGCGGAAAGCCGTCAAGGAAGTCCTTGTCACTCTGAAGACACCTTCCACCGAAAGAGAACATCAAAAGGTAAGTTATCTCACTATATATAGAAAATAGTTTCTGTGTGTGTGTGCATTTGCATGCAACTTCCGTCAGCGAGTTCCAGTAGTATCTCGACAGAGCGAAGTTTTTAAGATACGTTTGATACGTCATTAGGTGCGTAATGCTTCCGAGATGACTGCACACGAATAAGATTTTGCAAGTTCTTATTTTCAACATTAAAAATGGTTTTTTGTTTAAAAAACGGGCGCCCTCTCTGTTAGGAAAAAATTAGCATGCACCGGAGGTGGCGATAGCCTATATAATCCGAGAGAGGGAGCGTTTTTCATTATTTCTCATGACAAATTCGGGCGAATTATGCAAAGGGAGAATTTGATGGGCTTATACCGGGCCGGGGTTGAAAAGTCGCGAAGCGGCTTTTCAACCCTGGTTCTAGTGAATTTTATAACTATTATTAGGAACTCGGTATCGTAATTGAAACCGTGACTAAATTCTACTGCGACAAGCTTGATTTACCACTGCCTCAATCCGATGCTGACGGAACCGCGTCAGAAAATGCATATATGGAACTCTTGCGCCCATTCGTTAGGCGAAGTCGAGAGTTTGCGCAGGCCATCAAGTCATTTGACCAGGTAGAGGCTAGTTGTTTTTGCAAAAAAAGAGTTTTGCAGTTGAATCAAACAGCCCAAGAATCGCTGCTTCGAGCCTCACTATTAGAAATCCATCTTTTGCGGTTTTTGTCATTCTATGACCCTACGGAAAAATGCTTTGTTCCGGAACCAGAAAAGAAGATTACCGTCGATGTGCTTCAAAGTGTTTTTGGCGAGGTTGGTTTCAATTAGTTCCTAGCTTAGGCTGACACTATGTATTCCAGAAGCAACAATCACTCCTCAAAGAACTATTGCTGATTGCCGAACAGGTCCACGAGCTGCAAATGGATTTACGGCAAATGGCCATTCTAGCTGCGCTCTTCTTCTTCAACCCCGATAATGCGCTTGAGGTAAGTCGTCCAACAAATAAAAAATATTCCAAAAATAGCACGACGGGTTTTTGCGTAAAAAGTAATAATAACGGTTTTTAGTATGCCGGCATTCTAACGCCCACACACAATGTGCTTTGGGACGCTATGCGTCACATCGTTGACGAGGAAAGCGACGGAACCGACCCCAAAAGGTACAGAATTGCATGGAGTCCTAGATTTCATTATTCAGGTGGAGCCTACTTATGACAAGAATTTTTGGCTATCGCCAATTCTGCCAAAAGCTCGGGATGATGCTATCCCCGGCGAATTATAGGCTTTTTAGCACAATTTTAAATGTCTAATAGCGGAAGTACGGGCGGGCAGGTAAGTTTCGGACCAGGTAAGTGGTTGTCATTATGGATTTTCATTTATTTTAAAAAGACCGGACTTCTAAATGGCAGCAGGGAATATGTGCAATGCAGTATCTAATTTTAAACCTAGATACGATTTTTACAATCATTTCTACGCAGGTGACAATGTGCAATGTCTTCAGTTAGAGCTGATAAGTGTGTAAATCGATGGCTAAAGAACAAGCGCCTGATGAATATTATGTGTATGTCGGGGCCAATAATACCTAAGCAGGTTACCATGTGCAATGTTTTGGCGCGCGGCCGCGCATCGAAATAAAACGAAATTTCGATGGCTCCAATATGTGTATGTGCGGGTGGAATGTGCAATGTGCATAGAAAAAAATTCATGGGTTTTTGTGCATGTAAAAAGTCAAACTAGAGCTTAGGCCGTATTTAACTAGAAGGAAAATCAATACAATTTAGGCAGAATTACAGCAGGTCGCCTCTCTGCCACCTTTTCATGAAAACATTCTATCAAAGCTCAATTTTGGATGTTCAATAAACTCTTTCAAAGTCCTTACCAGAGCCCATTTCTTGTCAGGCTGCATCAACAAAAACATTTGCTCAAATTGCTTCTCAGGGATGGGCAGCGGCAGGGAAAGGAAGCAGATCGGGTCGAACTTGATGGATATCTGGGAGATTTTCAATAAAGATAGACGAAAGAACAAACTACCTTCATGCATGTGGGACAGGTCAAAGTACTCTTGATTTGCCCGTGGATCTTGTCGACGATGATGCTGTCGTTACGTGCTTTGTACTGATCCCACTGCAGCTTGGCCAACTAAAAAACATTGGGCTCAGAAATTATAGGTAAAGTTACCTCCTCGTCAGACTTATTTTCGTCCTCGTCATTATCCGCAAAGTAGGGCTTGTTCTTGATCCGATTCAAGTCTTCATGCAGACCGTCCAGGACAAAGGCCATCAATTCTTGGGAGTCTTGTTGGCTGAAGCCGCTAAAGCGGGGCGCAATCTGTCCAATGACGGTCTGAAAGGGGGCCGTGAAAGTAATACCGAAGGCACGTATCTCAATAAAAATAAAATTGATACCTTAATTTGCCTCGGGCTGATGCTGCTGTTTTCTCCGCTCCATAGCTGCTCCAAGAGGTCAGCAAAGGCATGGGCCAAATCGCCACCTAGACGTTTGATTAAACGCCACCGATCGGAAACCGGCTTACCAGTTCCGAGCGGATTCTGTTCGTTGACCTCGCCCTTGTAGTGACCAGACAAAAAGTATTGTCTGAGCGGCGGCACATTGGACAAACATTGCAGCGAAGAAGCCATGAAGCAAGTATTGCCTAAACAAAACCTCAGCATCGGAAAGTAATAATACCCAAGTTTTGAAGTCCGCAAACGCCCGGGATCTGGTCGGCAACACGCGCATAGGAGAGGCTGAAAAAATTAATGGATTAGTGTGCCAAAAATAGCGCCGCTCCCCAAGTGACAAAGCAAGGATTAGCGACAAAAATAGATCATAGGGGAGGTACGTTTCTCGCCAACGAAAAGCTTGATTGCCAGTTATCCATCAACACGACAATGTAAAGAATGTGTTTTTTGGGAAATTGATAAAATCGGATCGTCAGCGCCAGAATTTTTTTGAAAGAGCTTTGTCACCTGGATGGATAACGGGCACACGCGCTTCACAAGAACTAATTCGATGGCAAGTAACGCACCTCATGTCCCCGAGGATCCCGCCAAATGCCAATCGGAGGATTCGGCGGAGCCGACGTGCCGGACCCGAATAGACAATCTCCGGGACGTACGGGATATAGAAGGCTAACGAGAAAATCGGCGCCACTATTGTCCACAGGACCCCGTGAAGGGTCACAAAGAAGAACGGCAACCAGCGGTGTGAGCTAATACCACGAGGTTAAGCAATTAATCAGGTGCAGCACGGTGTGAAAACGGAGGTACTAAAGTTCACCTTCCTCCACCATTCATCGATGGGCCGTTCCGAGACCGCGGCGCGGGCGGCTGAATAACTCCATTGCCCTCGTCATCGAGCACATCAATCAGAACCTGCAATATAAAAAATGCAGTTTTAGTAAATTTAGAGTGTACTCTTGCCCTCAAGAAACACACCACTTGGTTGAAGGTGAAGAAATGCTCCCAGTTGGTCTTCATCTCGATCGTCAGCAACTCGTAACGATCTTCGTCC
The DNA here is from genome assembly GCA_958295435.1 of Mesorhabditis spiculigera. Taxonomy (NCBI): domain Eukaryota; kingdom Metazoa; phylum Nematoda; class Chromadorea; order Rhabditida; family Rhabditidae; genus Mesorhabditis; species Mesorhabditis spiculigera. The sequence goes on along the minus strand of CATQJA010001768.1, from coordinate 128,503 downwards.
TAGAAGAATCCGTCATATTAAAAATATTAAAAATAGACCAGACCTGGTGATGAATATAGAAACGGAGCCGATTGTGCGGTGTCTGGCCCAGTCCGAGAGCTTGAACGGCCTTGGTGCCGAGAGTCCCTAAGAAAAATTTACGCAACGAATCAACAACTTACGAACGGTGTCGGTTGGAACCACCGGCAAGGTGGCTGTTTGCTTACGATCCCGAGCCAGTGAGACCTAAGCAAGGTTTTGAATGAAAGTATATATGAACCGTCAGAAATTTGGCGTAGACTTCAACAAATAGCTCTTGCTTGACCGGATGGAGCTCCACCTTCCGCTGAATCACGTCTCGGTCATCATCGACAGCGCCAAACGTGTTGTAGAAAGCGAGGAATTGCTGAAAACCGAGATGATTACCATGAGATCATACACGCCGAGCCGAAAAAGTTAAAAAATCCTCACCTCTTTTGGCACTAACTGGTAGTCCAAGCCCTCGACCTGGTTTTGCTTCATATACCAACGATCACCTAAAAAATTTAGATGCAAGTGGAGTTTGGGTACCTCGCTTTTCGGATATTTTCGAGCAATCGATTGGCGTAATATCCTCCAAGTAACCGGCGCCGGCCGCTTGCACAAGGCGTTTCCACCAATCTGTCGATAACACGTACCTAAAGAGAATGCCAGGCTTGCAGCGAAAATTACCAAGTATCGTTTTGAACAAGACGCGTGTTCTCCACGTCATCAATCAGCGCGCTAAGCTGATCCTTGGTGGTAATTTTCTGGACGTTGACCTCGCTGAAACAAAAGATTCATCAGCCCCCTGCGGCAAGACCGACCTTGAACCATCCATAGGCTCATCGACGACGTCCTCTTGAGTCATGGTTCGCTGTATTCAACAAACCCTAAAGAAAGCCAATAAGTTTAATGTACAGAAGTCAGAAGAGGGAGAGAGAGAGCCCGAAAATTGCAGACCGGGACTTGTTTTTTGAAATACCCTAGAAGGTCCCCCAAATGTTTTAAAGTTATTTCTGGTCTATCAGGACACGTATCACCGTTTGAAATAAAAAAATCTGGGCAAATCATAAAATTGATTGCCCGGGGAAAGATGGCTGGCCGAAAGTCCCGTGACAGCGAGTGAGGTGTAAGGAAAGCATGGAAATAGAGAAAAGATGGGCCGAAAGATTGATACCGTACACGACGTTCACGAATATTCGAATCAGAGCGGAAAACGTAACTAGACAATGTACGAATTGCAGAGTTAGTTGTATCCGGAATGATGATTACTTCTTTGAAACAGCGCGACCAATATTCGGAAAATCCGAGCGATTTCTGTGGTTGGAAATAGTGGGGGCAGAGGATAGGGGGTGTCTCTCGTTATCTAGCGCTCTCTCCCTAGAACACAGTTCGATGCGTACAAAACGTATGAATCTTCGAAATTGTCCAACTTTGCAAGTTCCAGCCAAAACAGAATCCAGCGGCAAAAGTTCTTCTATGAAAAGCTCGCTTTCGACGGGGCTGGCACGGAATGTCAGCAAGTGGGTCTTGGGGACAGCTGATCGTTCTCAGGGCCCGTCGCGGGACCCAATCGCCCGTCATGCCGGCTCCTCTGTAAAAAGCTAATCGCTCAATGAAGCGTTCTCCAACTCTAAATGTTTGGCCTTTGGCCTTATTTACGACCTTCGAAATCCCCAGATCAAACAGCTAAATCTATCAGAAAGGCTAGGCGGATGTGTTACATTCGAAATCTTAGCCCCAGGCTTCCCCTAGCGACGTCGCTGGGCTCGGAGCTTTGTAAGAAAACTTTATTGCTGCCCGGCGAATCGATCGATCTCGGCAAGTGCCGCGGAAAATTAATCTCTAAGCCGAAACATGTTCCCAACCAGCGAATCTGCACATTTTGGTGAAGCCTAAAAGCTGCGAAATAAGTGCGAAACACTTCCGATGTGTTAGACAAAAGGATTGTGGCCGGTAGTTTCTATATCGGATGGTGTCTATTGCGCGCAAGCATTTTCGATCTACAGCAGATTGTAATTTTATGATATTGAGCGTGATTTGATAAGCTTTTCGTTTTTCTTATTATCTCTCCTTTATTCGGACGCTGTCTACAACTATTTTTTTTTCATTCCAGGCACGCGCTACCCAAAAAAAAACCCGTGTGAAAGTGGAGCCGTCTGGTGGCACCGTAAGGGAAGAATGTCTCTCCCAACGGGCTCTTCCCCTATGGTTCGCCACCAGTCGCCGATGCTGTCCCCGTGCTCGCCACCATCGACGCTCTCGACGCAGCAGCCCTTCTCTGGCGCCAGCACTGCCACTCAGTCGCCAATTTTGTCGCCAAAAAAGTAAGAATCATATTTTTTTTCAGCTTATATTGTTCTTTGCAGGGCGACAAAATTGGTACTGCTGCATCTCCCCTTCGGCCTGCATTCCAAGGTCGAGGTGAGAAGCGGCGAGTCAGCGTGTGACGCCATCGCACGGGTAACTCATTTTGTTTTTGTTTTTACAAGGTTTTTAGGTGCTGCATAAGCGACGGATCCAGCCGTCGCTATGCCACGTCAGTGATTCGTCAAACCCGAAGACTGAGCGTCTTGATCTCACGGTTAGAATTTTTCGATTTATTTGATCCCTGTTTTTAGGAAGAAATGGAAGTCATCGCGAATCGTCTCGCCAACAAGGAACTTTGGGTGCACAGCGAGTACTTGGACACCGTCAACCGGATAGAGCACACGTTCCAAAGGTAAGGAATATAAATTGGGCCGCCTATTTTTTGCTTTTAGAAAGACGTTCATCCCACCCCAAACGTGCGATGCGTGCAAGCGGCAAATGTGGATTGTGAGTAGCCAGTTGAATTTTGTCATTTTTCATTAGGCCTACCGCTGTGAGTACTGCAATGTCAAATTCCACCAACGATGCAGCTCAAAAATTCCGATCTACTGCGACCTCTTACAGCGAGGAGATGAGGTACTTGAATTGTTGGAAAATAAATGATGTTTTTAGACAATCCTGAACAAGCTCCGGGACTTGTGTACACAAAGCACTGACGGGCAATTCGCGGAAGAAATTCTCACAAAGTTCATCGAGCCTTCATCACCGTCTGTCCGACAACCGCAGCACAGCCCTGGCGACCGGGAGATCCAAAGGTGATTCGTACCTGCGTGGTTGCTTTTGAAGATTAGAAATTTATCCATAAGCTATTTTCAATTTTCACCTTGTCAGAAAACGCGCCGTGAAACGAAGCAATGCCCCTCACATCACCCACACTCCGACTGCGTCAACCCTATCCTCAGCCCCATATCCGCGCGATCGCTCCTCGTCGGCGCCAAATATCAATGCCATCAACGAAGAGGGGGCGAGCCTGGAGCACGATGTAATATTTTCAACGGCAGATTTTCGAATTGCTCCTATCTTCACAATCTCTGTACTTATAGCGCGTTATGGCCGAGCTCGAAAAGCGCGATGATCCGAAGATAATGAACTCTGCTCGTCATCCGGGTGCACAGCGATTGATCACGACGAACAGACTTCAAACTGGCGGATCACCGTGTTCATCTACATCACCCTCTTCAACGTGTTCATCGCCACCGGCGCACTCGCTTCATCCGTCTCATCTGTTCCCAAATGCGATGCCGCTCACGCCTCCACAGAGCGCCCCGCCTCAAAAAGTATGTTTGGCGACTTTTTTTTGCTTAGTGTATGTTTTAGGTTTCGACACAGTTCTTCCGCGGTCGAAGCAAAAGTCCCGGGGACAAATTGGATACGATTCAGCCGCTTCGGTCAAAGACTAAAAAGCAGTTGGAGGATTGGGAGGTACTAGACCTTTTTTCGGCGTATGACAATTTGTGTGCTAGATCGATGCTGCGATGATATCTTGCCAGTTCAAAGTCGGATCTGGATCATTCGGGACAGTTTTCCGTGCTGAATACTTCGGGCTCGTGGCTTTGAAGCGCCTCAATGTCCTCGACCCGAATCCGTCACAACTCCAAGCCTTCAAAAATGAGGTTATTTTTGACTACTGCATTTTTCATGATTGTTTAGGTTGCATTGCTAAAGAAGACTCGGCACCCGAACGTCCTGAACTTTATGGGCTGGGTGCGTGAGCCGCAGCTGGCTATCGTCACGCAATGGTGCGAAGGCAGTTCATTGTACAAGTATGTGTTCACCGGATTTTTTGTTATTTTTATTTAGACACATTCATGTTGTGGAGCCGAAGAAGGAATTTGAGCTAACAAGTGTCCTCGATATTTTCAAGCAAGTCACCCTGGGGATGTACTTCTTGCACAGCAAGCGCATCATACACAGGTGCACAGCTTGCCTCTCAACTCATCGGAGTTTTTAGGGATATGAAATCGAACAATATATTCTTGACGGAGGATAATACCGTCAAAATCGGTGATTTCGGACTGGCCACTGTCAAGACGCGATGGAGCGGTGCGCATCAAAGTCAGCAGCCTACAGGCTCCATACTTTGGATGGTAGGCTTGGTGATCGTCTGACCATTTCTGGTGTCTTATAGGCTCCTGAAGTGATTCGGATGCAGGACCCGAATCCTTACACCTATAAAAGTGATGTTTACGCGTTTGGAATCGTGATGTACGAGGTGCTGGCCGGTCTGCTTCCATACAGCCACATCAACAGCCGCGACCAAATTTTATTTATGGTTTGTAGCTTCAGACTGTATTTATTTTTTCTGGAATAGGTTGGTCGCGGTTTCCTCCGGCCCGATTCGTCCAAGATTCGCCCTGATTGCCCCAGAGCGTTGAAGGAGTTGATGGACCGATGTATAAAATTCGATCGCAATGACCGCCCTGGGTTCAACGATGTATGCGTAATATTTGATAACATGATTTGTTCCGTTTAGGTCAGTGATAGCCTGCAGGAAATCGCGTTGCCGAAATTGACCCGATCCGCCTCGGAACCACTTCTTCACACAACGAGTATCGAATTCTGGAGCAAGCGTAAGGAACATGACAATTTCGAGAAGCCTTCTGTCGCAATGCAAAACATGAAGTGCTACATGTAAGTCGGCTACCCGAACTATTTGGGTAGTCACTTGCTCAGAATACGCACTTTTCGGAATTTTTTTCCAATCGCCGAGGCTATTCGCTTTTCGTTATCTTGAAAAACCCTTCATTTAGACGCAGCTGCCAGCTTCCTGGACTGATGAGGGTTGATTCGGCCGTGTTCTCTTCGTTGCTGATCTAATTATCCATTACCATTTCACACAAGCTTGCGGCACATTGTTCGTGCCTATTTGTGATATCATACCCCCACCCAGCTTCAGCCATTGATTGGATTGTGGGCAATGGGTTTGTGAGAATAACCTGTGAAATCTGTGTGATCATCTCTCTCCTTTTGACCCCCTTTGTCGTAATTGTTAATACCGCCCAATTATGTTGAACTCTTATCCTGGGCTTGTTTTCTGTGCAGCGTCGAACCAGAGCACTACCGCCACAAGGTTTTGTGCTGGACGCACTTCTGTTCGATAACTTTCCCCCAAACATCCCCACCCACTAACATCTCCCACCAAACGACCAAGCTGTCCACATTGTGACCCCTAAGTTTTGGGCCACCACCTTTTATTGTTCTGCTTCCCAGTGCTCTAACACGCTTCCATTTAATGTTATAAACATTTTATCAGACAAAACTCTGGATACGGCACACCGGTTGGCACGCGCGGTTTTGCATTACCGAGAGGTTAGGAATATTTGAAAATCTATGATGAAGAGTTATGAGCATCGAAAACATCCTTGAAAACAGAACACTAGATTTTTGACAGGGTGTTTTTCAGATGGATACCCAGAATCAACTGTCGGGAATCCACACCAAACTTCGACAGCTCGACCTTCGTAGAGACGCTGTAAACAAAGAACGGTTTTATATACTACCGTCGGTTGAGGTGTGACTATTAAAAAACCAATTCAGTGCATTTAGCTGATTTTGGAAGCGTTTCACCATAATGTCAATGAAGCGTTGACGGCTCATCTCGAGCAAAAGTTGTGGAAGATGGCCAAGGAGATGATCGACTCCGTATCTAAAGGCTCCAATGACATGACCACAGTCAAATACGTAGGCTGCTTGGCGCTATTTCGGAATAGGGGACCCACTTTGATTACCCTGAAAACCACTTTTTCTGGTGCAATTTTGCGCGCTTGTTCCCAAATACGGTGTCCCAGCCCGTGAAAACGTACATTTGTACAAAAATATTTTATCTTGATAGGATGTCTTTAGGACACGAGACGGGAGGTCTTGGCGTGGCCAGCGAACTTGCTAGCAACCCACTTGGATTACTCTAGTTTTGGCTTGAGCTTGACTTGACTGGAACACATGCGCTAAGTATAATCTAGTATTGGAACAAACACGCTTCTGTGTTTTAATAACAGCTTATCGCGACCTTACTTTACGTTACAGGGGCGAAGAGCCAGCATAGTTTACAGGTGGGCTCTACTCACGTCATCATCGTCATCAGGGTCGCCTAGGCTTGGTCTCAATCAATCTAAGATCGGGCTTACTAGCATTTAGCATTATTATGCATACGTTTAAGCTTATCCTCCAAAAACGGAGCTAGGAGTGTATTGTAGCCAAAAGTCGGGCCTGCGCCGCTAGGTTCCCTAGCAGCCCATTAAACTAAAATCTTTTTTTGTGAAAATGTTAGGTTTTAAAATTGTAAGGTGTTTTTTCGGGACCAGCGCGCAAAACTATCCAGGAAAACATCGCACAACCCCCAGTTTTGGTATAAGAAAAGTGGGTCCCCTATTCCGAAATAGCGCCGGCTGCTTCGGGTTACTAAGAGCAAACCTCCTTTTTAGAATGGAATCAATGCCTGCAATATGTCTCTATCATGGTTCGTCGATCTGGCGCTTTTAGTTCAATCGGGTTGCGCATTCACCTTTGAGGCAGCCCCGGCGTTTTTAAAGTCTGCTGAATTTGATTTTACAAGCTCCAAAACTTTCTAGGGCCCTCGATTCGATGTACAACTCCGGGCCCCAAACGCTTTCTCGGATACGGTCGCGCAAATTCGAGTCGTTTATCTGCCTGCGCGTGGGTGACGTGATGAGATACAAGGTAACGAGCTTGTAGTCTAGCGTAATTTCCCTAGGGGAATTTGAGCGCTGCGGATGAACTCTACGCGGCTTCGATTCGTGTTCTACCGCTGCTTGGCGACCCGTGGAACCAACGGGGACTCTTATTGGCCAAACGGTTGGTAACCAGTTTTTTCGTTCCTTGACTTTCCGGTCCGCGTTGGGCATGCGGCAGTTTCAAGAATATTCTCGATATCGCCTTTACTTCTGGCTTTTTCAACCCTTTTTTAATGCGTGCAATGGCTTTTCCTTATATCGCACCTTGGGGATTCATACTTTAGGGATGTCCTGAAATGCCTCTACTTCCACTATCGGGCTCTTCATTGCCGATTTTCGTTTATTGGCGCAACCTCAAACATCCAGAAGATCTTTCAAGAACACTCGGAAACAAGTACGTCTGTAAAATGTTCGCTTGATCCAGCCTTTCTAGCCGTGCTAGTCGATTCTCCATTTGTGGATAGGTTCCTGCACGTACTATCCAAGTTCTACTTCGTATGGATGGCTCATTCGTTTCTAAAATTGGTTTTTTTAGATGACCCGGGTCCATCAACGTTTGGTCGACAGCCTGTTGGAAGAGGTGTGGATCATTGGGGGGATATTTGATTCTATCCCTATTTTAGTGCATTACAATGGAGGCGATTGTCCCGCTGCTTGGTGTACTTTCCGAATTGGGCGTATCCAGCGATGAGAAGGCCATCATAGATGCCATTTACCGGCTTGTCGATGGGGCTGTTGCGTCGATTGCGAGAAGGCAAATGGTGAGGTGTTGATTATTTCCATCTTCTAAACCCCGTTATTCAGGATGGCTGCTCATCTGAAAAGGAGCTATGGGTGTTGGCGTTATGTTTGCGCGTCTGCAGCCCTGAAGCCCTCAAGGCAAAACCGATAACCGACCTCGTTCAGCGACTACTCGATAACGAAGTACCCATAAGGGATTCGGAGCTCACCAGATTGTATGCAATTTTTTGGTGTATATCCAAATTTTTTTCCAGTTGGCTGTGCTTTGAAGACCCCTGTGATCGACCCTTAACCGCTGGTGGATTGGCCCGAACATTGTGTGCGATTAGGGACGGTGAAGTGATGTGAGAGCTGGCTTTTGAGCTTGGATTGACGCTGATTTTAGTAATCGTAAGGAGATTAATTCTGGCGCGAAGTCGGAACAGCTAGCTCGAAAGCCTAAAGCAGCGCTCCGAGCAAGGCAAGATTGCCCAAAATTGGACGCCGTAGTCAGCCGGCCAATGCCATCAGAAGATGATGAGGCGGAAGCGGAAGATCAACACGGCGAATCGACGGTGGCGGCAGGTCGAAGAAGGGAGCGAGCAGAGTCAGAGTCCGAAAGTGCCGGCGAACACGACGATGAAGAAGAGCCTGGTATTTTTTTTTACTTTGAGCCATAAACCCTAGAGCCAGTATCCAGACATTAATGTTTTGGTACCAAAATCTGATTGCGATTCTATAAAGGCTCTCTTTTCAGCAATCGTCGAAATGAGCCTCTCTGATGATGATGACCCGGGTCTTGTTGCGAAACCTCGCCCTGGAAGGTATATTTATGGATGGATAATTAGGCATGTATAATCCTGCACCACCTACTTGCCGAAAGGTCTTGCCGTTTCCTGGAAAGTAATTAAGGCTCTCTCGCCCTCTAGACATCAATTCCGCGGTCTTGGATAATCTGGGCTCCCCGGTGGCTCGGGTTGTGTCTCCAATTATTTGACCAGGGGAGGGCAAGGAATTTAGAAATAGACATGGGCGCCATCGCTTTGTCGGCCCAAGGATTTGGGCGTGCTCGGCTGTTAATTGTGTTTTCGTTAACACCACGCCTTGAGACAGCAATAATTTGTGTGTTGTTCATACGTTGCGAGTAGTTTTGCGAATTTTGAGGCTACTGCGAATGTTTAGGTTTGTATTACTTGGTATTTCCAGTGTATTGCTTCTCCCCTAATCCGTCTCAGCCCTCCAAAACACGCACTGAAACCCGGCAAGTTTGCAGTGTTTTAGCGACGGCTATTTTTGTCTAACGTTTCTTCAATAGCGGGAGGGGTGGCGGGTATTCAAGAAGCAGCGAAGGCTGTTTGGCTTAAAGCGCACGTTCAGGGAGGGGCCGTGTACTCATCCCAACGTGTACACCCTATGGACGTAGGGACCGCGCGCACAGCCTGCCCGTGCTGTAACAGGCCATTCCCCTCCTTTGCGGCCTGGGGCGCCCCTCGCCCCCTTGCCAGGTTGTAGCTGTGGCTGACTGGTATCCATCCGCGCCTCTCTAGCGGGGGGCCCGGGTTCGACCCCCGGCCGCGGCTAAAACCTTTGCTTTTTTCCAAAAAAACGTCCCTGAACGTGCCCTTTAAGTGCAGTTTACCCCCCAGCCCAGCTCCTCAGCCATACGTCCTATTAAAGGGCTGCCGACGGCATGTGTCGATCCCCCCTCATCAACAAATTGGCAAGTAGCCAACAGGGCAGAGAGCGCGCCCAGGGGAGAGGCGCAGAGACATTTTCTTTTCCGCGCGTAATCGATTGACTATGCCGTCGGCATCCCTTTAATGCGCCGAGTATCTCAAAATGTTCGCCGTGGTCGAAAACCCCTGGAAAAGTTGTTTACTTGCGCCAAAAATTGTTAGAAAATTTTTTACAAAATTTTGAAAGTTGAAGAGATTAAGCCGCTATGCATCAATGTACCAGTAGTCAAAAACTCAAATATTTTTGTTTCCGCTATTTTTTTCGACCCAAGCGTACTGTAGGCTTATTCTAAAGAGCAAGAGCTACATTTTGGTACCATTGACAGCTCTGTACGTCAAAAGATAGCCGAGATATGAAAACTCACTTTGGAACAGCAAAAATTAACTAAAGAAAACCCAGACTTATAATTCTTATAAAAATTTTTTTAACAATTTTTGGCGCAAGTAAACAACTTTTCCAGGGGATTTCGACCACGGCGAACATTTTGAGATACTCGGCGCATTAATAGGACGTATGGCTGAGGAGCTGGGCTGGGGGGTAAACTGCACTCTAACCGGTTGTTTGCTTATTCGCAAGACATCGTCGAGGGGGCCGCCCTAGCCGTAGAAACGCATAGCTGATCATGTAGGCAACAAGCTCGGGGTTTTCGGCGGGAGCCTTGGACCCCGGGAAGGAATTCCTTAGCGGCCAAAGCCCGCAGTGGCACTGCTGCCCTATTGTTCTTGTCAAAGAACAGTTGAGTTTCGGGCCAGCTTCATCTCACCGCAGCATACTTGAGAATAAAGATTGCGCCCCATTTGTGCGATCTGGAACTGATATTATTCAAATCAAAGCCACCCTCAAATCTGAGAATTTCATCATGCTTGATCTCAATAAAATTTTGAATGAAACTCGTATGCCCAACCGATTCCTCGGTTTGTTGAGGGTAGCTTTGATTTGAATAAGGCCAGCCCTAGTGTAAACCCCGAAACTCATCTGTTCGCCTAAATACAGATTTAATGAGGGGATTTACTGGGTTCCTCGGCGAAGAGCAGGGTCATAATTCCCCGGGGCCAGCCCGCAATCCGGCCGGTAGATGGCCACCGGAAATTGTTCTCATCCGGCCATAGGGCTTCCGTTTTCCCGGGCGGGACTTTCGCCCCCCGATGGTTCATTTCCCGTGGGCCTACAGCCGTCTCTTGATATCCGGCTCGCTTAGAATTTTCGGGGGAATCGGACTTGCGTCGAGCTCTCCTCGATAAGTCTCTACTTCCCGGTTTTTAATTCTAATAATTTTAAATTAATTTGAATCGTGTTCTAGTAGTTTCTCAATAAGAAAAGTCGCGAAGTTCCTGTAGATTTTAAATTTAAATATTTGGATCATTTTTGGCCATTTTTTTATATTTGAATTTGAATTGTGTTCTAGTAATTTCTCAATAAGAAAAGTCGCGAAGTTCCTGTAGATTTTAAATTTAAATATTTGGATCATTTTTGGCCATTTTTTTATATTGCAGACCAAGAGCCAAGAAATTCTTCCGTTTTTTTTTGTCCTTAAAAGCAGCGTAAAATTCTCTAAAACTAGCATGCATAGTCTAGTCCAAATTCCACTATTCGCGACATGTGGTCATTGAGAAACCCCGACCGCCCCCCCCGGATAAAAGATAAGTACCGTTGTTTTCATATTTGCAAGCAATGGAGGCTGTTGAGATTTCTCAGCTTTAGCGAAGCCTCTGTATCGTGACTAGTAAGAATTGCCCTGCCGGAACTCGGCCTGTAAGCTACAATATCCTCGCGTGACTTTGCCATTTAAATCGCAAGGCAAGGTCAGGTAACTACAAGTCCGGATTTGCGCCTTGGTGCCCCCCCCCACGATTCCCGAAATCGGCTACATTTTCGGTAGGCAATATAAGGCGGTATTTCCGTCCCGAGGATCCTGGGCGAGCCCCGGCTAGCCCGGACTCTATAGCTACAAATCGCCGCGCTGCCGCTTCATGAGTGGCCGCGTGTTGGAATGGCTGATAGGCCATCTCCAGCGGCCAGTCACTGGTTTCGGACTGCCGTCGCCGCCCCCGGGGACCCATGGGCCCAAAGAAGGCGAATTGTAAATTGAATCGGTCGACACGAGATGCGCTATGCCCCCCCACCCCCATTTCGATAATGAAATGAGCTGTCTTCTCGTCGTCGCCGACGAGACATCATCGTCTTACCGCCCCTGCCCAAAAAACAACGGCCATCAGGGGGCTCGTACTTTTGATGCCACCTCCCGTTTTCCAATTTATTTCCCTGGCTCTATTTTCAAGGGACAGCCCATACCCATTTTGGTGGTGTTTTCCTCGTCACTTGAAGCCAAGCTACCTCCAGTTCTGGTTCCTTATCGGGGGGGGGGGGCGGCAGATTTTTCAGATGTTCATCCGGTATGCGACAAATAATGAAAGTAGTTAATGGCGGTTTGCGCGTTTTCAGGTATAAAAAGCCTTTTATTACTTTTTTGCCTAAGTAGTAGAAAATGGTAAAAAAGTCGTGTTTTTCATTTTTGATTTTTTTACATTTTTTTTAGTAAACGGGCGCCGCTAAAACGCTATGAAAATGTCTTGTCTTATTACGATGGAGGTTAGGCTAAATGAAGGATTATAATCCCCCCGATAACGAACAAGGACCATTTAAGGACAGGGGGGTTCCCCAGCCTTGGGTTTTTTTCCTTTTCTGACTGGTCTCGGTCGTTTCTGAAAACAGTCTGCTCCAAACGCCCAATTCTCTCCCTGCCAAAAAAAAGGAAATTGCAGGCGGGCCCGGCTCGCACACCGATTGCGGCTGACGTAGCTTATAAAATTTATGGGTTTTTTTTGCCCGGGGGAGCTATGGCTTTGCGTTTTCTTCTGGTTAATTTCCGTCCATAAACCGCCAACCCGGTGGTCATTGGGAAAAAAAGGCGTTAATCTAGACGGAAATTGGCGGACGCGAGATTGCACGGACACTTAATTACACTATTTTTTTGTGTGTTGGAGAGGACAGCGCTTCGTCTGCTCCTTGGGGCAATGTTTCATCAGGGATATTTGATCTAAGACCTGGCATCATACATTCTTTGTCTGGAATTTCCAATCGCCAAAGTACGCTATCTCAAAAATTCTTAAACCCGAATTCTCTCAATCCCGCAACAAGTATTGGGCCGTGTTTTATCAAATTCCTACTACCGAAAATATTGGAAACGATTTGTTTCCAGGGGCTAGTTGGAGTTGTGGAGTTTTTGGTTTTAGGCATTTTCGATATTGGGAGTTTCAAGATTGTGGAGAAGGCTCCTAGGAGCGGCGCATCCGATTGGAAGTAGAACGCGGTGTACCGCTCACGTTTTCTCGTGGTTAACATGAGGGACGATGAAAAGAGCAAAAGAGCCCTCGTGCCATCCATCATAAGGTTCCCCCGTTAGGCCAGTGAAGGAGGGGTGCTCATGGGGCCCTTCGTAAGCCCATAAACACTAGGAAGCCCTTAAATGCCTCCCATGCCCCTCTACCCCCATTCTGACGAGCGCTTTTTCGCTTTTTGAAAAAGCACTTGCCGCCGTCGGGCCTCCCCTCGACCTCCAACCACTACTCCCTTCCATTGGCCTTGGGTGGGATGGCCCATCCATCCCTTTTCAAGAAACTAGCCGCCCAACCAGCTGTCTATAGCCACCAGTCTGTAGTCACTTCGAAAACCGGCGCCCTTTTTAGGGCGCCGGCGCTCGAAATGTCTGGCCATACGAAAACATGCTCATGCAAACTCCTCCTAATTGTTCTTATAACTTAATTTGCACTGTATAGTTCATCGAGTCCCATGGGACTTCCGGCTTCGAAGTCACCGCTGCTGAAAGGGGCCGATTCAATTTCACGCGGGGAAAAGTTTTGACTCATCCTCTTACTTCTACCCTAATCATAATGCCGACAGCCAAAATCCCAACAAACCATAATCTCGAGAGCCAAAATCCCGACACGACGCAAACTCGGCAAAGCAGTTTGGAATGGAGTCAGAGGCGCGTCTGATTGACTGGAATCCAAAATCCATCCAGTCTTTACCTCCTAAACGCTAGTGTTTTAATGCGTTTTTATACAGTAGCTGTTTTGCATGTCGGGATTTTAGCTTTAGTTTCTCCTTCTGGGTTTTGGCTGTCGGGATTTTTGCATGGAGGGGTTTTCTTTGACGGGTATTTTCGGTGTCCTGATTTTGGCCTTTTCTTCTACCGACTCATCGACAGTGTGCATTTTGGGAGTTGGCAAATTTTGTTCGGGCCGCTGATTCGGTAGAGCTGTGTTCGGTGCGGCTGGCTGTGGCGCCATTTGTTTGCGTGTGGCTGTGCCATGGACGGGTTTATTGCCTCTTTTGAATAGGGGCTGTTTAGGCGGGCTTATTGAGCCGGGGCCCGTCCATATTTTCGGCGGTTCCGCCATGGCTTTCAAGCAGCTCGTGTGTCTCGCCGACGTTTCTCTGGGACTTTTGTAGGCTCTAGATGGGGGATTTAAAGTATTTTTTGTCCGTTTGTTAAGGTTCACGATGCCAAAACTTTTGTTGGTGCTGATTCGTTAGCGGGGGGTATTTCCCCAGTTCTCCATTTTTGCCCGACTTCGGCGTGTTTCAACGCGATCCGGTAGAGCATCAAAAACTATACGAAGCGTTAAATCATAGCTGAAGATAATCTACTATATATAAATTTCTAATGTCCGTGCGCCCGTCCGTCCAGGAATTCAACGTGCCCCCAGGGCATGTTCCGGGGAGAGGGGGAGGGGCCAGAGGTCACAGGGGCCGTTCGCGCATTAATGGTAGCGGAAACGCCAAAACAAAAGAATAATTGTTTCGCAACGGTTTTTATTGTTTTTTTTTACTATCAAAGAAGGGATATAACTTTCTTTTCAAGGGTATTCTAGCCATTACGCGTTTCTTAGATGTTTTTTAGTATCGAAGGAGGGAGATAACTTTCTTTTCAAGGATATTCTAGCCATTACGCGTTTCTTAGATGTTTTTTTAGTATCGAAGAAGGGAGATACCTTTCTTTTCAAGGGTATTCTAGCCATTACGCTTTTCTTAGATGTTTTTTTAGTATCAAAGAAGGGAGATAACTTTCTTTTCAAGGATATTCTGGGATTACGCGTTTCTTAGATGTTTTTTTAGTATCGAAGAAGGGATATAACTTTCTTTTCAAGGATATTCTAGCCATTACGCGTTTCTTAGATGTTTTTTTAGTATCGAAGCAGGGAGATAACTTTCTTTTCAAGGGTATTCTAGCCATTACGCGTTTCCTAGATGTTTTTTAGTATCGAAGAAGGGATATAACTTTCTTTTCAAGGATATTCTAGCCATTACCGGTTTCCTAGATGTTTTTTAGTATCGAAGAAGGGAGATAACTTTCTTTTCAAGGGTATTCTAGCCATTACGCTTTTCTTAGATGTTTTTTTAGTATCAAAGAAGGGAGATAACTTTCTTTTCAAGGATATTCTAGCCATTACGCGTTTCTTAGATGTTTTTTTAGTATCGAAGCAGGGAGATAACTTTCTTTTCAAGGATATTCTAGCCATTACGCGTTTCTTAGATGTTTTTTTAGTATCGAAGGAGGGAGATAACTTTCTTTTCAAGGGTATTCTAGCCATTACGCTTTTCTTAGATGTTTTTTTAGTATCAAAGAAGGGAGATAACTTTCTTTTCAAGGATATTCTGGGATTACGCGTTTCTTAGATGTTTTTTTAGTATCGAAGCAGGGAGATAACTTTCTTTTCAAGGATATTCTAGCCATTACGCGTTTCTTAGATGTTTTTTTAGTATCGAAGCAGGGATATAACTTTCTTTTCAAGGATATTCTAGCCATTACGCGTTTCTTAGATGTTTTTTTAGTATCGAAGAAGGGATATAACTTTCTTTTCAAGGGTATTCTAGCCATTACGCGTTTCCTAGATGTTTTTTTAGTATCGAAGGAGGGAGATAACTTTCTTTTCAAGGGTATTCTAGCCATTACGCTTTTCTTAGATGTTTTTTTAGTATCAAAGAAGGGAGATAACTTTCTTTTCAAGGGTATTCTAGCCATTACGCGTTTCTTAGATGTTTTTTAGTATCGAAGAAGGGATATAACTTTCTTTTCAAGGATATTCTAGCCATTACGCGTTTCTTAGATGTTTTTTTAGTATCGAAGGAGGGAGATAACTTTCTTTTCAAGGGTATTCTAGCCATTACGCTTTTCTTAGATGTTTTTTAGTATCGAAGAAGGGAGATAACTTTCTTTTCAAGGATATTCTAGCCATTACGCGTTTCTTAGATGTTTTTTAGTATCGAAGCAGGGAGATAACTTTCTTTTCAAGGATATTCTAGCCATTACGCGTTTCTTAGATGTTTTTTTAGTATCGAAGGAGGAGATAACTTTCTTTTCAAGGGTATTCTAGCCATTACGCTTTTCTTAGATGTTTTTTTAGTATCAAAGAAGGGAGATAACTTTCTTTTCAAGGATATTCTAGCCATTACGCGTTTCTTAGATGTTTTTTTAGTATCGAAGCAGGGAGATAACTTTCTTTTCAAGGATATTCTAGCCATTACGCGTTTCTTAGATGTTTTTTTAGTATCGAAGCAGGGATATAACTTTCTTTTCAAGGATATTCTAGCCATTACGCGTTTCTTAGATGTTTTTTTAGTATCGAAGAAGGGATATAACTTTCTTTTCAAGGATATTCTAGCCATTACGCGTTTCTTAGATGTTTTTTTAGTATCGAAGGAGGGAGATAACTTTCTTTTCAAGGGTATTCTAGCCATTACGCTTTTCTTAGATGTTTTTTTAGTATCAAAGAAGGGAGATAACTTTCTTTTGAAGGATATTTTAGCCATTACGCGTTTCTTAGATGTTTTTTTAGTATCGAAGGAGGGATATAACTTTCTTTTCAAGGATATTCTAGCCATTACGCGTTTCTTAGATGTTTTTTTAGTATCGAAGAAGGGATATAACTTTCTTTTCAAGGATATTTTAGCCATTACGCGTTTCTTAGATGTTTTTTTAGTATCAAAGAAGGGAGATAACTTTCTTTTCAAGGATATTCTGGGATTACGCGTTTCTTAGATGTTTTTTTAGTATCGAAGGAGGGAGATAACTTTCTTTTCAAGGGTATTCTAGCCATTACGCTTTTCTTAGATGTTTTTTTAGGATCAAAGAAGGGAGATAACTTTCTTTGCAAGGATATTCTGGGATTACGCGTTTCTTAGATGCTTTTTTAGTATCGAAGGAGGGAGATAACTTTCTTTTCAAGGATATTCTAGCCATTACGCGTTTCTTAGATGTTTTTTTAGTATCGAAGGAGGGAGATAACTTTCTTTTCAAGGATATTCTAGCCATTACGCGTTTCTTAGATGTTTTTTTAGTATCGAAGGAGGGAGATAACTTTCTTTTCAAGGGTATTCTAGCCATTACGCGTTTCCTAGATGTTTTTTTAGTATCAAAGAAGGGATATAACTTTGTTTTAAAGGGTATTCTAGCCATTACGCGTTTCTTAGATGTTTTTTTAGTATCAAAGAAGGGAGATAACTAAGGATGTTTAGGGGTTTCTTTCAGGGGGAAGAAGAGGAGGGAAAGGCTCTTTGGTTTTGGAGGAGGGGCGTAGGTAGATCACGGAAGGTATTGGCGCAAAGCGGGAAACATACTAAAGAGAATGGGAAGCACCCTGTATTGCCTTGCCCCCCGGGAGGGCCAGTCGATAGCAGCCGCGAAGCGGCTGTTATCGACTGGTGTAAACTAAAATAGCGGGGGTAACGAGAAGCCAGCGACGAAAATACCCCCCCCCTAACGGACAAGCACCCCTTTTTTCAAGTTAAAGGTACCATCGAACCCTCTCAAATCCTGCATTTTCAATGCATTTAACTTTTTCAATAGAAACCGTTTTAATAACTCTTTTTTTCAGCTCGAGCTCGTCCTCCGATTTTGACTACGATGATCCGTGCCCGGTTTGACGAGAATTGAGCACTGACCGCTGGTAGACTGTGAGAAGAAGAAGGTAGATTCAGCCCGGTTTCCTCTTGCATGTATCTACTGATCCCTTAACCATGTCTCTTCTTTGTGTACACATTCTACGTTGTGGTAAATTGTTATACGGGTGCTGTCTATAAATTCATTGGCTGATTTGTTTGTCGGGCTCGAACGGCTTGTTAGCTGAGCGAATGTTTGGTCTTTTGGTCGATCCAGTATTTAAACTTGTACTGTTTTTTTATACGTTTTACATAAGTGATCTCTACATGATCGGGTAATATCGCGTATCTACCCTTGTAGATATTGCTTTTATCGAAGGAAAGGTTGAAGTTTTTTTGAGCAAAAACTTTTTCGGAATTTTGCAGTTTTTAATTTTTACTTATAAAGGTTTCTTACAACCCCAATAGAGAAGTATTTAGATTCTGGAGAATTTCGAGGGGATTTTAATAAGTTTCCCCGCTGCCCATCACCCCCCCCCCCCGCTAACAGTCCAGTACCTGGCCGTCGTTCTCGGTGGGGATCAGGTGCCCCGAGTCCCATGTCCATCCATCCACTGGCGGCTCTGTTTGACTGCGAGTATTTTCGGAGTAGCGAATGCTGCTGGTCCAGCGCCAGCGCCACTTCTCGGCGGGGGCCCTCCCGTTGCGCAAATAGGCGACACTCGGCTTCAAATCCCCCCTCTTGGGAAACGGCTGAATCCGTCTTTTGGCCCTTTGCCAGTGGTGGCTCCTATTTCAGGCAAATTTCCACGTCGAGCTAACGAGAAGTCGTTTTTCGGTGATATTTGGAGTTTCGTGATCTGACATAGCGCCCTGGTTAGAGCAAGCTATGAGCAGGAGCGGACTGTCAAAATTAAAAGCTGCTGAAAGACGACGGTATCGGTGAAACTGCGAATCAAAGCTTGCATTTTGTTACGCGGGGACGGAAAAAAGCTCTTGGGAGATGGCACGTGTTCTGAATTTCAAGCTCTATCGGACATCCCATGTGACATTGCAAAACTCTAGAAAAAACACCTAAAAACGACTTGCTGGATTGTAGCATTTTTGTGAAAGGAATGATTAGATGGTAGCTGAAGTTAGCAGTACAGAAGTGGACATTTAGAACTGTCTAGAAAATCTATAGCCTTGGTTTTTGGCAGTCCTACTTAATGCAGATAACTTAAAATTAACGCCTTTCGACCGAGAATTAATTACCTGTGCCAACCCCTCCTTTATAATTGCGAGAAGCGTCTGGCCGGGGCTACAGATAGATTCATCGGCTCCATAACAAAAAGCAACGGATTAGCGGGTGGGACACGGCACACCTTTAGTGCAATTCTATCGCGGACATTTCTCTCCTGGATTACGAGCCATTCAGAGCATTTGGGCGGAAAAGGAGGGGTTTTTGATGTGGGTGGAGGGCAGAGCCGATGACGGGATTCCGGGATTCTATCTAGTCGTCCTCCTCCTCCTCCTCCCCGCCTCTTCTCTGCACCCTCTTCAAGTAGCCCTGGTAATTACCGCAAAGGGGGGGGGGCAGTGCTTGTGGGTCCCTTCCTTTGGCCATGCTCGTGTGTGCCCTCTGGGGGCCCAGTGGGCCCTTGTCTTTGGGTCTCTTTGCTTTGAGTTGTGCGGCGTCTCGTCGTTTTCCGGCCCGCCAGCCCCCGCCGGCTCTCCGTATGCATATACGCTGTTGCCAGGGGTAGGAAATTGATTCGTGCGCGGCTGGGGCGACCAGCTAGCAAACCGATTTTTTTTCGGCTTCTTCTTCGTCTTGGCTTTCTTGGGAATCTCACGGGGCTCTCTGATTTCATTGGCTTTTGCCGGGACGGTCTGTGCCTTTTTTAGGCGGGCAATTCTAATAGGAGGGCTTGACTTTTGTGGCTTAATAAAAAGCAAGCTGTCTTATTTTTAGCATACTTTCCTTAATTATTTTAGTGAATCGCAGCAAAATTGTACCTATATTTTACCTGTGCGATGAGCAAATTTTTGCTATATTTGACGTTTTCTGATGAGAGTAGATATTAGACTAGACTACAACCCAAACCATCAATTATGCCACAGACTCGCCACATCATTTCGCAAACGCGCCCTGCAATCTGTTGAACTTTAAAAAAAATATCGCCGCCCAATCCCTCATATTTCATTACAGTTCTATATCTCGCTCAACTCCAATAAATGAACAACTGAATTCACAGGCATCCGACAACCCAAACGGCACGCGCCCGTCTGGGGCTGTCCCCCGGTCTCGGATATACGATGATGAACTGGCGCTTCGAGAACATCATATCCTACTTTTTCGCCAACCCGAAGCGACAACAACGGCGACTTGAAGAGGTTCAGAAAAGGGCGGGGTTTCGGATTGAATTTGGTTTCTGGCATCCCTACCCCTTTCTCTGTCGATTAATTTTTAATGTGGTTATTTTTGCCTTTGTGCATCGTTTTTGTTTGTGGTCCCATACCTATTGATAAGTGTAGCGCTTCGAACCGCCGGCTAACTTCCTTTATCCAGCGTAACCTTCAAAGTATTAGAACGTAAGCTATGTTTCTAGCCGTTTCCGATTACTAAAAACCTATAAAAAACTTTAATTAGAAAGATTTAAAATTTTTACTATTTGACACATTTTTGACCAAAAGTTTTTCGAAAATTATGTTGCATTTTCATCTACTTTTTTTATCTAAAAAACGCCTAAAATACTATTAACCACCCGATCATGCCCATTTCCGCCCGAATCCAGCGGTACGCAAAAGGGTCGTAAACGGGCGTTGACGGTTCCTTTAATTCCCGGACGCATCCTCCCCCATTTAACGCCGTAGAGTTGATGGCCGAGGGTCCTCCTCGCATTCTCAGGGGCCCAGCTGAGCCCCGGCGATGAATTCGAAATGCGCTCTCACACGGCTCATTCGGCGCCGAGGGCCTGCAAACGCTAAACGGGGCACTATCTTTATGGTCTGCGCTTTTTCGGCGTGATTGAATCAATTTTCCCTGAAGTGATGGGGAGGGGGGTCATTTGATCACGTGTGCATAATCTTCTATCTTCTGAATTGCGCCCAACTTTTGTTGTTGGTAGGGATAGGCTAACTAGCCTGATGTTATTCAGAGATTTCGGGATTTTGAATCTTGTTTTGTGCTTCTCGGTTTTGGACTATTCGCGGGGGGGGGGGAGCTTTCTAGCTGTCTATACCTACCTAACAATTTTTAAGCGTTTTTATCTTTGCATTTCTAAGTATTTTTAGGAGTATTTGTTTACTCAAAGTAACTAAAAATTTTTAGAAACGTTAGAAATCGTAATGCCAGTTTCGTAGAATTTATACCAAAAATCTAAATTTTTCTATAGTTAAAAACGACGCAAAAGCTTTACAAAACGCGCGTATTTGATGATTCGGATCCTACGCGCATCTTGACCAAAGTTATACTCGCCCCCGCTAACAGTCCAGAACCCGGCTTTCCTAACACTAAATCATCCTAACTGTCGCTGCACCACTTTCATTATTCACGCGTCCTTTCGGGTGGCTACTTATCTGGAAGGCTATCGGAAAACAACCGACTCCAAGGATTTCCTTTAGTTGTTGGGTGTCAAATTGGTCATCGATCGGGCTCCTGTCGGGTCAGCAATGGTTTTTATCGTCTATCGGGACTTCAGAGGATCTATTAGTGCTTCTAGTTGCTGCATAGATAGCCATTTAAATCCAGTCGACCCGACATCGGTCCCCTTTCTTTGATAAAAATATTCCATACTTGGTGTTGAGTTCCGAGTGGATTTCTTCCCCGGTGCTTCCCCCACATTCGGGCCACTTTCAAGTAGCGCCACCCATGCGTGTGTATGCTTTCCGCCCTCTCTGTCCCTTTCTACCTCACTTCCGGTGCATTATTTCTGGGGTTGGCCCGAAATGGCGAAAACGATCGGTGCGCAATTTTCGTCGGCCAGTCTCCAGGGTTTAAAAAACCTGCGCCGACGGAGATGTTGAGCATTTGCTTGTTTCGTACCAACCGATCTTTCCTTTCATTGCCTTGCGCCCAGTTTTGTTTTGCTTACCAGTTTTGGTAATACCAATTTTTTGCAAGCCGAGGAGGCCTGGGCACTAACTATATTTTGCCTACTAGCCCGAACCAGCGGGGCCAACCCCTCGACTCGTTCGATTCATAGCGGTCGTTTCAGCGAATGGCGGCGGCTTCATTGGCTCTATCATCCCCAACTACCTCCGGCGAGCTCTCCTCCTCAACCCTACCCACCCCCGAGCTGGCCAAGAAAATTTCCGGTAAGTGGGCGATACGAAGGAGGAAAAGACACGGATAGAAGGTGCTTTCGCATTATCGGGGGGTTCTCGGGATAGCTTTTTTACTAGACTAAATGTAAAATTCCTACAAACTTTTGTTTAAAAATAATACCAAACTAAGGACAGAAAATATAAATTTCCACGTTTTTAGAGAGTTTTTGAGCCTGGAATATATTTAAATTTTACTAATGTGATACATTTTCCTTTCCCTCCCCCGATAATGTGAAAGAACCGGATAGAAATTCTATCGGACCCGCTTGGTCATTCAAAATGAGAAATGAAAGAATAAAAACGGCTTTTGTTTGTTCAGCAACGCCGATCTGCCGGCCCTCGTCGTCAGATCTCCCCTCAATCGTCAACTTTTTAATAGACCACTTTGTGTCAAATGAACCGATTCTGGCTAGTCTTCAAGTTTCTAACCGGTAGGTACAGCGATATCTACATTTAATGAGTGCCTTTTAGGGAGGAGCTCTCTCGATTACTCGACGATCTCGTTTCGGATTCCCTGAGTTGTCCAGGGACGGTGGTAGCCAGAGATGAGACACGAAACGAGGTATTTCAGGAATCATTTTTCCATATAACGATCAATCCAGGTCATCGGCGTCTGCCTGGCCAGTCGCCATCATCTATTCGATCAACAGGTTAGATTTCTAGGCTTTTATAAATATTGCTTCTAGTTGGATCGTCTTTGCCGCTACTCCTTCACCGACAAGGGTCTATCGATTGCCGTCGAATTTTTGAAATATGTTTTTAATCGGTGGGGAAAGTTAATATCCTTTTATAAAACGAAGTATTCTTCAAGTATTTTCAAAAGTATCTTTCAGGGTCGACGTGGCTTATCACCTGGAGGAGGCCGGCGTTTCAAAGCCCGTATTCGTGGTGCTGGTCGGGGTGAAGCCCGAGTACCAAAAGGGTGGACTCGGAAAGAGGCTTCTCAGTGAGAGGTAGGCAACGGCTTGGAGTTTTTTTTAGCATCCGGCTTTAGTCTCGACTCTGCGCGCAACTCGAGCGATCGCTGCGATTCGGCATTCACCGTGTGCACGTCGGAGGGCGTGCAGCCGCTCTACCATCAACATTTTCGCCAAGTGGTCTGTTTTTCGGGCTTATCAAAAGCTGTTTCATGGGTTTCAGGCGGGTTTTAAGCTCGTAAAATACAGCTCGACGCCGAAGGGCTGGGGAAAATTAAGGATGTAGCCCGCGATTGGGTGAAAAATTGGCCTTTTAAGTAGAAAATTATGTACGCTTTTTATTTATTAAATAAGAATTTCGGATAATTTGAGCTGTTGTTATTCATCTTTTATATTTACTACTTATCAATATCAAATTACTTTCAGATCTCGCGGGTTAAGTACAGCGACTACCGCGGCGAGTTTCGTGACCCACCGATCCGCCCGAAGGCTGCGAACTCTCTCCTCGTCCTTTTGGCCAAACTCTGATCGTTTGATTGTCATTATGTTTGTGTTGCTTTCTAATCCTCTGGTATCCGCCCTTCACTCGGTGATCACAATTGGTTCCCCATTCTTTTCTTTGCGATATCTGCTATACCCGGCGCCACTGGTATATTGCCCTCCCCCACTCATTTATCTTACGTAGGATTATCATTGTCATTTGTTTGCAAAATAAAGCATTTATCTGAATGGGTGAGCTATTAAGGCGATTACAACGTGTTGCACACCCTCGACCAGAAAGTAGACTCTTAGCTTTGGTAAAAAATTTATAAAAGAAGGAACAAAAAGGTAAAAGATTTAGATTTTTCGACTAAAAAAACATTTTTGCTAACTTTCTCGAGTCAACACTACTAAAAACATCGTAAAATACACTATTTAATACGAACAGGTAGGCAGGTTATAAAGGCGATGAACAAAACATTTCACTCTTGAATCAGCAGCGCTAGAAAGCCGCATAAATTGCGGTGAAAGCCATAAACCGCCGGGGAGATATCTCTTTCAGCAAATGTGCTTGGCCACCGAATTAATTGAGCACCAACAAAATGACTGACTCGCGGCTCCGCTTCATTTCATACCACGAATGCTTTATTAGGAGGGGCAACCCCCGAGGCTCGACATCAAAACGACAGTAGCACGAAGGAATACGAAAACCCTTACAACGGGGCGAATAATTGGACGGATTAAATGGGGGTTGGGGGCGGATATGGAAACGAGAGAGTTAATGACTATTCGTGGATTGTAAGTGGACTGCTAGGTGTTGATGGAGGGGCAGACACGGGTCTCGGGCAGCCACATGTGGTAGAGGTAGACGATGAACACGAACAGCAACAGTCCCAGCCAACAACGCAGCTCCACTTGCAGCCAGGTCATCGACGGAGTGCTGGTGGTGGCGGAGGGCTGGAATCGGGAACATCCGGAAATAGTATCGTATCGTGTCGGTATTTTAGCTATTTTCCAAATATCATCTACCGGCAGAACGGAAGCGCATTTATCGGCAGGAAGTGCTTCTAGGGGCGTCTGCGGCGAGACGGGCGACCGAGTGGCATCGGAACCTAAAAATTTGGGATATACCTTGTTGTCTCGGGGTTATTTAGGCTTCCGCTTAGAATTCCAAAGCTGGCTTGCCCTTGGCCAAATTGGTCAGACTGGCGATCTTCATCACCGGGCCGGTCGCATTCACAGCATTCTTCGTGCCCGAAGCAGATGATGTGGTCGTGTTCTACAGATACACTTGAGATCTTGAGAAGTTATCCCACCTGTGGCTGAACTTGCTGCCGCTGCTGCTTCGGGGTGAAGGGGGTGGCAACAAGGCTCTGCTGGGAGGCAGATGATGCCGTGGTCCTGGAGATGATCTCCGAAATGGTGGGCGAGGTGACGGGCCGTTGACGCATGTACATCTCCAACGGGGCTGAAAGTTCGATGCCGACATTTTGAACAAGTACAGGAAATTTACCCCTGATGCCCGAGTATTCTTCGATGGATCGACTGACGTAGGCGCCGACACCGGTCGTCTCCAGACGCTCGCAGTTGCACAGCTTGTAGCGGCTGAAAATACAGGGTGCGGAAAAAGTTTTGGGTGGCGCCTTTTTATTGCGAAAAATTGTCGTTCTAAGCTATACCGCGCTCATTTTGTGGTGTCAACATAGATTCGGACGTGCTCTATCCGATTCTGAGAACGGTAATGGTTTAAAAATTATTTTGCGCATGACAATCGTCTTGGAAACACGGAGGCTCCAGAAATGGTACACATTTGGTTGTTATGAACTTTTAGTTCTAATGCTCCGGATCTTATCACCAGGCTTTCCAGGGTTTCGGATTATGATAGGCAGGGAATAAGCATTATCCCATGTAAAGCTTACATTTTTTTGATCAGCTTTGCTAAACCCTGGGCACAATTGAGTTGAAAATAAGCAGCGTGCCGCGGTTTCCGGCTTTTCAACTTTTTGTGAAGCTCAACCTGCAGTTCTTTTAATGTCTATCCCACAAATTTCGACGTCAAACATCTTGATTTAAAATATTCATATGCCTAATCTATTATTAATGTGGCGCTTCGCGGTTTATGGGCTGTAAGCCCCCCAGCTTCGCAGCTGCTTCCCATGCCGCTAGGGGCATTGCTCAGAATTCAAAGCGCCAGAACTCTCTGAATTTAAATTCAGAAGCTTTGTAATTTCATGGGGGGATGTAGGATGGGATTGGCAATATCTGGACCAATTCTCGTGAATTTCGGTGAAGAATGGTGCACAGGGCATACGGTAAGAGCAGCAAAAGCGCTGCGTGCCGAAGGTGATTTTAGCGCGACGCTTTCAGTGCATTTTCCCCCGAAAATTTCAAAAATTTTGTTGATCTGCTGGTGCCTAGTGTTTCTCAAGTTGCCCTTTTTTAGTCTCCCATTCAAAAAATCCAGGCTGGAGCACGCAATTTGTGAAAACATAGCTAATTCTGCCACCCAAAACTTTCTCCGCACCCTGTAATCGGAATTCGGCGCGTTTCTCTTTCTCTCTCTCTCTCTCTCTCTCTCTCTCTCTCTCATCTGATACCGTACTCCATCGGGTCCTCCTGCTGCTGCGAAGGTGCAGCTCCCTGCTCGTAGATGTTCCCCGAAGATGAGCACTTGCTGACCGAGCTGCTGACCGGGTAGCTGACCGGGTTGCTCTGAAAGTTTTCAAAGACGTTGCTTGAGCAACAGATATTGCACGCACCACTTCCTCAGTCAGCGAAACGGAGCCGGTGCTGCTTGGCGGGGTCGACGGGGACGTGGCGGCACTCGCCGAAATTGATGCCGAGGCGGTAGATGCGTATTGGGAGGGGAGACGCTGACGAGCACGTTGACGCTCACGCAGCATCGAGGCGCGCTCGGAGTGGAGCGGCGAGTCGGTCTCCTGAAGATGGACGAATAAGTCTACTAAGCCTACGCCTATAGGCCCATCTGCCCCTCCCCCGATAAGGCGCAAGAACCGCCCATTGAAACAACCTCATAGTCACTCTGCAGAGACCGTCCGGAAGTGGCTTCTGAGGCGCTCTCCTTCTCGTCCTCCCCTTCCGCTTTCCGAGACGCGTCGGGCCCTGAACTTGCCGAGGTTGTGGCAGCGTGTTTGGGGCTACCCGGTTCAGTGCGTGCCATCTCGTTACCAGCACACACGCGCCACACCATCGGGTCGAGCTGGCTAAACACGGGATTTCCTTGAGAAATTCCTGAAGGATCTCTGCTCGTTAGCCACTGACGAGGTGGTGCCGGGGCGGGCTGGGCGACGAGCCGCTGATCGATCGTTGATCATGATCGCCTTCTGCTTCTCAATCTCCTTCCAGACGCCTTCAAAGTGAGGCGCGTTGCCCGGCGAGTCCGCCTTAACATAAATTGCATATGGTGGAGGGAGAAAGCGGAAGTACCTGATGGTAGGAACCGTGCGCGCGCATCGGACCGATGGCAATGATTCGGTTTTCGTTAAAAATTATCTGTCGTAATCAATTGTCGGATGCAAATTAGTTAATTTTAAGCCGTTTTTGGTTTTTTTTTGCTTCTTATAACTGTGCGTCAATGGGTATTAAGCGTAATAGCTTTTAATTTATTCGCCCCAAAATTCCCGTCCAATTTCTTCCGTATCTAATTCTTCCTATGCGTCCACGTGAGGACGTCGTTGGTGCGTTGCGCGGCGACATTCAGATCGATCAGCCCCACCGTGCGCAGCGTCAAAATTCGGCGCAGCGCGTTGTACGACGACGTCTGCACGTTCACGTTCAGCTAGAAAAATTGTGGTTAAATAAATTTCATGGCCTGGTTCTGACCTTGTTGCCGTTCCAGTAGAAACTCGTGTAGTCGGGCGTGTACGCGTAGCCAAAGATTTCGATGACGTCAAGGGTGGGAAGGGTTAGCTGAATGTTTTTCTTAGACGTAAAATTTCGTGGGTGCTTTGGCATTAGCGGGGGCCCTAAGCTATTTATTTCACTAGAAACGTACTATCAACTTTTTTACTTTTAGGTATATTAAAAATCCGTTTAGAAACACTTGTTCTTTTTGTACTAGAAAAATAGAGGCTCTGGAAATGCGAAATAATGCGAAAGTGTCTAGAAGTCTCGTTAAGCTCAAGTTCAAGCCGTTCAACCCCTGAACTTACCTCCATCGGACTGCTACACCCAATATTCACTGTCGCCTGACCGTCGGTGGCCGCATACGAAAAGTTGAAGTAGAAATGGGGATTGCTCAAGATATCGTCGGACAACGATTCACCGTCATCATAATAGAGTTCACCGGTAGAACCGCCATTTCCGGCTGGAAAAAGGACAAACTTGGGGAGTACGTGTTGCTCCTTACCGACAGTGATCAGGATCTCGAACGGGTTCTTCCGGGCGGCGGTCGTGGTCGTGGCTGGGCCTTGGCGGGGGAGGATGTAGCCGCCTGAAAGGTTCCGTAGGTATTTTTACTTTTAAAAATTTATTTGGTAAATTTAGCGTGTCTTGCTTGTGAGATCGCGTATGCGAAAGCGCGGCTTTTTCTAGCTGTTTTGTAAGGGGGGAAGCCTACATTTCTGCCTAGGCCTAAACCCAAAACCTACCCCTCACAAAAACGGGTGTCAGGGCCGTGGTGAGGGCTGGGACGGTGTTGAAGCCGACTGGCATCTAGCGTTTTGTCATGTGGAAATGGTAGCATCCCGTACCTGCTGTCCATATGTCTCATTCTGGAGTGAATACCAACGATCCGAGGGGAAATAGGCGCGGACGGTTGTGACGCCCTGAAATGGCGAGGATCGATTGTTAGACGGTATATCGGAATTGGGAATACGCCAAAATACCGACACACTGAAAGCAGTGAGGCCAAAATGCCGAAATCCGGATTTTTCGTCAAATCGAGCTTTTTCTCTGGCTGTCGGGATTATGGCTCCCGGGATTTTGTGGGTCGGGATTATTACCGGATTTCAGTAAAATTACCGGATCCAGCGCCGGGGCAATCATCAACGCCGACCCCCACAAGAATTGGCGGTCGATGGTGAACGTCTCGGAATCGGTGGGAAATTCGAAGAAGAGTGGCCGGATGACGGTCGCTCCGAATAGCGAGGCGCGGTAGTGGAGGCTACAAAACATAGGCTATATCATAAAATACAGAATCTAGCCACGGATCCTATTAATGCATCGATTCTAGAACAACATCCAAGAAATACCTGTAAAGATACGGTAGGTATTGATAGCGGAACATTAGCGCAATCTTGGCCGCCAACGCGACGGAGGGCCAGACGGCTGGATCTTGTGCTGGGTCTCCCTGGAAAACGGTCATATGTAATTTGCAGCTACAGTATGCCGCATTTCGCACAGTGTCATTCATGCAATTTTTTAAGCGTTTTTCTTTGCGTTACCTGCGTGTTGTGATTCCTGGAGAACGAGTGGAAAGCTCCCATCTGATGCCAGCGGAGGCAGAGCTCTTCTGTCGTTTTTCCTAGGACATAAAATAGACGACAACGGCTTATTCCGTACCATTAAATCCGCAAATATCCGATCCAACGTAGGGGATGCCGAACAGGTTGAACTCCATCGCCCCTGAAAAAGTCCTTGCATCGTCAACTACGTTCAGTTTCGGTTCAGATATTTTAAAATTTAAGCTAAGGTATCTATTTTTATTGAAGACCATTTTCAAGGGCCATTGAAGGCAAATCCATACCAATAACTGACGTCTGCAGATCCTCCCATCTGGCAGTGTTATCCCCGAGCCAATGACCAGCATAACGACCGGAAGAGATGAAGGTTGAGCTGAAATTGACGTTTGGACAGAGCTTAGTGATAAATTCTGATCATCTTCGACACGTAGCTGTCGGGTCGTGTCATCTGAGCCCTGGACAAACCGTGAAATGACGGCTCCACGCTTTCCGGTGGCTGCAGAAAGAGCTGCTGACGTGGCACGAGCCTCGGACCACCCATAGAGGTTCTGGAATGGAAAAAATTCGTAAAATAACATTATTAAACCCGTGATAAGCGTAATTTTATAGTATCGTAACCCTTACCTTCGTATTGTAGAAGTCTTGCGTACCCCTCGTCGTCTTCCCATTCATACATAACGTTTTCGAGCACAAGTACTCGCCCATACTGAAAAGCGTCATCAATTTGGGTTTATCAAGGAGTACAATATTACGCAGGTTACTGTAGAAAACCTACTGTAAGTAAACCGCCTGCGTTGGGTAGGGTGGATTGTCCAGTTTTCCGTCGGCTCCTGAATTTTTAGTGGTTCGATAGAGAATCCGACCGTTACTTGAGAGAAACTACAGTTACTTATCCCCAATTTCCCAAAGAATCTTGGCCAGCATGCCCTCCTTGACCCAAGCGCATACCGGATATGGGACAAGCGAGCTTATCCCCCGTCGGCGCCTCGCCATCAATACGATTCGAAGAATAGACGTTCGTGTCAAAGTTTGATGGCTCGTTCATGTCGATCCAGATGCCATCGAAGCCAAGCTAAAAAAGTAGGCTTCTGCGTAGGCTTATAGCGTAGACTTGGATTCAGGCTTGAAGCTTACGGTATTGTGGAAGCGGGCAAATTCGGCGGTCCACCAGTTGTTGGTGATGTTGGTTGGGTCGAGGAAGTCGGGGAAGGCCGTGTTACGTTCGGGCCATACATTTCCTGGAAGGAGAGAGATGAGATAGAGCGAGAGAGAGAGAGAGAGAGAGATAGCTAATCCTCATAAAACTTACCCAGCATAATCTTCGTATCCTTGGCCATGGGGTATTGGTCCTGGACCTGGTGTGGAACAAGCTCAAATCTCGGCCACTCGATGAAGGAGGTATTCTGAAACATATCAGAAACGATTACCGGCTTTCCCATGACTTGTCAAGCCCTTTAAAACCCCCACCTGTTGTCTGGCTCTTTGGAAAGAATCGTAGTCGACCTCGATGGCCGGGTCAAAGATCAAGATCAGATGCAGGCCCTGCGTATGGAGTTGCTTCGCGTAGTCCGGGAATCCGGCCCACTTCTAGACAAATGAACTTAATAAAATTCCAGTAAATTAAATTGGCAGATGGTACCTAAAATAAAGAAGAATGCTAAAGCATTACATTTACCAAAAATAACCCACATCTCCCTCGGTAAAATCCTCATAATGGCTCATATAGTCAATGTCCGCATACGGTACGTCAAGCGGAATGCCGGCCGCCTGATTTCGGGCAATGACCGCCTTCATCTCGTCCAAATCCGCATATCCCCAGCGGCACAACTTAACGGACGCGTTGTTCAACTACAGGAGCCAGTACCTGATACCCGAGGGCCCAATAGGCGGGCAGGAACGGACGGCCGATGTAGGCGAGGAAGCCCTGGAATTCAGCAAGTTCGGTTAGTTATGCAAAATAATAAATAGAAATAAATATTTAACCGACTTGAACGACATCTTCGGGTTTAGGTCCCGGGAAGAAGACAATGTCCAATTGGCCGCCAATCGTACGGTAGATGAGGTGGGGGGCTGGACCAAGGGTGGCTTCCTGGAAAGGCGGGACTTTGGAAAATAAGAAAATTTAATGTGGGCGGCTCGATCCATTTAGACGCGTTCCCAACCTGTGCATTGCTGTTGATGATCAGCACACCATGGCTTTTGCCGTCGGGTTCCACGCCTGAAGTATAGTCAAAGGTTGTGGAAAGCGACCTGCTGCGAGAGAGAGGGTGACAGAGCGAGAGAATGAGAGAGATCCAGCGAGAGAGAGCGAGAGCGAGTGAGAGTGAGAAAAAAGAGAGACGCGAAATTGTGACCTACAGAGATAGAACGGCTGGGTCCCGTAGAGATTTTGGGTGGAAAGCACTGATCCACTGTCGGGGCCAATGTCACGCGCCAGCATTGGCCATGTTGTGTATCGAGTCATGTCGTGCTAAAACAACGTATATTTTTTGGTTTTTAATACGCAAAATAGACAACAAGCTATGTTTTTCATACCTTCATCTTCTTGTGCACATGCTCGCCAAAGCCGAAAATGCGATCCGACGGCAGTAGCGTGGCAATTTGGATGTATTTGTCGGCAAAGAGGAGGCCGCCTAAAACATGGGAGAAGTTTAAAATAAAGCTGAGCATAGCAAACGGAAACATCACGAAAGGGTCGAAAACCGATTTCTACAAATCCCTTACCAATCGACGTATCCCAAAGCGCTCTTCCAGTCGATTGACGCGTTACGGTAAATGCAAAAGTGGCATTGGAAGTAACCTAAATAATTTTTTTAAATGCAAACCAATAACCTGAAAATTGAGCTGCTCGGCCTGGTTGGCCGGGGGTTGCTTTGGCAAATTTAACGGCGGGGTATACCTTAAAGAAATGAGAATTGGGCAGAAAAATAGTTGTTTACCGGCCATCAGTGCCGATGGATAATTGGATGGCATTACCAAGTTTGGACATTTTCAGCGAGATCGGCGAGATGTCGTCGCCGAACGGGTTCTTGGGACCGTCATTTTTGGCTGGAATGGAGCTGTGGCTTACGCTTCGGCTTAGGCTGACGCTTATGCTTAGGTAAGGCTTGGGCTTAGACTTGGTCTGAGGCTAGGCTTAGGCTTGGGCTTAGGGTTAGGCTTGGGTTTAGGCCAAGGCTTAAGCTTAGGCTTAGGCTTCGTTCTAGGCGCTTGACTCACCAAGTTGAATATTTCCATTCCCATCGTTACTAACGACATTGTAGCCCGTGGTTGGCGGGAAATAGCAATACGGCGTACCGATCGGTGAGCCCTAAACATAAAGGCAAACTCTCAGCCATCAACGCTTTAAAGGGAGAGCGGCTGCCAGCTCTTCTCAGAAAAATGCTCAAAGCACTACCTACCGCCGGAGCCGGATCCCAATTACAGCCTCGCTGTCTGCAGGACGATTCCGAAGCCCCGGGCTCCGGGTAGCAATCGACGCGGGAATTCACATCAACCGCTGAAGCCACCAAACCAATCAAGCCCAAAAATAGGGCAAGACTGGATTGTGGCCGCCCCATAATCCTTAAAGAAAATCGAAATAAGAAAGAAAAATATCGAAACGAAGATATAAAGCTGCGAATTCGGGGTGCTTTGTCGTTATTGGGGGGGGGAGGGCGAATTTCTAAATTAGTCCTGAAATCAGTTCCGTCAACGAAAGTACTTTTTAGAATTGATAATTTTTAAGTAGAGTAAAAAAAACCCTTTCTAAAAAGTCGAAATTTTTCCAAACTATTTTGAAATTTTTTGTGTTCTGTGGGGAAATTTGAAAGTTTTAACGCTTGACAATAATAAAAAACGACTTAGAAAGACTGCTTGTATTCATTCCAAAAAAATGGGATCCCCAGGAAAAGCCCCTCCCCCGATAATGCAAAAGCACCGAAATCGAAAAACGGAAAAGATTTTGATCAGATGCAGGATTTGTTCAATGTTTCCGTAGCGTCAGGGGTCGATGGCGTACTGCCCCCAAAAATGTGTGTTATCAAAACGTTATCAGCTGGAAAGGATTTGTCGAGGAGGGCAGACACGAACAATGTGCAATTGCTGGCCAAAACCGTGTAAACCGCATGCTTCGGGAATTGAACGTTTTTTTGGGAATGGCCGAGGGCAAGCGATCATCAAAATAAACACTATGCCATCAAAATAAACAGAAAAATGTTTTGAAGGAAGTTGAACAAGATTTTATAGAAAGTCGAAATTCATAATGGCGAAATTCATCTTGAAGATGCCGAAATTTAAATGTCGCATTTTTTACAAGTAAAAACCGCTCTGAATACCCCGTAAATACACTGGTAAAAGCGCCGACACTATCGATTTCTACAATTTGAAAATCAGCCGATGAACAGCTTGCCGTCGTCGGGTGTCGTTAAAGGTCCGGCAAGGCCAGACGCTAGATTCTTTAGCTTTAGATTCCGCGCGTTGATAGAATTAGATAGAACTATAGATTTTAAAGCGCGTTGCATTTCTCGGAGTCGAAACTATCCCAAAACATCCATCTGGACGGGCCGTGATTTTTCGCGAGACGTAACCGCGAAAAAAACAAGTTTTATCAACAACAAATATTTCCAGCACGACAGGTATATCCAGACGGGCATTGCCCCGCGTAGCACGATCCAAATGGGGCGGCACCGGATGGACATTGCGGGCAACAGTAGCCAGAAGATGAACATCGGTACCCAGAACCGCATCCCTGAAAACAGGAGGATTTCACTAGCCGTCGAGCACAACATCGTTTTTTAGACTTGCAGGTTCCTTTAATTTTGTCTCACATTCGCGCAGGTGCCAGCTGTCTGTCCATATTGGCATTCACAGCAATAGTTTGAAGACGTGCAGATGAATTGGCCACATTGGGAGGAGACGCAGGATGCGAGGGCCGCTTGACCGCCACAAGCGTCTGAAAATGTCTCTCTCTATCTCTCTCTCTCTCTCTCTCTCTCTCGCTCTTCCTTACACTGATATTCCAATCCAGTCGTCCGACAGCACAACCCATTCATACAAGTCTGCCCCACCGAACATCCTGAACTCGTTGAACACCTTCCAGTCGCGCGTTGTCCGTTATAGCAAAAACCTAAACGGATCATTAACTAAATGGTCAATATCTGATCTGACGCGAACCATCTACTCATCCCAAAATCATCTACACCCACCCTGAACCCCAATCGGCGGCTGCTGCGTGTAGAAGGGAGATGTGCAGCAACATCCATTCAAACATTGCACAGTTTGAGTCCTGGAACCAGCTAATGTGACGCGTCATTTGCAGCGTGGCGTACGTGTAAGGAGTGCATTGATAGCTGTAGATACAACCAACGCCTATCATCTGCCCGCCATTTGTGCAGTAGCCGTAAATTGGATTCCGCGTGGTTTGCACGCCGTTATTCGAGCAAGCTGCACGATGAAAAAGAATTAGGATAAAAACGTTCTTATCTTGAGTTAGAAGAGTCGGGTCGGTTATGGTTTTTATACCATTCGAAAGCTGGGAAATGCCCAATTTCGCAATGCATTCGATTGACATTTTAGGGGAATTTTGTTGTTAAGGAACGTGTCGCATTGTCGGCTTTAGGCGAAAGTGAGTTTTCGTTTTCGTTCTCTCATTCACTCTCCCCTCTCTCTCTCGCTCTCTCACTCTCTCCCTGTCGCTCTCTCTCTAGCTCTCTCTCTCTACTACTCCCCTCTTTCTCTCTCTCTCTCTCTCTCTCTCTCTCTCTCTCTCTCTCTGTATTGTGATACCCTATTAAATAGCAAAATCGATCGTGATACGCTCAAAACTTACGATAATATGAATAAAATTGATTAGGGTAGATACCGCAGACGTAGTATTGTCTCTTCGCCCTTTTTACCGGCACCAAATCATAAGTGGCCAATACTGCGGAAAATACTGTAAAAAGTGTGACGAGGAGCATAGCGGAACGCTGGGGAGCCTTTGGAAATTCCAAAAACTGGGCCGGCTTTCAGGACGGGCAGATTTTATGCGCAAAACTGATGATGGCTGGGGGGTGGAGATGTTTGGACAGCCGTTTTGCGTGTGTGACTTGGGCACCGCCATTCATTCTCAATATTCTACGAATATATCTCGGCATTTCTAGCCATTAGCTTTTTTTGAGGGGAAAACACGGAACTGTGGTCGCGATTTTTTGTGGTGATTCAAGGAATGGAACAAAATGGAATACGAGCAAAACCAGAAATGGGGGATCAAAGGGCGAGGCACCGTTTTAAAGGTACGGGCAAGGCATAGCGAAAAACCTTGCTTGCTGTGGATTCTGGTGCTTTCACATTATCGGGGGATCGACTTTTTCTTAAACTATATTTTAGGATTTCTTCTAATAAGATGGATAGAGGAAGTGTTTCTAAGCTTTTTTCATTGCTAAATGCAAAACTTCAGAAATTTATAAACATCCAAAAAACCGATTTCGACCAGAAAATTTATGATTTTTAAAATGTTGCTATAGATGTTTAGATTTTTGGATTTGGATATAGTTTTATGTAGATTTCGCTGTTTTTCCGTTAAGAGATCTATCTGAAAAGCCTAGAAAATTGAAAATTTAAAAAATCGTCCTGTTTCTTTGGAAAAGTAGATATTCTTGTATTTTTTCAAAAACTTCTGTAGTTTTTGCGCATAGGATAGTGAAAGCTATATAAAAGTAGCCAAAATGGAATCCAAAGCTGAACAATTTGGTCCCCCCGATAATGCGAAAGCCCCCGTTTTCCATCGTAGTCGTCGACATCAAAACGAACAAGAACACAATAAATGTTTTTATTTCAACAAGATGGAGATGGGAGCTTGGGCGCGGGTTTTTCGAGGAGATGTTCAGATCAGTGGCCGGCTCGGTGGCGGTGCGGTACTCGTTGGACTGGAAGGAGTTGTTGGTTGGACAGTGTGCAGGCAGGTTACCATCACTTGCTGCTGGCCACCGAAAGAGTGGACTTCGGGTCACCGGGTGACATAGGGACCTTGCGGTGAGCCTAGAAACAAGCTTAGGGTTGGGCTTAGGTTGGGCTTCGGCTTAGGAATATGCTTAAACTTAGCCTTTGGCTTAGGCTTAGGAATTAGGCTTAGGCTTAGCTTAAACTTAAGCTTCTTATGCTTAGACTTGGGCTTCGGAGGCTTAGGCTTCAGACATGATAAAAATCCGAACCAGCTTCTTCCTCCTGATCTTCTTTTTCTTCAAGACGAGAACGAGCACGACGGCCAAGACGGGGAAAAGGCACCACATCACCAGGCTAAGAAAGAAGACTGCAAAACGTGGAAAAATCATTGAAATCGCTTGATAGACCCACGGGTATCCATATTGTCGACTGAATACAGTTGGTTGCTTCGTTACAAGACGTAGAAAGATTCCCGGACACCGCAGTTCTCTTTTTATAGTCGCGGAAACGCAATGGATGGTAATTATAGTAGTTAGCATTGAAATTAGATGGATTGTAAATGTTCATGTTAATTTCTGTGGTCTGTCTTGAAGGGGCTGACAAGACAGGGCTATGGAATCCATGCAAAGTATGGATCTCTCTGGTTAGGCTAGAAGGATTAGGCCTAAGCCTAAATCGGAGCCTAAGCCCAACCCCTAAGACGCAGCCTATGCTTAAGTCTGAGTCCAACCTAGGCCTCACCCCCAAGCCAAGACGAAGCCTAAGGAAGAGCCTGGGCCTAAGCGAAGCTAAGCCCATCCCTAAGCCCAAGCTCTCAGCCTAAACCTAAGCCTAAATACCTATTTTGATGTCGTTCTCTACATCCTGGACTGTCACGTGCATTATCACGGAATTTGCTTGGCGGGTCGGGGCGGAACAGCCATTCCTCCAACTTGTGCGTCAAAACCTTGCCTGCCAGGCGGGCGATAATTGCACCCAGCTCGTGGCCGCCCGGGGGCTTCACCTCGTAAACTGGTCGCCTGCAACCTGCGAAAAAACGCTTAAAAGATCCGATTTCAGGAAGAGGGGGGGGGCAACACCTATGAATAGCCCATAAATGACAGGTGGTCGGATCTTTGGTCTGTCCCGAATATTGGAGAGTTATTTTTGACAGTTAATGGGTCTTAAAGGGTTGCGGAGTCAAAAGTTCCTATTTGAGATTTGCCTTACAAAATGTAACAAAAGTACAGAAATTTCTAAAAAAACGAAGTAACTAGCGTAACCGGTAAAAATACGAAGACCAGGACAGTGAATGGAATTTTCCTGAACAAATTGTTGTACTAAAACTCGATAATCGTATTTTAATAGCTGGATTATCTTCGAAGGCGTGTTTAGGTGTAGCGCGTAGCTGTCGAGGCCTAATCGCCGGTGGGTGCAGATTTTAGCCTTTTCTATTCCTTTTAAAGAAACGTTCCGGCCTGCCCATCAATATTATTGGCTCTGATTACCCAAAATTAAAATCAGGGCAATTTACATCGAAAAAATATATGGTTCTTTGGCATTATCGGGGGAGGGGGGCGAGTTTATCAGGAGAAAAACCATTTTTGTTTCTTTAATCTCAAAATTTTTTAATGCAAACAAAGAAATTATTTTAAATTATTTATTATTATTATTTCTAAATTAAAAAATCTGGCAAGCTTTCAGCAAAAAAGCCAAAATAAAATATTGATCTTGCTCTTCGAAAATTTTTACATAGTTTTTCGGCCTGCAATATGGATATAAATAATGCTTTTTTCGTTGCTAGAAATCTACGGAACTATACGAAAGGCGGTTTCCCGAAACTTCTCCTCCCCCCGATAATGCGAAAGTTCCGTGCAAACATGCCTTTCGCGTTCCTTTAGGATTGACCCCTGAGGCTGACCCAATTCTTTGACCAAACTTCGACCAACCCTTGTTTTCCCCCCAATATTCAGAGCATCAAAGAATTGCCACGATTGTGGCGGGGATCTTTTTGGTTCCGCGTGGCTCCGCCCCATTCAGGCTGTGAGCATACAGCGTATTCTCCGGATTCTCGAGGCCACCCCCGATAACGGCCAGGTCAAATTCGACCGCGGGGCACTTTTTGGTACCGTAACCCAGGGCCTTTTCGAAAACTAGCCGAGCTTCCTTAGTGTTGAAACCACCTAGCCCACGTTTTTCCAGAACTCTACAGTACCCTACGCAACGCTACGGTAGAAAATGGTGGTGCATGTGGGCGAGTTGTGCCTGATCGCTTCGGGGGCACTGACACTCGCATCTACCCTGTTCGTGATGGCCGGTTCATTTGGGGACGGTAGGATACGGTGATCAGGTCACTCATTAGAAAACGAACTTTTCAGACTGGGTCCACGTCGACAATGTTAAGGTTGGTGACAAGATATGAATGGAATAGTGGTATATTGTAATCAGGAAAGTAAGCACAAAAATATAAGAGTTTTTAAAGGGTCGGGAAAGCTCTGGAATGCTGATGGATTTTGGTTTAGACGCGACACGCAACGCATGCGCCTCTCTTTCATGGCGTAATCAATTACGATACCTTTTGTTAGTCGTTTCCGGTACTTAGTAAACCCAAAAACTGGGCCAATAAAAGCACAGATTTTTGCCTTGCTCGTCCCTTTAAACAACCAGGAAAAGTGATAACATTAAGCGATGGTGATCATACAAGATAGATAATCCTACCTTATATAATTTGGTCGCGTATCTTTGTCTGTGTGTGTGTGCGGAGGTCAGTTTCGAGGCCCGATTTGAGGGCCTTCCCGTGTCCAAAACGCCCTAATTCTCCGTCACCCGGGGGAATCGACCCTCCTCTTTCCGATGGCGTTTTCAGAATCCCGATAAAATACAAGTTTACAAAGTTAAAGCCGGTTTTATTGATTTTTAGGGGTCCGGTCAGGCTAATTTGCATAATGTGAAAAAATACAAATTTCTTCATTCATGCCAGTTGCACTCGCCCGTGTGGTCGGCAGAGGGGAGGGGTCCGAAAGACCCGAGTGATCGGAAAGTCAAATTCATCATGCAAAAAACCGCATTCCAGCGCCCAAGGCCCGCGAAGCGGGTTTTGGGCGCTGGTCAATTCATAATCTTGCAGAAATGAAAGATTTCAGAAGCAAAGAATAGCATGTTTTTTCTTGGTAACTGCTCCAAATTCCATACATTAAGTACGAACTCCGAAATTTGCAGGGGTTCAGTATGACGGTGGGGATGTTGCCGAGCCGATGCTCCGATTATCCGAGTGACATGTCGGACATTGACCCCGATATTGACATTAATGCGTACTGCGATGAGCTGAGGAAGGTGTGTTTTAGCGTTTTAAAGAGGACACACCAGCGTCAAGACTGGCAATTCGTACTTTAGGCCATAACAAACGCCGTTGGGCATGAAGCTGGTGCTCTCCTGGTTCCGGCTGTGGTTGGAGACATCCTGACGATCGCCATCTTTGGGCTGCTCTGGTGGAGGAGCAAACAGGCTGTTGTTAGGAAGGTGGAGAGTTTTATTAAAGGAAAAGAGCGAGAGAGAGAGAGAGAGAGAGAGAGAAAGTCAGAGAAAGTGAGGGTTAGAGAGTGAGCGAGAGAGTGAACGAGAGAGTGGACGAAAGTGAGCGAAATTGAGAGATAAGCGTAGCCGTTGTCTATACCTAGGCGAAGCCAGGATGGTTTTTTTGGTTTCCTAGTCCCTTTAAAAGAGTTGAAAGATGTACCGAACGGTTGTTTCTTCGATCACAAGATTTTTTGCGTGCGAAGTTTGCCGTGAACCGCTGATATCTGCGTGCAATAGACCCTTTTCCCTCCCCCCACCACTCCCTATTGCAACTAATTACTAATCGGCTCGTGGTCTCCGCCAGTGCCTCAAGTTCGGCTTCAGCTTATCGAAATGCGCGAGGAGGGGGGGGACGGGGGGGGAGTAAAGCCGATTTGGAAGTAGGGCTGTGGTGTCGAATTGTGGGGGTCGAAAAGACGGCTGCGGACCATCGCACGAAAAACACTGATATCGCCCCGTGGCCAAGGCTCAAAAAGACAGGCGCATTTTGATCGAAAGGACTGAGCAGCAGTATTGAGCAGTTGGGCGGTGGGGAGGGGGGTGAATTAAACTGCTTGAAGATGTTGAGCTTGGGGTTAGGCTTAGTCTTAGGCTTGGGCTTAGGCTTAGGCTTGGGCTTAGCCTTAGGTTCAGGCGTAGGGTTAGGCTTAGGGTTCCGCACAGGATTGACTTGGGAATCGGCTTAGGTAAACGCCTAGACTTGGGCTTAAGAATGGGCGTGAGCTGGCTTAAGCTGAGCTTAAACTGGATCTCCTAGCGACGTCTTCAAATGAGAAATATTCGTTTTTCCAGCTGTGTCTAATCCTCGTGGCCGTCATCCAGCTAGCCGTCGCCATTCTGGCCATCGTCGAGGCGGCGCACGTCCTGAAGAATGTGAAAAACAACAAGGGATTGATGGCGGGTATGGCAGCCGAGGGCCACTGTTCGAGTTTCGCGTTTCAGCCGAAGGTCTCTCGGCCCTGGGCCTTGGCTGGTGCATCGATATTCTGATTATCGGAGGAGCTGCGTCGATTTTGGGTGCGTTTCAAGGGTGAAATTCAGCTCTAACATTGTTAAATTTCGAAATTATCATTTTTTTCTGCTGAAACTGAGACAAAAAACTTACGAAACTCAGGAAGTTGATCGCTACTTTCAAAGGACTGGTAATTTTGTCGATTTTCAGCCTCTCCCTTGGCCATCATCTCATTGGTGTTCCCTCCCGCTGCACCTGTCATTGTCGACTCTTCTCGAACCGCTACCGTCTCTACCACAAAGAAAATACCGTTGGCCTGAGAGCGCTCCGAGACCCGAATTGGGACCTGAAAAGGCTGTACATACTTATATCGAGATTCTTTCCGCATAAATCGTTTAAGAATGGTGATTTTTGGATGTACGGCCCTTTAATGGGCCCTCCAAGGTGAGTTGCGCTTTTTTTCAATTTTTCCGCGCGCACGCAGCGCGAGCGGCAAGCATCGCACGTTGCGTTGCGTATCACGGCAAAGTTCCGTGTGAATCCATAGCCACAAAAACCAGAGTGCTTTCGTGACACGTCCCTTTAACCTAACCAGCCACGGAGCCAACGAGTCTCGGCAAACATCCAAAGCGTATAAAGGAGCCGAGCGGAACGGCATAATTTCCCCAGCCCTACCCCAATTATGTGGGTGTACGGTCCTTTCTGAGGGATCGCCCCATTGTTGGCCATTCTCGGCAATTTCCGACTTTTATTGTGCCTATCTACTAGACCCCTACGGTCGAAATTAGGGGTGTTTCAGGCGGTATTTAAGGTTGTAAGGGGGTTCAATTCGCTTTCGCGGGTTGTGCACCTTGAAATTTCCTCAAGGATCGCTGCAGCCTCCCGCAGGCACCGCTTCTTCTTGACTTCCCGCTTCGAAATTTTTCAGAAGTCCAAGTCTTTTTTAAATAGCTGAAAAATGTCGGTTTTTAATTACTTATGTCACTCCCCCTTTAAAAAGGCAAGAAACTTTACTATATTTCGTATAAAAGCCCTTTTCCCTTTCCACCAACAATTAAACTTGTCCCGGCACATGTACTCTTCCTTTTCCGAACCCAAATTTCGCGAGCCGGCGTCAAATGGCGCTCTTTAATGGCACTCGACAGTCTTCCCGGTTGTCTGTTTGTCTGTTCGCTCTCCCCTACGGGACATTCCTCACTACAGTCTCCAAAAAAGGAAAAGCCTCCCCCAGCAGCCGATTCTATTGTGGTCATCATTCCATCCTTCATCCCTTTCTCTCACCACCCTTTCTTTTTGGCATCCCTTTTTCGGGATGACCTTCAAATGCCCGTCGTCCACCCGCTGCCCCATTCATTTCATTTTGCCCAATTTCTGTTCCGATATTAAGACAAGGCTTTTGATTTGTTGTTTCCCTGGCTCTGGTTGCTTAGCTGGGGGGAGGGAGTTTAGAGGGGGTTCCTTATCTCAATGGGAGGCCCTCGCTAACGAACTACTCCGTTTTCTTTTACTCCAGGATGGGGCAAGCCAGCAGGAATCCTTTGTGATTTTGAAAGAACCCTTCCGTTGGCTTGGTCTCGACATTTACGCGTAGTAGTTGATTCTGAAACGAATTGGTTGTTTTACGTGGCCGCCGACACCTAGTCCCCGAGAGGGGTCGAATTCTAGCACTTCTCAGCCCCTTTAAAACGCCGAATAAGCTCGTTATTCACTGGCAGATCGTCGGCATCTAGTGTGCAAATTGGACGCGCTTGGAACAGAGGGAATTCCCACCTTTTATAGATATTCGCAGCAAGCTGATAGGTTTTTGGAGGGCACTATGACTCAGGATTTTCCTAAAAAACGCCTTGAAAATGCTGCCTTTCTCGTGACGTCACAAAGGGTAGTAGAGGGATGGAAAACCCATCATTCCGACCCTTGTCGTCCACCATTTTCAGCGGAAAAAGAGGGTGGAGCATGAGTCAGCTTGGGGTTTGACCTTCGCGCTTCTCGCTCTCTCGCTTTCTCTCGCTCTCTCTTGACGCATAACAGCAACAATCCCTCCGTCCGCTTCTCGGATTGGGTACAAATACTGCGGGTTGGGTGTCCAGAGGAGTGAAGCGGAACAGCGCATTTTTAGCTACAGTAACTTTGCCTCTTAAGATACTTTAAGTTATTTATTTAGATGTGCTTTCATTTTTATCATCGTTTTTGGCTCTATAACATCAATAATCTCCAGAATGCTGTCCACCGTCTTAATTTTGGCGATCGTTGCGGGACCCATCCAGGCGACATTTGGTGGTTGTTGTGGTGGGGCCTATATGCCACCTCCTCCAATGCCTTGTCCACCACCTCCAATGTGTCCACCGCCACCTCCTCCATGCCCTCCACCACCGCTATGTCCACCACAGGTATGCTTCAAGGAATGGGGAAGGCAAAATTGGGGTGCTGTGACAGAATGGCGTCAGAAAAGTGTTTGCGAGTTCAGACTAGGGTTAAAGAAAGCCTTATCAGCCCTTAAAATCCAATGTTCAGTTCTGCCCACCTCCTCCGATGTGTCCACCACCTCCCCCGCCTCCTCCTCCTCCAATGTGTCCACCTCCACCTCCACCCTGTATGAGCTATGCTCCCCCACCACCAATGCTCCCGCCAATGCCGCAGGTAGGACAGTTTTCATGAGATTGACGAGAATCTACCCCTTCCGGCAGCTGGGTGTCGACAGCTACGCGAGGCGCCGAGTAACCCTCCAAACCGAAGGCTTACTTGAAGCATCGCGTAGTTATCGACACCTAGTCAGCCCATGTGGTACCTTTCGGCACCTTTGAGTCCCTTTAGAGAAACCTGACAAGCAAAAAAAATTTTTTAGTACGTAGCCCCACCTGCCAACGACTGTTGCTGTAGATGTGGTACCCCATGTGCATTCAAGGTTTGAGAAGTCGAGTTTCTTGATACAAAAAATGTTCATTTAGGCCCGCCGCGCACGGACGATGGGCTCGAAATTGTTCGAGCTGGGGAGCCACGATGAAGAGGAGGAGCTCGACCCGACCTGCTCGAGCAAGAAGTTGAAGCAGGTTTTATCGGAGGTGGGTCTTGCGTATTTCAACGTATCGTAACGTAATGTTGCGGCGGCTTCTCTTCAAATTGTTCCCACCCCAACTTTTTCAGTTCATGACCAACGACCCGAGCGAGTCGAAACGCGCCGTCCAGCGTGAGGCCGAGGCCCGACTGTTTGGTAGGTGTCCAGGGTATTGTCATGCAGCCTTCCCGCCTTTTCAGGAAAGTTCAACGTCATCTGCGCGGCCGGAGACTTCAGCTACGTCGCCTACACGGACACCTACTGCCAGGCATCAACGGGTGATGTCACCTGCTACGTCTTCCGACCCATGTAAATACGGTGCTGCTCTATCCTAAATTTATTACATGTACTGCCCTAAAATGCATCTCATTCCTCTCGTATCATCTCATCTCGCAATTTCATGGTGTGTACATAGTGGTGTGTTTTTAAGTAATAAAGTGTTTTGGAATGCATGGAGCGCGGTTTTCTCTCTCTTCCTCTCTCTCTCTCTCTCTCTCTCTCTCTCTCTCTCTCTCTCTGTATCTCCTCTTCGATCTAGCCGATTTTCCTGTTACTTCAAATTCGACCTCGCAATCCGTTTATTCGAGGAGACCCGGAAGACCCAAAAAACGAAGTGGGCTGGATTGGCCATACAGAGTCATGGTACGGATCAGGGGAAATATGGATTGGTGGGGGTATCAATCCGGATCCTCGTCACAAGCAGGGCCGGTCAGGCCTCCTTCTGCTGCGGAAGCTTGGCGAACGCCTCGAGCAGCTCGAACTGGAAGAGAGGGGGATATTGAGTCGGCTCGGTCGTAGGTGTAGGCTTAGGCATGGGCTTGGACTTAGGTTAGGCTTAGGTTAGGTTTAAGCACAGGCTTAGGCTTAGGAATAGGCGTAGGCTTAGAGTGAGGCTTGGCGTAAATCTAGGCCTAGGAGTCATGTTTACGGCGATTCCGCAATCATTTCTGCTATCCCGTCCAATTCCTTACCGAATATTTCTTGTGCCAGGCGGCCTCGATGCGCTGATTCTCCAGGACGGTGTACCAGAAGCGGAGTGGGCGCAGCGCTTCCGGCAAATCCGGATGGCTTTGGAGCAGGGCGACCTGGACATGAAAAAACTATTTTCAGGCGAGGTTGTAGATACCCGGAGGGGCAGTGCCTCGTTGCGCTGGAACTTGCCGACAGCTGTCTCAATGAGTTCCTTGAGGGCTTCCGAGGACTCGTTGTAGCTGTTAATTAGTGATCGATCATAATCCAGGTAAAATAGGTATAAATACCTCTTGACAATGGAGGACATATTATTGTAGAGCCAGTCGAATGTTTCCTGGCGTCCTCCGATTAACTCGGCATACCAGGTCGTCGAATCGGGTGGTGTCAGGCCCGCATTGTTGATATGAGCATCGAGAAGGCTAAAAAGCGGATCTAAGCGAGGCTTGAGCCTAAACCCTGTGTCTCGCTCTCTCGCTCTCTCTCTCTCTCTCTCTCTCTCTCTCTCTCTCTCTCTTCTCTATCTCTCACTGTCTTTCTCACCGTTCAACCCATTTCCAATCCTTGGATCTGATGATGGCATTAGCAAGGGCCTTCTTTTCCGTTGGGTCCGCTAAAAAAAGAAATATTTATAGGTTTTTTGCTATTCTAGACGCTACTCTCAATTTCCAGCGATTTCCACATGAAAGCAGATGTTTTCTCCCTCCTCTCATCGTCGCCACTTTCTATGGCGCGCACGTAGCCGGTCGCACGGTCCGATGCTGCGTATCTGAAGCAAGACTACGGGATCGAGCATAGAGCCATACTTGCTGCACTTGCTGATCATCACCCCCTCGGGACAGGCCTCGATCACCAGCTTCTCAAAGACACGCCAAGCCGGCTCGCCCTCGTCGGCCACTGGCATGCCGAGCTTCCGCCTCAGAGCTTGATCGTCCAATCTAGGAGGGCGAGGACTGTGAGTTTAGACATGGCACGTACTCCTTGAAGAGGT
Organism: Mesorhabditis spiculigera; assembly: GCA_958295435.1. Taxonomy (NCBI): domain Eukaryota; kingdom Metazoa; phylum Nematoda; class Chromadorea; order Rhabditida; family Rhabditidae; genus Mesorhabditis; species Mesorhabditis spiculigera. Next base: position 83,554 of record CATQJA010001768.1, on the reverse strand, counting down.
CGAGCAACTCCTGCTGTTCCATGGAATAACGCTGGTCTTGGTGTTGTTGTTGGCGGGCTGCAGCGATTTTCAGCCTAAATTTGATCGGTTATGAGAACTTTCCCACGTGGTTGAAAGCGTCGAAAGCTGGAGGACTTTAGGCTCAGCCCCTTCCCCCGGTTAACGTCAAAGCCCCGAAAAGGTGGATTGGCTTCGAGTTAGATTGGGCTTGGTTTCGTCGTAAGCACTGACTTGCGTTGCGTAGAGTTGAGCGGGATTGAAGGAAAAGCCAGTCCATTGTAGTAGCTACTGGCATTCTGAAAAATCGGATAATTGTTCCCCGGAAGCCCACATTCAGGATCTCGAGCATACGGCGTGTCGGCCCATTGGAACGAAGTCTTTCTTCGATATTCCAGAACCCTCTTATCAGATCAGGATCGGCGTTCGGATTCTAAAGTCAAATACATTTTTGACAGTTCGCGAGTATGCCTTACCTGTCCCATGGTTTCCAACATTTCGAGGACCAATTTATAGGGCACAGCGCCGGTGGCGGCCATCGGGAACAAATCACTGAAGATGACAGAACGTGGTGTCACCATGTCTTGGGGCTAAAGGCACATGATAGTGAAAGAACGCAATACCTCAGTCTTGGTTTGCTGCAAAACTTCCGGCCACAGGTCTCCGTAGTTGACGCGGGCGTAGACGAGGCGCTGGTGGTTGACCAAGGGGATCTTGTCCGATTCGATGATGAGGGGGCCTAGAACATTATGCGAGAGAAAGAGAGAGAGAGAGAGCGAGAGTTGAGAGCGAGAGGGAGGTAGATAGAGACCGCCGAAATTTTTGCATAATACCGACCATTAGCCGGAACAAATTGGAGCTCCTTCTGTCCCGGGTATTGAATCGGAATACGCCAGGTGCTGTAACGGAGGCCAGTTGAACTAATCTTCCAGGAATAACCGTCGACTCCTAACGGATTTCGATACGCCCTTGACACGCAACGCACGCGGCGTGAAGGGTCATACGTTAGCAATATTAATCATGCGGCGCGCGCGTATCATTAGGACGACAAAATCCGTGGAGACCTAACCGATGCCTTACCCATCCCTTTAAAATGAAGTTTTGGGATACCGACTCATTTATCCGGTCGGCATGCATCGTCTCGTCCGATAGACAGTGACGATGGGTGGTGATTGCGTATCGATTCTTGCCAACCCGAGCCACGTCGATTCGGGGGTAGCCCGGCTGAAATTACAGGGTGTCTCAATACCCCCCCCCCTCCCTCCCCCCAGATATGGGCTCACCAGCAAAATGTGGTCCAGGTGAGCTTGGACGGCCTGCTGCCACAGCCCATGCTTCTCCTCATCCGCCGCCATCCAAATATCACGCCAAGAGGTCGTCGAGTACTTGTTCTTCTCGAGGTACGCCTAGGAGGGGGGGAGATTCTGGTCATCTTAGTCCTCTACAAACTACAAATCTCGCCACTCACCTTGACCATGGCGAAGAAGCGCTTCTCGCCAAGCGTCGCGTACATCGTGTAGATGCCGTAAGCCGCTTTTTGGTACGTCAATCCACCAAACATGTCGGTCAACGCGTAGCTGGTGGTCGGCTCGCGCTAGAAATGCGATGGAGTGTGTCGAAAAACTGGAGAACTTTAGGCTCAGACTTATGCTTTGGCTTATAGTTAGATTAGGCTAATAATGCTTAGGCTTAGGCTTCGGCCGTACATTGTAGTTCCTGTCCCCTCGCGTCGCGTTCCCAATGACGATCGGCTTGAGGGGGAACGATTGGTCGCTGCCAATCTTCCAATACCAGCCGGCAATCGCATCATAGTCCTAAAAATCTACTTGGTTGCCGTAACACCCGGCGATGAGGCATGATTCTAGTGCCGGGAAAATTACGGTAGGTTAGAGTTCGGTTTGCCCCCCCGGCCGGCACCCACCCAACTTTTGTATCTCGGCTCTCTGTTCATCTACAGGTGTGTAAAGTATACCAAATTGTTCGAATTACTATAGCGCGTATTTTGGTATATCTTACACATCTGTAGACCAACATGGAGCCGAGGTACAGTAGGTGAGACCGGTGGAGAGGGGAGGGGGGTAAACTGAACCACAGCCTGACGGTGAACTAGAAAGACTAGGAATACGTACGAGTGTAGCAAACGTATTCGACCCGTCATCACCGGTCCGTCTCTTCCGTTCGACCAACATTGGCATGAAGGTGGCGAAGCCCTCATTCAGCCACAAATCTCCCCACCATTCCATCGTCACCAGGTTACCGAACCACTAAAAAAATCGAGATACGACCGCGATGTTGAAGTGCGTATTGAAAAATTTCATAGTGCCGAAAAAATTCGGCATTTTCAATTAGCCAAGAAAGTATCGTAAATGAAGTGCTGAACCTGGTGAGCAATCTCGTGGGCCATCACTTCTCGAATTTCGCTTGGGTCGCGGCAAGGATCACGGCAGAGCGACAGCTGGAACGGGAATTTCAGTCTCGCACAACATAGTGCGGGTCCCGAAACTCAAGTCGCATTAACAAAACGTCGCATTGTACGGCAACGCACCCTTTCTTTGAACGTCATGATTCCCCAGTTCTCCATGGCGCCGGCGGAAAAGTCGGGGATGGCAAAGATGTCTGAAGAGAAAGCTTAATTTCGTTTCGGCCGCTTGGTTTGCTTCGGGTTAGGGTTACCGTGTCTGCACACCGCGCCGCTGCGGCTGCGCAAAGCAAAGCTTGCCTAAAATTGCCTACCGAGCTTTGGTAGTGGGTATTTGACTCCGACTAGGCGTTCGATTTCTGGTAGGGCCAGTGCAGCCGCGTCAAGTGCCGTTTTTGTGTGTGACATGGCCTCTTTCCGGGCATAGATGCCGATCTGCAAGAGACTGTATGCTGGAGAGAGAGCGAGAGAGAGAGAGAGAAAGCTAACAAAATTTGTTCCACGACCAACCTTCACATTATTCGAAGCAATAACCGATTCGTAGCCAAAGTCATGGATGACGAGAGCGACGATATACGACGACATGACGGGACTCGTCTCGAAATTTGTCCGTATCCACGAGAGACCACCGTGTTCCTCGCTGAAAAATCGGTACGCTACGGCAGCTGGGAGCGTCAAATAGGCGCTGGTTCGTTAGCGGGGACCCTGACAGTATTTGACCCCGTTATTAGTTCTTACAAATTTGTAAAATGTGGACGTTAATCAGAAATTGGAAAATTAGCTATTTTTCACATTTATTTAAATTTTTCACTAATCCGAGGTCACGAACACCCTATAAACCTCAATAACGAAGCTAAGTCCCGCACCCCAATTTCCCCCCGCTAACCAACCAGATCAAATTCGAATACCTGAAGGGCTGCCCGTGGATGGCGGCATTTGTGGTGGCTGTCGTGTTGACGGGATGACGGACGGAGAAACGCCAAGTGGCCTGAAAAAAAAGGGTTGACGGTAGATGACAGAAACAAGGGGGCGTCTGGTTAAAAATTAAAAATGAATGAAAGTGATCAAGAAAAGCAATCCTCTACATTCGACGTTGTAGCTCACCTTGAAGCGCGGCTCGTCAAAACACGGCGTCATCTCGCGGGCGTTCGTCACCTCGAATTGGGTGGTGGCGATGAAGCGTTTCTGGCCATCCTTGGTTTGATATGAAGAGCGGTAGAGACCGAACAGCGAACGACTGATTACGCCACGATAGGCAATCTGTCAATCGGAGAGATTTTTTATCAGCTTCTGAATTTTTGCCTAACCTGGATGATATGGGTGCCCTTGTTGATGGCGTTGCCATCAGAGAGAGCCACACGATCGAGGGTGGTGTTGAATCGAATGCTGAGACGGCGGAGCTGAAGGAGGAAGGGAGTGAGGGTTAGGGAGGGAGATAGCGTGAGAGAGAGGAAGGGAGTTGGTGTTGGTGTGTGAGAAAGAGAGAAGGAGAGACAGAGAGAGAGAGAAAGAGAGAGAGAGAGAGATAGCAAGATACCTTCCCGCCCTCCTCGATCAACGTGGCAGCCACCAGCTCCAATTTCTTGCTGTGCAGTTCAATGTGTTTTTGCGGCTCGTCGACGGCCAACTAGAACGATTGATTCGAAAATTGCTATACCATGGCTAAACTACCGTAATGTTGACGATGCCAAAGAAGTCGAATTCGCGTTCTTTCGGAATTGGGGTGCCGTGACCGGGGAGATAGACCTGTCAATTGGAATATCAAGTACACTATTCATTGTTCATCTACTCACATGCAGATCAACATCATAATGCTGCGGTCGATAGGATTCAGTCGGAATCTGCCAAGTCGGCGTCCTAAAATACACTTGGGATTACGGTAAGGAAAAGGCGGATTACGGTAGAATTGGCGATTCCGGGTCATTCCCTCCAATGTCAATGTGATCGGGTCCGAATTCTCGTCGTAGCAGCTCATATTTGGCTACGGTATCGGCATTGTGACTGAAAAAATCTTAAAAATTAGGAATTCAAACGTACCGAATCTGTTTGTGATCTTGAACTTCCGCTCCAAGGATGACAAATATCAAAGCGCCAAGGATCACTAGAAGAATTAATTGATCAACTGAATGAAACGAAGATGGCGATGAAGATGAAGACGCAGAAGATGACCAATGAACGAACAGGAGTCTGGTTCTTCTCTTTGATGGTGGGAAGACGACGGGAACGAGTACGGACACCGGACCTCGTCGGCTTTTTCGATTTGTGGGACGTCGAACGAGACGTCGAACGTCGCGTCTAGAGGGAATTATACGGAATGGGGTAAGGACGCAAGAGAGCTTACCGAAGCAGATGGGGAACGGCGGCGCGAACGAGACGAGCTAGAAGAACGGGAAGAGCGACGCTCCGAAGATGGGGCATGCTGAAAAAATGGGTTTGTTGGTTCTTTGGCATTAGCGGGGGTGGGTGAGGTTCAAATATTTGACACCTTCGTTAAGTAATCGGTATGTTTTTGGTTTTTGACGCGTTAACAGAGCCGATGTCCCTATCCCTTTAAACCTTACCCGACTCGACTCCTCAGTGGTCGTCTTGTGCTCACTGCTGTGGAAGCTGACCGGCCAGGCGGGCTAAATGTGTCGTAATTGGCATATCAGGGCTCTTACCATGTTGGGGAAAAGCTGATGCCAAGCCGATTGGCTTGAAGTGACTGAACACTTCAAGGTTTAGCTTTTCTATTTTGACCTGATTTCCGGGATTTCGCATGCAAATTACCTGTTTTGCAAATTTTTTTGCGTGTTTCTGGAGTTTGAAGGAAATTCGAAATTCCAAAGGGATCAACCTATCAAAGAAACTGTTTTGCATTTTCTTATTGTATGCGCAAATTTAGTATTTCTCTCTTAGGCCTCGCTCTCTCGTTGTCTCGCTCTCTATCTCTCGCTCGATCTCGCGCTCTAACTCTCCTTCTGGTTCTCTCTCGTTCTCTCTCTCTCCTCCTCTTCTTCCCCACGTCGATCTTTAGAAGCTTCTTCAATTCCGATTTTCCCTAATTTTTCAATTTCCGCCTAGGGTAAATGGCTGGCTTTTTGGCGCGGCGTAAATACTCGAAATGACCATTTGCCGGTGCATGGAGACAATTTGGGACTGGGTTGGGGGGAGATATTTTCAGGTGGGAACGGGGCGGGAAAAAGCCTCTCAAAATGGCCTCTCGATGCGATATTGACCCTCACTCTGGTTACGACCGAAAATTGTGCGTTCTTGAATGGGTGGTGGAAAAATTCTGATTTTTGGCTGAAATATAGTTGAAATTAGTAGAAGGGTAATAGCAAAGTTTTAGAATTTTGGAAGGTCTTGTTATTTTTTTACAAGCAAAACAAATTTCAGCATTTCATACCTTTTCACTTCTTAATTCGCAACTCGCTTCAAATCCGCTGCCCATGGCTGATCTTTTGCAAATCGTGTCTCCGAATGCTAATCTTTAGTACAATACCAAATTTTACCTGATTCTATGGTATTTTAATATTGCTTGCTAAAACGTGCCCCAGAGGGATACTGTAGTTTTTGTTTTTCGCTTTTTTCTCTTGACTCAAAGCTGCGATCTCGCTGAGAATTTTATCATTGGTAAACAATAGTAAGGGTCACCTATGGGCTAAATATCGCGAAGTTCTAGCCACACACTTTCCAAAAATATGCAAAAAACTTATTTTTGAATTTAGCCACGGAAATTTCTCGATACTTGAATGGATCGGTCCGAAAACTACTATTATCTCTTTTCCCAAAAGATTGAAACGATTCTATGGTGGAAAAACCACGAAAACCGCAATTTTCTGTTTTCTACAGTAACCCGTCTGGAGCGCATTTTAGCATGCCAAGACAAAATTCCATACAGTGCCCGTTTTTCGATTCTAGACTGTTCTCCGGGGATTATCAGAACGCAGGCAAAAAATTACTTATTTTCTGTGGTAAATGACAAAGTTATGAGGGAAAGAGGAAAACCCTCCTCGGGCCCCGATTTTGGATCTGAGGCCCCGGGTCGAATATCCAAATTTTGAAAATGAAAAAAGCACCGAGGTTTAGTGGATACAAATAAAGGCTGTATAAAACCATGCATGACAGTAAAATTCTGGAATGATCTGGTAGAAGTTTATGGTTCAATTTGGTTTAAAACCAAAAATGACGTTTTTTCGAAAGCTGACTTTGAGGAGCTCTTCTAAATTCGATTGCGATCGAAAGCTTTTTTATTTGCATAGGTTCTAGTTGACTATCCAAGCTTGGTTTATGCTAGAAGTGTCGCGGCTACCAGAGCCTCGAGAATTTTTTTACGTGGCCTCAAACTCCGGCATATTTGGGCTCCTCATGAATTTCTTTTGACAAATTGGATGGCCCGATCAATTTGTGAATGTAATGCAAGAATGCGCCAATTAAATAGTATCAATAAAAATTATAACGAGAATTTTAACGTCGCAATTAAATTTTATAGGAAGGTAGCAAGGTCTGCAAAACAGCACGAACCAAACGTTTTAGAGGTCTTAAAAGGCGCCCTTCCAAGGGGGTACGGTAGCTCGAAGTTTTATCAATGATAGATAAACCCCAGCCCTGCATAACTAAAGAAAGAAAATAGTTGAGTTCCATCTGGAACTTTAGAAATATTTTTCCAAAGTGCGGTTTCGTCGCCCAAAAAAACCCATGAACAGGGGGTCGTCGAAAAACTTGAAAAATCATCGATCTCAAAAAATTCTTTAATAATTTTATGCGATTGTGTTGGGGACGTAGGTATTCTACAAACACTTATTTTGACATTTCCACCATCAGTTTTTTTAATATTCGAAATTTACGAAATTTCTCCATATAAAACTTCAGCCCTTAATAACTTTTCGACCAGACCCTCAAAAATTCTTAAATTTTGTAGGTGCATATCTGCTGCTTACATTAACTTACATAGTAAAAATGAGAGGCTAGTCACCATCCAAAACTGAGAAAAATGCAATTGAAGTTTCCCCGAACGCACAGTTTTCGGGTGTCATTAGTATGGGTACGTAGCCGAAAATCGAAAAAATCAAGTTGAGTTATTTCCCTATTCCTGACATATTTAAGCATTCTGGCATGGTAACGCACGGTGAAATATTTTTCCTTCTCGAGATATTCGGGGACAAACTTGGGCACTTTTTTTTGATACACCCTGTATTTGATTTCCGGGTTTCCAAACATTTTCTCTCAGTGCCAGATGCAATTATAGCGATGTCAGTTTCAGGGGAGAACGCCAATGTAGAGTATAGGAATTATAGACTCCTTGACATGTTTCTTTCTCACATTCTCGCCCTCTCGCCCTCTCTCTCTCTCTCTCTCTCTCTCTCTCTCTCTCTTTCTCGCGCTCTATTCGACACCACTAAAAAGCTTCTCCTCCCCTCCAAAGAATTCAATTTGGCACGTTGACCTTCCCGACCCTAGGGGTCTCCCAAAAATGGAGCACCAGCCGAATTAATTTTGTTAGACAAGGGGGCGTTGGCCAATGACTGGTCGGTATGGCTGGCTCTGGCTCGTTAAAGGGACCATCAAGGGATTGCTATGGATTTTGCTGGCCAAGGATTAACTACACACGTGACGCGCGCGCCTTCCCGAAGTTACTACAATTTTGCTGACCCATGGCGATACTTGGCGAAGAATTTTCCATGGAATTTTGAATCTGGCGATGAATCTTTGCTTACCGTTACGGATTTCGTCCGTATTTTGTAATTCAGCATTACCTCCAGAATTCTACGCCACTCAGCAGCTGCAGGGAAATTTCCGGGTTTGACCGAGTGATGCGGGTCTCCCCCCACGCCCTCCCGAATCGCATATCCAGAAAAGGCAAAAAATCGCCAGCCGAGAACAACAGCACTCATTTGCGTAAAAGGCATTCAATTCGGGAGCGGCGAAAAAGCGAATTTCGTTGAATAAGAAATTAGGCTCGTGATCTGACTAATTTTCATGATGGGTCGTCAAGAGAAGCTTTTCGTTCGTACTTGAGCCCTTTTGGTCGAGGGGTTACGGTACTCATTGAAACGCTACTCTCTCTATCCGTAGCTCTCGCTCTCTCTCTCCCTCTCTCTCTCTGTCTCTGTCGCTCTCTCTCTCGCCCTCTCTGTCTTTCTCTCTCTCTCTCTCTCTCTCTCTCTCTCTCTCGCTCTCTCTCTCTCTCGCTATCTTTCCCGTCTCCGTTAAAGGCACACCAAAAACACCAAAGCCATTTTTCTCCGAAATATTTTTAGGACTTGGATGTGATGCCGTGTGACCCTCCTTTTCCCTATCCGTGAGAGCCCCATTTTCATTAGCAAAATGTGGGTTTCCCAGACCGGGCCATAGTCTCTCCTCCTCATTTCCGGGGCCATCCTCCTCTTTCCGTTCTCCCGCGCCACAGTTTTGTGCAGTTTTCGCCGCGCCTTGGACCAAATTTTGATGTTTTAAAAAGGTAAAAGGACCGGAAAACAGATAGAACTCTGCGATTGGCACCTAGATCACAAAAATCGGCCACTTCTAAAGGCCGCTAGCAGCCCGTACCTTCTTTGGGACACCCTGTGAAAATGGCTGGAAGAGACCGATTGGATGTTCAATGATTCCATCGTTGCAAATGGGCAAACATTTCTCGTCCCTTTAAATGAGCAGCGAAACGACCAAAAAGCTCGTAGAGGACTTTAATCTCGCCGAACCGCCTAGCGCCGCCAATTTCGACTTGAAGCCCGCAAGAAGCCACTTTTTGGGGGAGCCGTTTCGGATCTCTGGGCTCAGGGAGGGGCCACGAATTCTGACCTGGGCTATGTTTTACTTTTAAAAGAGCGAGGAGGCATGGGCTTATGCTTAGGTTAACGCTTAGGCTTAGCCTTAGGCTTAGGCTTAGGCTTAGGCTTAGGCTTAGGCTTAGGCTTAGGCTTGGGCTTAGACTTAGGCTTAGGTTTTGCTTAGGCTTAGGCTTAGGCTTAGGCTTAGGCTTAGGCTTAGGCTTAGGCTTAGGCTTAGGCTTAGGCTTGGGCTTAGACTTAGGCTTAGGTTTTGCTTAGGCTTATGCTTAGGTTAACGCTTAGGCTTAGCCTTAGGCTTAGGCTTAGGCTTAGGCTTAGGCTTAGGCTTAGGCTTGGGCTTAGACTTAGGCTTAGGTTTTGCTTAGGCTTAGGCTTAGGCTTAGGCTTAGGCTTAGGCTTAGGCTTAGGCTTAGGCTTAGGCTTAGGCTTAGGCTTGGGCTTAGGCTTAGGCTTAGGTTTTGCTTAGGCTTAGGCTTAGGCTTAGGCTTAGGCTTAGGCTTAGGCTTAGGCTTGGGCTTAGACTTAGGCTTAGGTTTTGCTTAGGCTTATGCTTAGGTTAACGCTTAGGCTTAGCCTTAGGCTTAGGCTTAGGCTTAGGCTTAGGCTTGGGCTTAGACTTAGGCTTAGGTTTTGCTTAGGCTTAGGCTTAGGCTTAGGCTTAGGCTTAGGCTTAGGCTTAGGCTTAGGCTTAGGCTTAGGCTTAGGCTTAGGCTTGGGCTTAGGCTTAGGCTTAGGTTTTGCTTAGGCTTAGGCTTAGGCTTAGGCTTAGGCTTAGGCTTAGGCTTAGGCTTAGGCTTAGGCTTAGGCTTAGGTTTTGCTTCGGCTTAGGTTTAGGCATAGATGTCGCTTCCGCATGGGCTTAGTTTGAGGGTTTTTTAGACTTAGGTTTTCCATATAGCAATCGCCGTTTTCTAAACCCAAACTTACTTCTCACAATCACCGGATTATCGACACGGAAAATTTGTCTGCAAAAAATGGAACGGCAACCGCCTCGGCCCGGTCTCCACCCGGACCGGATATGGAATTGCAAAATTGCCGGGCTGCCCCCTAATGGATGTGTGCAGCCGGAATCTTGAAACGGAAAAAGATTTTCCACCCCCGCCCGGGGAAACCCCTGGAATTGGGGGGAGGTTGACTACAGGATATCCGGGATACGCCAATGTATCGCGGGGTTGAGTTGAGTTCCAGTTTTTGATAGATTTTAGTTTCCGGAAATCATCGATTTTAAATCGGGAAACGGCCTGGGGTAGGCATAATCTTTTGTGGGCATAAGGGGGTCATGATTTTTTGCTGAATTGTTTCGAAGAAATGTTCTTTTCTCTCTCTCTCTCTCTTACTCGCTCTCTCTCCCGCTCTCTGTCTCTCTCAGAAAAAATGTTTCAGATTTCGTGGCAATAGGGTCGGCACGGCTGACGGGTATAAGTCGCCGGGATGTATGTAAGTCATTTTCGAGAATTTTGTTGGTTTCAAATCGCTGCCAGTTTGATTTACGTCTCGTATGTTTTCTTTGCCATAAAGCTTCATGGTCCCTTTATTGCGAACGGAGAGTGAAATGAGCCCGATCTGTATGACTCAATTCACCGCAAAATGCCGCAATTCGATTCCCTCGCGTAGTCAGGCTAAATACAGGGCAAATGGAGCATTGTAAATACATATTTTGTGTTTTAGTCCCTTGGGAAATTATTCTCTGGCTTTTCCAATTTAAATTAAAAATGATTCGATTTTTGTTGGCATTTTCCGGCTCCAAAACCTCGTACCGTCTTCCGATTTTTGTAGTTGCCCGTTCTTCGAATTTTACCCATCGCCAATTTCCCCCATCTCAAATAACACCTTCGATTTGACGGCAGCTGTTTTTCAGCCCAATTTCATAGCTTTTTAGCGGCAATTGCCGGCGGCGGGGGGTTTTGTCTGGTTTTTATGGGGTCCGTTGCCAAATTGCAGCCCATTTTTGACGAAAAGCCCCCGCTTTGCCAGGTGCTTTTCATGTTTTATTGGGTCGCGTTTTTCAGTCGAACGGCTCTTTGGGCCTCAATATCGTGGTCTTTGGGATTGAAACGTTGTTGGGTATATTTCTCTCTGTCTTGCTCTCTCTCGCGCTCTCTCTCTTTCTTTTTCTTTCGGTGTCTTTGCCTCTGGCTTGACTTTTCAAATGGTGATAATGACCCATCAGGGGCTTCGGCCTAGGCTTACGCTCCGGCTTAAGCTTCAGCTTATGCATGGGCGGAAATAGATGTAGGCGTTCCTTTAAAAAGTTTTGACAAATAGGACATACAATTGTATCCAAATTTTAACTTGGTAAGCCGAAGTCAAAGTAGAAGCCCAAGCTCAGGGCACAAGCCCAAATTGTCCTATTTGTCAAAACTTTTTAAAGGAACGCCTAAATCTATTTCCGCACATGCATCTTTCCCCCTTAGCCTCCCGCCCAGGTGTTGATCCACTTTTTCGGCTTAACAGGGTACTATCAAAAAAAGTCAATGTACAGGAAGAAGCGCGGCCAGGTGAAGCGTTCACAGATGTGGGGGCCATTTTCGATCGTTCCAATAGGTTTTGGCTGGCTGCTTCGATTTCATGAATCTTTCGTCGTTTTTGTCTACGTTCCTTTTCGAACTCGTTTCTACCACACCTTTTGAAAAACTTCTGACAATCTGAACTGTCCTGTATGGTATTAGCATAAGAGAGAGAGAGAGAGAGAGAGAGAGAGAGAGAGAGAGACAGAGATTTCGATTTTCTATACTTCTGCCGAGTTGTCGGCTCATAAAATAGGCAATATATTAGATTCTCTGGGTCCACAACCCCGGCGAATAGCCAAACAACTGTATGTACGGTTTCTTGGCCCCTAGGTCTACATTTATATTGTTTTAGATAAATTCCCTTTACATTTTAAATTTTTACCTTAAAATTAACTAGCTATAACTATTCTTCCATGCCATTTCCCTAAAAAATTTGGGCATCACCGCAAGCCTCACGTCAAATTGTATTTGCCAATTTTTCCTGGGAGATCCTCTTATTTTATGAAGCAAGGGAAGCAAGTGAGAGAGAGAGAGAAAGAGAAAGAGAGAGAGAGAAAGAGAGAGAGAGGGAGAGAGAGAGAGAGAGAGAGAGGAGGGAGAGTGAGTAGCAGAAAAATAAAGCCTCGCCTTTCAAGTTGGCTCAAAATACGTGGCAGTGCGTATGGGAAGCTAATGAAGGTGTGGTGGAGGCGTCTGGTTGGGCATCAAATAGCAGGAAAGAGGCGCTGCTCATTTTTTGCGAGTTCTCAATTTTCTGGAATTTTCTTTGTTCGTCTACGGACGTAATATCGTAAGAACTGGGGTTGATGATTTGGCCTCTTTGACTTTTAAATGCATGCAAATTTCTCTCTCTCTCTCTCTCTCTCTCTCTCTCTCTCCCTCCTTCAAACACTTCGTCGACCTCAAAGATCAGCACGCCACTTTAGGATAATAAGCTCAAATGATGGAACAGAAAAACTCATTAAATATGACTTTTTCACGGGGGACGGCCACGTTCATGCCCTCCGGTCATTTAGGGGACATTTAAGGGGACGCACTTTAGCGCCTAGGCAGAGGCTTTTAAGGGTTCAGTTACTTTGCGGGAAAGAACCAATTTTTGGATGGACTTAGGTCTCGAGAGCTACATTTTACAAAAAAATGCGGCATGGACCTGGGCGTGTATATATATATACAGGGTGTCCCAATAAAAAAGGTCACGCTGGCATTTTGCTATTAGAAATCCGATCGACTTGAGATTTTGCACAAAGGTGCGGAAGGGAATTTAAAATGTTCACAGAAACTTTCAGCCCGATCGGTACAGTAGTTTTCGAGTTATTGTAAAAAATAAGCTTTATTTTACGGTTTTAACCTGGATTCCGCCGGAATTGAGCCCTGGAATGTATGGAGAAAATGAAGCGCCGATCCTTTTTTATCCTAGGAATTTTTTTATTTCGCAAAATACGGGTCGAAAATAGACTATTTAAGTATTTTTTAACAAGGGCTAACGACGCCGATGTTAAGAAGAATAAGGAATTTAGAGCCGCAAATTTATGTTAATTGATGCAAAGTCCAAAAAGATAGCCGAAAAAATGAAGCTAAAGTGTGGGAAAAACAGTATTTTTGCTATAACTCGAAAACTACTGTACCGGTAGGGCTGAAAGTTTCTGTGAACATTTTGAATTCCCTTCCGCACCTCTGTGCAAAATTTCAAGTCGATCGGATTTGAAATAGCAAAATGCCAGCGTGACCTTTTTTATTGGGACACCCTGTATATATATATATATCTCACTCACTCCATCTCTCGGTTTCTCTCCTCCCTCTAGGGATTCCTAACCCAATATCCTCAACTCCTTTTTTTCTACAATTATTACCCCCTTCCTCATCTTTCATCCCTATTTTTTTCGTCGTCGGCCCCGGCTAATCCGATAATGAAGGCATTGTCGGCGTATTCCTAGAACCTAATCGAGTACAAAGAAGAGTGAAAACGCGTGGATCCTTGGCCCCGTGTACAGTAACGTGTGTTTGGCCATATTTTGTTTTAAAGGGCCAGTGAAGGCAAAGTTTTATTTCCTACTTTTAAATTGTTCCCCCATATTTTTTTCTGTTTTACATCCCATTCCTCGACTAATCTCTGGCCTCTAATCCGTGAAACTTTCACCTCACACCCGTAATTCGGGGGTTCCAATGTGTGACGGCCTCAATTTTCCAAATTCCCCGCCCACTTCTCTGATGCCGTTGAACGTGTTATTTTCCGTAAAGGCCAGAAGACCGTACATTTTGTGGAATCCGTTCATCTGCAGTTTCATCAAAAATATTATGCAAATTTTGGCTTCTTCTGGCCGCGGTAAACACATTTATCGCAAAGGGGTCAAAATTTTGGGGTCGAGTTTTCGGCTCTATACCGATCTAATTATAAGGTATTTAAAAAAATATCAGATATCGTCTACTCGTTATATTTGGGGTCAAAGGGAATGCATTCTTGTATTTTCCATGCCATAGGATCCGATGAACACGGTCACAAGCCGCAAAAATCACGATTAGTAGCTAAAATATCGAATTTAAAATGGCCTAAAAACCAGCCCTTTCTACGGGCGTTGTTTTAATCACCATCGTGTTTAGCCTGGTCGATTTTTTACAGCTTAATATAGAAAAAAACTCTCCTGCCTTACTTTCCCAATAACGTTTTTGTTATACAATATGTCGGCCTAAAAATGGTTGTGGATATAGTTTTTGGTTTTCCGGGCCAGTGGGAAAAATTTTAGAACGAATGGTAAAATCGCAAATAAACTGGCTTCTGGAGTCCAGCGCCGGGGGGTAAGGGGTGAGGATCCTGCTGGCTCAGCGATTGGTGCATCGTTAGCGCAGTGGTCTAGGATGCCGCCGTTATACACCACATCACCCGGGTTCGATCCCCGGCAATGCCAATGGGAGCGATGATGAAGTGACGATTGCCGTGCGAAACCCTAATGCGCGAAATTTGTTGCTGAGCCCCTCTTTTTTTATTGTTCTAGAGATTCACCAATTTAGAAATAAACCCTGCTACTTTATTTTGCCGATAACCTATTTGCTTTACCAAAATTGGGCCCAATATTTGTTGCGGATATTGTTTTTGGTGTTCCGCGCCTTTGGTAGGACTTTCAAGGTAACTAACTGGTTGTAAATCTGTAAAATGTTGTACTTGTCAAGGTTTTTTTACAGCCGCAGCAAGATATTAAGAAGCTCTCCTAAACTTCAAGAGTCCTTTGTCGGGCAATGGCTGGGTACAGGAGGGATAAGTGCCCTAGAGATACCCGCCATTAGTGCCCCGTTAGCGCAGTCGGTTGGGACGCCGCCGCTTTGGCATGAAAGGTCCGGGTTCAAACCCCCGGCAGGGGCTGATACGAGCGATGAAGAAATTGCGTTGGTTGCGAAAAAATAATGCGCTAAAGTGTCTTCTGAGCACCTTTTTAGATTTTAATTTTGCTGATAACTTCTTTTGTTTTTAACGAGAAAAATGAGAAAAAGGAAAAAAAATGAGAAATGAGAAATGCTGAGAAAAAGGTACAGTAGCGTGCAAACAAGAAGGCAAAACCCAGCAAACTGTTGCAAAGCGGCCCAACGGAACGCATTCTTGTATTTTCGATGCTGTAGAATCCGATGAACACGGTCACAAGCCGCAAAGATCGCGATCAGTAGCTTAGATCTCGAGTTTAAAAACGGGCCAAAAAATTGACTTACGCTACAAGCGTTTTCCGTTTGAAAAACATCACCATCGTGTTCAGCATCCCGATTTTTTAGAGCTACACAGCTTTTTGCAGCTTACAGATATGATGGAAAGAAACTCTCCTACTTTATTTTTCCGATACCTCTTTTGCTTTGCAATATATCGACCTAAAATTTGTCGCGGATATGGTGCTTGGTCTGCCGGGGCTTTGGTCAAAATTTCAGAACGAACGGTTGTCAAATCGCCAATCAACTGACTTCTGGTGACCTTTGTCAGGCATCAGCTGGGGACGGGAGGGATAGGGGCCCTTGAGATACCCGCCATTAGTGCCCCTTTAGCGCAGTCGGTTAGGACGCGCAGCTTTGGCTAGAAAGGTCCGGGTTCAATACCCGGCAGTGTCCGATAGGAGCAATGAAGAAATTGTCCGATTTGCGAAACATTAATGCGCGAAACTGTCTTCTGAGCACCTTTTTAGATTTCAATTTTCCTGATAACTTTTTTAACAATAAAAATATATTTTTTCTGTAGAGCCGTTTTGTCGGCCGTCAGACCGAATTTCCGGCTGATTTTTGGCATAGAGGTGGAGAAACATTTATGTTATGGTCATTCTGGTCGATTTACCCAAGTTCAGGGTCATTTGTGGGGTGCTGCCGGGAAGCCACGTTTTCCCAGCGCTGAGAAGGTAAAAAAGTGAGCTCTCCGTGGGGAAAGGCATCGTGGACGCCATCACCAGGCCGATTCCGATCGCTATTAATGGTAGCTTCCTGGTTGAATGAGGACGTCTAGGAAAACGATAAACAGTGTCGATGGGTAAAGCGACTATGCTAAACACGATGGTGATGTTATTGCAACGGAAAAATTCCTGTAGAGAACGTAAATTTTTTAGACTGTTTTAAATTCGATATTTAAGCTACTAATCGTGATTTTTGCGGGTTGGGACCCTGTTCATCGGATTCTACAGCGTCGAAAATACAAGAATGCATTCCGTTTGGCCCAAAATATAACGAGGAAGTTGCTTTGCAACAGCTTGCTGGGTGTTGCCTTCTTTTGGCACGCTACTGTATCTTGGATTTGATACCTTTTCAGTTTCGGACAAAATATATCGGTATAGAGCCGAGTTTTTCTTGCAATGTGGGCTAGCAGGGATACTTTGCAGAAATAAAGGCAAATTTGGCATTCGTGAGGGATGGCATGCTAGCAGTGACAATTTAGGAAGTCTAGGGTAAGGGTTTTTGCGTGCTGATTATTTGGGCGGAAAGTTCCAATAGTCATTGGTTAGCAGAAACCATTTAGGAGCCGTTTTCGGCAGGCAGGCTAGCAAGGATCTCTTGAGATTCCTTCCTCCTGTTCCTGGCGGGCCAGCAGAGGCAATTTGTGGAAAACTTCACTTTCACTGGAAAACATTTTAGTTAGTCCCGATCCTTTTTTTCTTTACAATGTTGCGTCGTATGATTCCGGAATAGCCGAGTCCATTCCACTCCTCCAGACACCAAAAAAAGTCATCTCCAAGAATTCGAGACGAATATAATTGAGTTCCTTCATAAATCCTTTCCCGGATCTTCGGCCAACACCTTTTTTTGATCTCATTGAATTGAAGTGGTGGTGGTGGTAGTGGTGGGATGGATGTTTTCTTGGCTGAGGGGGATGGGTGGCTAATTGGATTGGAATAATTGAGAGGTACTGGGGGGATACCAGAATTTAGATGCCGTTCAGAAGGAGAGGGGAAAAGACGCGGAGACAACGAGTCACGTTTTGTTGTTTCCGGCAGGGGGGATGAAAATGGGATGCCGCCCGCCTTGCTGAATAACCCGATCAAAAAGCTACGGAATGCGCCTATTTTCAGGGAGGAGTAAGGAAAGGGCGATGTCTGCTCATTTGAGAGGAGTAAAGGTCGAGACAATTATTCAGCTACTACCGCAAATCGGCATATTATCTCCTAGTTGAGAGGACTGGGCAAGGAATGGCTATGAATTTAGGAGTGTGGATTCCGCACTCTCTCTCTGTCTCTCTTTTTCTCTCTCTCTCTCTCTCTCTCTCTCTCTCTCTCTTTCCCACCCTCTTGTTTAAATTTTCTATTCTTGTTTTCTTTCTTAAATTTTTGAAATTCTCCTTTCTACACAACTACGAACTACACCAATTCACGCAACTTTACGCCCGAAAATCGTCATAAAGCCCACCGATCTTCGCCCCCCCGGCCCAATTTTCCCCTCTGGGATTGGTGGCTACGACACAATCCCCCAATTCCGAACGGACACCCGTCAATTTTCAATTTTTTGCCTTCCTTGTCGTCCGCAAATGAACTCAAAACACAGACTCCTCGTCTTGCCGCGGAATTTGAAATCCTTTGGAGATCCCGGGGAAATCCCTTGGAATTTGGTACGCGCACGAAATGGAAAAGGTTTTTTAAATTGAAGGGAGCCGGACAGGTCGTGGAGAGCTTACCTTTAAGGGGGCAAGCAAGACTTTCCGACTAGAGGAGCTTAACCGCGCTTCATATCGCGTGTGCAACGAAAAATCCATAAAATCCTTGCATTGCTCGGTCCCGTTAATTCTTTTGTTCCCTTTTCCCTGAACTTCTCGAATATGTTGGTGCCGTACGTTAGCCCGCAATGCTCACCTGTAGTACAACCACATTCCCCCAATCACCAAAAATCTGGATGAAATTCCGTAATCCCCAGCCTCGCCTCATCCCCGATTCAGTATAAATTCCAATGTTATGGTACAAGGCTCGGGCTAAGCTGAGGATGTCATCCTTTATCTCGCTCTCGCTCTCTCTCTCTCTCTCTCTCTCTCTCTCTCTCTCTCTCTCGCTCTCCCCCCCCCCTCGCTCTTTTTTGGGTATGACTACGCATCATTCCAAATAACAGGGTGTAGGAGGGTAGATTGGAGGCTTAGAAGATTACAGTACTCCGGTAGTTCTAGATAAGTCGTTGGGGTGGTAGGATTTGTGGGTGGGACGGGATTAGGCCGACGGCAAAATTTGCATTAAACATCAAGTATTACGTGCGGAGGAACAAGGCGTAGGCGAAGGGTTTGATGACTAACTTTCGGGCTGATTGTTGATAAACGTTGCTTAAAATTGTAAACAAAGTAGAAAATGTTTTAAAAGCGCATACCATTTAAAGAAAATACAAAGTGGCAAAAATAGAGAGAGGGAGTAAGAGAAGGAGAGAGAGGGAGAGAGCGAGAGAGGGAGCGAGAGAGATAGGGAGAAACAAGAGATCGATACCGAGAGACAGTGAGAGAGCGAAAAAAAGAAAGAGAGATCTTTGGAACCCTTAAATTTCTGAATTCCCTCCCTTACAACAAACATTGTTCACTCATCCCCACAAATTTTCTGAATAAACCGGATTAATGCTAATAAGGATTCCATAGTTTTCCATTCGATTTTAAAAGTTGTTAGTTCCCCCGTAAATCCGTTAATCAAAGGAAACCCTTGAATACATCAACCTCCTAAAAAACCGGCTTTGCACTTTTGAAGGGACGCGCTTTACTACCCGTCTGTAATTTCCCTTATTAAATTCGGCGATTTTTGCACCCCAGACAACATTTTTTGGAGGAAGGGATGGGCGATGATAGGCATCCCCCTATTAGGCAAATTGTTTCCAGAGACTCCAGTCTTTTTTCGGGGAGTTTGTAGTTTACATTCTTCCCTGCTGGGCGTCTGGACCTATGGAGCCGATTTTGTAGCGCTTAAGGGAGATTTTTCGGGGCTTATTGAATATCTCTAACAATTTGTAAATGCACACATTTTGCCGATATTATGCGAATTAGGAGAATCCTTAGGAATCTCTGCTAGGTTCTTTCTATTCGACAGTGAACGAATTAAGCTTGTGTTTTCGGAAAAGAACTACTATGCTAATTTGCATAGAAAAATTACTCACGATTAGGTTTCGGTGCTTTTAATGTGATGCCCACAATAATCTCTGCTAGCTTACCCCGTTTAGGTCAATTTTGGGGCTAATTTGCATAGAAAATCTATTTTTTCCAGTCTTTTTTAAACCTTTTATTTTCTGGGCTTGTTGGTTTTGGGATAGCCAACGCCGCCAAGAATCTCTGCTAGGTTGCCCAGTTTGCTAGGTTCCTAATAACTTTTCAGAGGACCTAGGCAAAGGCACGAAACGAAAAATTCCTGTTGTCACCACCCCTTTAAAAACACCCCACTCTTCCGGTACGAATTCTGTTTTGCTCCACCTCCTCCTCCTGCCGCCCTATTTTCCAATTAACCCCGACGGTCCCTCCCAATTCGGAAGCCGAATCCGTTTTTGAGAGGTAGGAAGCCCTCAAAAAAGGCGATATTTTCGAATAGGCGTGTGTATGAATCAGGGCTTCTGCTCTCCTTTCTCTTCCATTCCCAGGGCTCAAATCCTGGATGCCCCAGCTGGCCCCCCACTTTTCATCTTCACCACCCATCCAACTCAAAAACAAAAGCCCCTTCCCGGAGTCAATCCGGATTTCAATCTCGTTTCAGCCGGTTTATTCCGTGGGGGTCACCGCTTCGTTGTGTAGAATCGTCCGGTGGAGCAAGGCGGAATTGGGAATTTTCCTCAAAATTCCGTTACGCTCCGTACACTCGCGTACTTTTATGCGGCGGAGTCGGTCGTAGCCATCTTTAAAGCCCGAGCATTTTTTATCTGGCGTTACTGTAACGTGGCTTACATTAAGCTAGACTTTTGCGTAGGCTCCGCTTAGCTTGGGCTTGGTTTCGGCTTAGGCTTATTTAGGCTTAGGTTTAGGCTTAGCTTAGGTTTCGTTTAGGCTTAGGCTTAAGCTAGTTTAGGCTTAGGCTTAAGCTTAGACTCAGGCATAGGCTTAGACTTAGACGGCAACCTAAGCTTTGGCTTAGACTTCATTGGCTTAGACTTTGGCTTGGCTTGGACATAGGCTTACGCTTTTTTGTCGCATAGCTTTTAAAGAAAACGGAATTTGTTCAACTTGTTTATTAAATCAGGACCAAAATAGTTACGTGTAAATGACGCAAAAATAACCACGAGGCATCGTTGCACTTTTGCGAGACGATGCGTAATTCAATTTTGGCACTGTTTATTGTCCCATCCCCCATCCTAGTCAGTTCATGTCCGATTCCTGGCATCCGGCCAATTCGGGCGATTTTCCGGGGACGACCTTTTGGTGGGATGAGATTGGGGATTCTTTCACGTCTGCATTTTTGAGTAGGCGGGCAGCGTGGGAAATTCTGCGGGAATGGAGGACAAATATTTATCATTTGGCGCCTTAGTAATTGAAAATACCGGAATAACGAGTTGGAAGACGTATTTTTATTTGTTGAAACTTTGTAGGGTCTTGGAAGGCCAAGTTGGATTTACTTTTAGGCTTAGGCTTAGGCTTAGGCTTAGACTTACAAGGAGACGTTTTTAGGTGGGCACGGAGTTTCGTAACGAGACCTAGCTCATTCGAAAGAGCTTGAAAAACTGAGCAAGATCCCGTTTTCCATTTCTGCGAAACGATAGCGATTGATTTTTAATAATTAAATTAAAGAATTAGCAGAAATTGGCACGATTCCCCACGCGCGGAGCGATTTCCTTCCGAAAGATCCCCTCTGTC
Organism: Mesorhabditis spiculigera; assembly: GCA_958295435.1. Classification (NCBI taxonomy): domain Eukaryota; kingdom Metazoa; phylum Nematoda; class Chromadorea; order Rhabditida; family Rhabditidae; genus Mesorhabditis; species Mesorhabditis spiculigera. Next base: position 62,614 of record CATQJA010001768.1, on the reverse strand, counting down.
GGAAAGCCAGGTCCCCGTCTTCCCTTCCCCATGGCGATTTGGCGCAGTCGGTACGGCGTTTGCCTCTCACGAATTTTTTTGGACTTTTTGTCGGTTCGACCCCTGCGCCCAGAATTCGTTTTGCTTTTTAATTCCTGAACACTTTCTAAACGTGGAATCTAGTCCAAAATTAATTTTTTTGTGGTATGCCCCAAACCGGTAGCGTTGCACTCGCGTCTCAGGGATTGAAATCAACTGGCCCGCTTGCGCCTACACCGATGCTGTTCAGAACGTTTATGTAACGCATTGCGATAATTAAATTAAAATAAATAATAAATTCAGCCTCCTAAAATAAAAAGCAAAACGAATTCTGGGCTCAGGGATCGAACTGACAAAAAGTCCAAAAAAATTTCGTGAGAGGCAAACGCCGTACCGACTGCGCCAAATCGCCATGGGGAAGGGAAGACGGGGACCTGGCTTTCCGACAGAGGGGATCTTTCGGAAGGAAATCGCTCCGCGCGTGGGGAATCGTGCCAATTTCTGCTAATTCTTTAATTTAATTATTAAAAATCAATCGCTATCGTTTCGCAGAAATGGAAAACGGGATCTTGCTCAGTTTTTCAAGCTCTTTCGAATGAGCTAGGTCTCGTTACGAAACTCCGTGCCCACCTAAAAACGTCTCCTTGTTAGGCTTAGTCATGGGCTTGGGCTTAGGATTATGCACAGGCTTCGGATTGGGTAAGGTTTAGGGTTAGGGTTAGACTTATGCTTATGCTTAGGCTTAGGCTTAGGCTTAGGCTTAGGCTTATGATACCTTACGATACCTAACTACACAAGGCTCCTCCTCCTACGTGCTGTCAGCAGATAGATTCCGTACCGTTTCCTGCCCCCATCCCCATTTCCATTCATTAACAATTCGACCGAATGACACATCTTCCTCCATTCTCTTCCCCCCACCCCTATTTTCCAATCCTTCTAATCGCCAAATCCGTGACACCCTTTCGGCCACCCCCTTGATCTCAAAATCCCCACCCAAATCCTTAATTTTGCCAGCATTTTCGATCTGAAGGCAGCGAAATTTTGTTTTTTGGGAGATCTCTGTAAATCGGGGAATTAAAGGGGCGGTGCCTGCAAAATTTTGGGCTCAGCGACTCCGAGCGGAAGTGATCGGGCATGTCCAGTTTCTCAGCCAACGAGCGCATCTTGGATTCCACAAAGGTCTCTGCTAGCTCGCCTGATTCCCCAGATTCCGAATTATAGTATCGCTACAGCATGATGTTTTTACAGTAGGAATGGGTAGAACTTCGGAATACTGTGGAATGCTTAAGTCATCCATACTGTACGAACCTTTACTAATTCCGCCATATCGTAGTGCTACAGTAGCGCCAGTCTACAGTTCGATTGTTAGAATCAATTCTACGGCATCTTTTACATCTTGTTAGTACAAAAACTTCCAAATTTCGCAATGTGTAATATCAGTTTTCCAAGTTTCTACAGTATAATTTTTCTGATTCTTCAAAATGTACACCCGTCGTCTCTTGGAGCCGGATCCTTAATCTTTGCTCGCGCACCCCTAGTACCGTACTCCTCTCCCCCCCGCCCACCCCAAAAAATGTCGGGTTTCTACGGCTTCCGCTCCCCGCCTGCGGCAACAAAATATTTTTTTGCCGTGCGTGGCCGTTGTAGTAGGTGATTAGACAAGGAGCCCCGGAATTTATTTATTTTAATCGGATGATTAGGGGGCCATACATCGGACGGTGTTCGGTTCCGCGCGGCTCCAGATTACGATTATGTTTAGCGTCGAAGACCTAGCCAAAGAAATAAATTAAGTAAATTTTGGGACGCGTATGACGCTTTTTTCGATTTATATTAATAAAGCGCTTCCTACGTTTCGATGCTGTTTACACAACGAAAATCGGGATTTTTCAGGTAGCCTGGTCGATGGAGGCACAAATGGATGTGCCGATCCACGTTGTCACCACCGTCTACATTATCACATTTTTGATCGGCGTGCCTGGGAATTGTTGGGTCATTGGGAATTTGTTGCGAAATCGGTGGGTTTGGTATTTGGTTTATTAAAAAAATAGAAAAATGTAAATTTTTCGATCAAGAATGGCTTATTTTCCTCCCCAATCGTCAAAATTTCGAAAATCGTTTGGTTTCTCTGGGTTTTAGATAGTGTTTTTACTTCTAAAATGGTTAAATTTTGCCAGAAACGCTTCGATACCATTATTATTTACCAGGCATTTTTGGACATAACAACAAACCCCCTCCCCCGATCATGCAAAAGCACCAACCAGCGTTATGTGTAGCCTGAGTGTTCTTTTTAAGATAGCTGAATTGTATTCTGTACCTTGTCTCTGCGAAAAATCCGAAAAACATTATGGCAATATTAGGAATCGTGATTTGTAGCCTGTCTTCTAAAATCAAACTGCCACTGCGCCTTTAATCGCTCCTCTTTCAGCCTATGGTCAACAGGTGGTACTCCACACTCTCCCTCGCATCGTTCTCGTCTGTTCATCTTCATCCTGGCCATCTCTGATCTTCTTCTCCTTCTCACCATCCCCTCTGCCGTCCTATTCATCCAAAAAGCCGATTGGATGCTTGGATCTGTGGTAAGAAACCGAGTAAGTTCCATCAAATCCCCTGTCCTTCTCTAGATCTGCCACATCCACCTAGCCGTCGACATTTTCGCCAAACTCTTCTCCGTCGTCGTCCTCACCGCAATGAGCCTCGAACGATATTTTATAGTGTGTACCAGGTACGGTACTCCTTAAGAGTGAAATTGATCGATTTTCTATCTTCCAGGTGGCGTCACTCTTTCAACAAAGGCCTGACAACGGGGGTGCCGATGTGCATCTCCCTGATGATGTTCGTCATCGTGCCAATGATCGTGCAGCTCTATTATACACGTGTTATTGACATTCCGCTGCCGATTCCGGGGACGGTACGTTGGTGTTGTAGCGCCTTTAAAGGGATACTGAAGGCATGGCAGCGGAGCGTTGCGTCGTGGCTAAGCCTAAAGCGTAAAGCTAAGCGAGGCCTTAGCAAACCCTAAGCTTAAGCCTAAGCCAAAACCCCCATTCAACAACATCTTTCCAGGAGCAACTGCCGCCCGACCAACAAGAATACCAAATCCACCGCATCTGCGTGCCGCTGATGAGTGACGAGCTGTTCAACGCCTTTGCCCACTACATGTTCTTTTTTGGGTACGGTTTTTTGGAGCTACCCTACACTACCGTAATAACCATCCAATTTATTGTATTTTTTGCAGTTTCCTCGCTCCTCTAGTGATCATGACGGCGTGCTACATCCTGTTGATGCGCCACGTGCGCCGGAAGTTCAGGATGCGCTGTGAAGCTGGTGAGTACGGTAGCTGGAAAAACGTGAAAATGCCGACATGCAAATTAGCGACTAGCATCGTGTCGGGATTTCGGTATTTGCGCTTTTCTCTTCTTTCGCGTTTTCGGTTTTATGGACGGTAGCTATTCCGGAGTTCCGATGACCGGGTGCCTAATTTTCCGTTTGTGGACAAAATACAGTCCCAGTTCGGAGGGTTTGCTCGGAATTCGACTTTTTCCGAAAACACCGGCGAGGAGGGATTTTTGGATTTTCGGGGCTTAACACTCAAATCCGACGAGTCGATGGCAATATTGGTGGCGGATTGGACGAGATTTTTGGGCAAGATTATGGGCAAAAAGGGTACGGTAGGCCGGTGCGGGACCCACGCAATCCTGTGCTGATGCCCAAACAGGGCTGCCGATCACCGGCGGGGGCCTAAAAAAGCGGAAGTGCGTAATGGAACGGATTAGGGAGGGAGAGAGAGGGAGAGAGAGAGAGATATGTGGTCTTTTGTTGCATTGGTATAATGCGTACCTTGACATTTGAGGGTACAGGGAAGCCCCTGCCAGATAAGAAATGTGGGATTTTAGTCAACTGGGGAAGCCGGAATTAGAAGGGGGATTGGATTACTGATATTTGGAAAGTTTTTCTGATGGGGAAAGTACAGAAGAAGAATTTTTGAGACATTGGGTCCTCAATATATTTTTAAAGCTAAAAAAAGAGGTGCTCAGCAGCTGGCGGGTCGGTTGTTTAGCTACAATACGTTTCAAATTACGTTTAAAACTCTAAGTTTATGTAATGGCATGAAAACCCAGAAAAGCTGCTCTAAACAAATACCCTTTTTATGCCATTAACATACTTTGACGACTGGATTTAATTCCAGGCGGTGGTACCGGGCGAAGCATCCGCGAGCCTCGCTATATGGGCGAGATGCGGAAGAGCATCTGGAGAGTTGCCATCTACCATTTCGTGTGCTGGGCCCCATTCTGGGTGTTCACCATGACGCCCACGTTTATTGGTATGTTTTAATACATTTTAAAATTTGTCAATATTCTTTACTACAGATTTTGCCATCAAAAAAAATACAAAAATCAAAATTAATTAAAAATTCATGTTTTTACTATTAAAAATCGCGTTTTTCAGTGAATATGGAATTAAATGCACCGTGGATGGCGCATCCGATCTGGAGGGCCTTGCATCTCTTTGTCAACATTTTGCCATCAATTAATGCGGCTGGTCGGCTTTTAAAGATTTCGCTCTCTCTCGCTCTCTCTCTCTCTCCCTATCTATCTCTCTCTCTCTCGCCCTCTCTAATTTCTCGATTTCCAGGCAATTGGGTGCTATATGCGGTCCTGAACAGTGATGTCCGTCGCCATCTCTACCTTGGCGGCCACCCAAAGAAGAAGAAGTCGACGGCTCTTCTCTTCTCTTCAATGACTATCTAGAGTGAATTAATTATATATTTTTGCTTCTCTTTTTGTGATCTCATTGCTCAACCTGTTCCTCCTGGTCCCTTCCATTAATACGTCGTGTGGATACCTTTTTATGAATAAAGGGAAAGAATTAGTCATTGGCCATCGAAGGAAAGAGAGAGGGAGAGAGAGAGAGAGAGAGAGAAAGATAGAGCGAAAGAGATAGAGAGTGAGAGAGTGAGAGAGCAAAGAGCGAGAAATGTAATCAGAGCTATAGTATCCGTGAGACAAAAGCGCGAGATGGAGAGAGAAAGAGAGACAGACAGACAGACAGATCGAGACGACTCGAAACTTTTGGACCAGTTCCAGGTCTTTTTTCGGGGCCCGATTCCCATCGTTCGCCAGGAATTGAAAATTGGAAACAGCTGTGGCGATTTTGGCTTTTGCCCTGGGGGCATTCCCCCTCATCACTTATGAGACGGACTGGCCGAAGAAAAACGTTTGATTCGGAAAGGGGGCAGCTGACCCCGCGGTCTCTCTACCATCACCATTCCTCGGTTCAACCTCAAAAAGTTGCCATTTCCGCTGGGTTCCGTGTGCTTTCACTTCGGTCTTTTGGCTGATGTGATTTTGCGCAATAAAATAAGCTGCAACCAACATATGATGTTGTGTTCTACGCCTATCTAACGCTCTCTATATCACTATCTCACTCCCTCCTCCTCTCTCACTCTCTCTCATCCTTTCACGCGCATTCTCTCTCTCTCTCTCTCTCTCTCTCTCTCGCTGTCTGTCTTTCCCTATCTCTCGCTCTTACTCATTCTCGCCCTGTATCTCTCTTGCTTTCTCGCTTCTCTCTCTCTCGCTCTCTCTCTCTCTCTGGCCCTATATATCTCTTTCTCTCTTTTTCACTGAACTCCTTGCAGATGTCGGCTCGTAAATTGAGCATCGCCTGCCTTGGCTACATGGCCAAACGGAGAAAGAGCAGCGCCAGACGGTTGGTTTCGCCAGAGATAGCTTTTCGGTTTATTTTTAAAAAGTAAAATTTCTTCACAGTTTTTGCAACAACTACAGCTAAATTTTATCAAAACACTATTAAAATAAATATTACGTGCCTAGGCGTTTCAGGTTTTTAAAAATTTGATTATTCCCCCTGCCCCCCCGATAATGCCAAAGCACCCCTCAACTTAACCGATAACCGCTCAAGTTGACCATAAGAAAAGCCCCCCATTTTGCGAATAGACACAGTGGCCACCCCTCTCTAACAAAGAAAAAGCCCCGTCTGAAATGGGCTCATATTACTCAGCTGTTTCCAAGTCAGTCTCCCCCTCTATCTTTTTCTCATAAGAACACATGTGGATGGGGTTGAGCACCCCCTTTCATCCTCTGTCTCCTAAATATTGACCTCGACTCATCATCCCCTATCCCTTCTGAATTCCTGACTAAAAATGAAGCGCCCAATATCCCTCGAAAATCTGACACTTCTAGATGAAAAGGGCGATTTGTTGAGGTATATTTTGTCACGGAATTATTTTTTATAGGCGTGAATCAAGGAAATGGAGAGAACCCACTTCAAAGGCCTTGAGAGCTTCACAAGTAAGTTATCAAGCTTATGAAGCTCGGCTTAGTAAACTCAGGCGTAACAGTTATATTTTAAATTTCTAAAATTTGAGACTTGGTTTGGCTTAGGCCTGGACATAAGCTTTTGCCTACGCTTAGTTTTGAGGCTTAGGCTTAACTTTGGCTTGGCTTAAGCTTAAGGAGCATTAGAACCAAATTAACTTATAGCTTTTCAGATCGAAATGAAGTCGTCGTCATTGCCAGACGACGATATGACCGCGCAAGCAATTCAGGTGACAAGATGGGGAGAGAGAGAGACAGAGAGAGAGAGAGAGAGAGAGAGAGAGAGCGGCTACAGTTCAAAACTTTTTTTACAAAGAAAATTCTCTTTATTTGCTGACGATATTCTGTCTTCTTTTCTGCACTCATGTTTTAGTTCCTCGCCGACGCGCTCGACAAGGGCGGAATTGAAAATGACATTGCCACGTTTATGAAGACGCAGTTTGAGACGAAATACGGTAAACATGTTCTCTCAAGGGAACCTATCCTCTTGTTTTGCAGGGCACAATTGGAACTGCATTGTTGGGCGGAATTTCGGGAGTCATTTGTCGTGTTTGGAGCATGTGCATTTGTGTGTGTCGAAAATATCGGTATTGTTGTTCAGATGTGATCCTGGATAGGATGATAAATTTTCCATATAAGACAGTTCAGACAATTTGTTTACAAAGAGAGGACAGAAAGGAAGAGAGTGCGAGAGAGCGAGCGAGAGAGAGAGAAGATATTTTCGTGTTCCACATCTAAAAACAAACCGGAAGCGTATGCTACAAACTGCAACAGAATTTCTAAACTTGACTTTGATCCTGTCATCTTCCCTTTAAAACTTTCTCCCTCAATTTTCCTGTACTTTTAATCCCATCACTGCCCCTTCCTCTTGCTCTACCCTTGGCAAAAGCCAAACTCGCGACAACGCTACAGTCTTTCCCCTCGGAATCCGCTGTCGACAATGCGAACCGGGTCCCTGCCACTGCCCCGAGCCATGTGAATCCAATTAGCATCTCCTCGCCTGCCCGTGGAACCTCGCTGGTTGCCTTCAAAAAATTTCCGCTTGCTACCAACAGCATTCTCACGGACTCACAGCAAAGCTCCGCCGGGATGCAGTTGACTTATCGTGTATTTTTGGTGGCCGAGAATGGGAACGGGACCAAGTGAGTTTTGAGTAGAATTTTGGGTCAATACATATTTGATTATGCCTTGAAAGTTAATTTTGGTAAGGTGGTTTTTAGCTTACATTTAATGAATATCTCCTTTTTCTAAGCTCTCGAAACCCGGGAAATTTCGAGGGGACGAAGTGTGCGGATGGGCCGTAATCAATCATCCCCAATTAGACAGGCGTTGGACCCAAGGGAGGCGCCTTGGTTAGCGGAGAAAGAGGGACACTCTACCTGAGCCTCCTAGCTATTGCTAATCGGCTGTCACGCTCTTTATGCCCCAGCATTTTCGGAATTTTGCGCTTTTTTACCTTTTATGCCGCACTCTAGATTTGCGATAGAGAGAGAAAGAGAGATAGCGCGCGCGGGGAGACGCGAGAGAGAGAGCGAGGGAGAGGGAGTCTGAGAGCGTCTCCATCCCTTTAAATCCGACCTTCTTTATTTACCTAACTTTCCTTTTTTGCGCTTTGCTACAACCACCCTTGTTCGAGAAACTAATCCCATAAAAGCAGCTGCCAGGCCGGATTCTAAACGGGACCCAATTGCCCGGTACAACACCGTATCCCTTTCCAGGTGGGACCATCCCATCGTGTCAATCTGATCTATCGTTGTCAATAGATTGGATGTGGGCCCAACTTTCAGCCATGCTCTCTCAGCTCTCTCGCGCTCACGCTCTCTCTCTCTCTCTCTCCCTCTCTCCATCTGGGACCTAAGACCCCCCCATCGGCCCATCTATCACCTTCTCGGCTCCTTCCATACACACAAATCCTTCAACATACACCACACACCCCAAATAGCATAGCATAACATTCGTGCATATTGTTCACGTTATTACATAGCTTCTATCTTTAGCTTTGTTTGTTTTTGTATAAAAAATTAATTAGGAGAGTCTATCACCATTTGTTGAACAGCCAGAGTAAGCTAGCGTCGATCATCTAAGCGCCAGAGATGTGCAGAGATTCTTAGGGACCGAAGAGCATCACCTAGGCTTAGGTTTTGGCTTGGGTTTAGGCCGAGGCTAGGCTGAAGCTTTGGCTTTAGCTTGCTCCAAAGCCCTCACACATATGGCAATGAGCCGATCAACAGGATGTTTCCTGAAGGATTCTATATTTTCTCTCTCTGTCTGTCTCTCTCTATATCTCGCTCACTCTCTGCCTCTCTCCTCCCCTAATCTGGCATGTAACAGAGCTTCCCGTCCCCTCACAATTAAATTTCCTCCAACTGCCCCCCGGACTGGAGAAAGAAGGGTTGAGGCTCGGAAAAAGCCGCCCTTCGACCCCCAAAAGATATGGGTAGTATTTTCTATGAACTTTTATTTGTTTTTTTTTACTGAAAATCTATTTTCTAACTCGCCAGTTTATCTAGAGACAGGGAGAGAGAGAGACAGAGAGAGAGACAGAGAGAGAGAAAGCTACTTTTGCAGACCCTAAAATCAGTTGTATCTGAATTCTCCCTTCTCTCTATGTGTGGTCGATAGGATTTGTCACGGCAGATTAGCCAGGCCTCCCCCTTTTTCGACGCGCCGATTTTCTGCGCCGCAAAAATTGCGATATTTTTGTTATTGTTAACTCTAAATTTACCAAAAAATAGCGTAATTTAGGATGACATTGTCGACAAAGACGTCCGATCCACCGCCATCCTCCAATGAGGCCTATGATGACTATTTTGTGGATTATAAATCGAGTAAGTCCGGGTTTTTAATTTTTGATTCCTACTCTATCCCTCTCTCTCTCCCTCCCTCTCTCTCTCTCTCTCTCTCTCTTTCTCTCTCTCTTTCTCCCGTTCACTCTTCCGCTTCCCGGAAACAAAGAAGAAGCGTGCTGGATGTCATGCAAGATCCAGACTTTTCCAAGCATGTTTTGAATGAAATTAATTTTACACGGTAATAAAAGCGTAATAAGCATATACAAACCGCCCCGATTCCACGTCGTATTCAATCATCGGTCTCGAATAGAAATCGCGGCCGGCGGGCGGGTGAAAATCAAAAATTCGTCGGAGGTGTCGGGGGGTTGTTGGCCGGGGTGACACCGCGTTTTTCGGGGCATTTTAGGGAAATGGATAGAATAGAATAGCCATGATCGGGCTGGCAAAACGATATTCATACCTTCTCACGGGTTAGCTATAATAATATTGGCTGTCTTGTGGGGTTGGGTAGTGTTATTCGTTGAATGGGTTTAGGATAACATTTGGTTTTTCTCTCGCTGTCTTTCGCTCTCTCTCGCTCTCGCTCTCCCCATCTTCCCATACAGTTCCACTTCCGCACCATGTCTCTGTACACGAGCGGCCAATTATGTGTGAGATGGCTGGGGGGAGAAGCCCTTCCCCCCTGACAATGCCCATATTTGCATACAGCCACTGGCTTCTCCCTCCCGGGAATCATTTTGATAAGGGCATTTTATTATTCTGGAGAATGGCAGGAGGAATTCCGGAAAGAGGAAGGGGAGAGAGAGAGAGAGAGTGAGACAGAGAGAGAGAAGTAGAGTGAGAGAGAGAGAGAGAGAGAGAGACATTTCTAAAGGGTAATGGGAAGGCATTTGCCCTCGGGTTATGGAATGCGTTGGGGGTTGGCAATATTTGTTTTCCAAAAAAACTAAGGCAACACGTAGAAAATTTTAGAGAGAGAGGGAGAGAGAGAGAGAGAGAAAGATAAATGTATCCAAATTGGCTGCAAAACCTTTTGAAAACCCCAGGCCATATCCCCTCCATTCAAACTTCCGTTCCCGCCGGAGAAAACCCCTGGAGCCCCATTTTGAGCCCCCCTTCCTGAAAAAGAAGTTTCGCTCTCCATTTGCTGAGCTTCTCCTCCTCTTCATCCCCCTTCTCTCCCCTCTTCGCTTTCAAATTTGGCACCCAATTCGCGTGGATCTCCAGGAGGAGGAGGAGAGCCGATGAGAAGCTCTAGGATAGGAAAATATTCGGCTTCTCCCTCTCCCCCCAAACATTCCCATGCACAATTTATTTACACGCTGAAATAGGGTCATTTATGGGGTGCGGGGGTTAGATTGGTTTTTTGATCGATTTGAAGGGGGAGTTTGGTTTCGCTTCCGGTTTTGCAGGTATTAGTAGTGCGAAGAGGTACTGAATTTAGGTTTAGAAGATTGATTAAAAAATAGGCCTATTGGTTTAGGCTTGGGTTGGGCTTAGGCTTAGGCTTAGGCTTAGGCTTAGGCTTAGGCTTAGGCTTAGGCTTAGGCTTATGCTTAGGCTTAGGCTGAGGCTTTGGGCATAGGTTGGGATTAGGTTAGGCTTTCGCTTACGCATAGACTTAGGCTTAAGCTTGTTAGGCTTAGGCTTAGGTTCAGGTCTAACCTTATTTTTACGCCTCTTTCTCTATTCATTTTCATATTAACTCATTTAAGAGTGACGACATCTTAATAATAATTTGTTGCTTTTTACGCTTAGCATTAGGCTCAGGCTCAGACTTTCAAAGAGTCCTAAAATGAGGTCCGTCTGATGCTTATCTAGTGAAAGTAAATGTGTTACACCCCAAAATCGAGGTGGCTAGCCCTACCTTTTCCACACCTTGTGATCGGATCTTCGGATCTCCCCTCTTGGCGGTCTCCTCCCCTCCTTCTTCACATCTGGTGCTCAGATCGCAGTAAATTTCCTCGAGCTCCCCGGATCTCTGTGCGGCTCCATGCGGTAGATACCCCCTCGCTCTTCCGTTTTATCCGGGACACGTGTGTGGCGCATTGCTCGTTCTCCCTCCCTTGCTTTGTCTCTCTCTCTCTCTCTTTCTCTCTCTCTCTCTCTCTCTCTCTCTCTGTCTCTTTCATTTTCCGAAAAAAAACGAAACGTGCCGGATGTCAAGCATAAGCCCGACTTTTCGTCATTTCGGAGCGCAAACACATCTGGATCTTGTGCTTGAAACAGGCTAGCCAATAAAGAAACATCTGTCGACTTTCCGGCAGAGCTTCACGTAGCTTTTGATTTGCGTCGCGTGTGCGTGACGGCTGAACAGCTTTTAAATTATTTTCGGTCAGTTTTTGATTAAATTTACCTTATTCGAATTGTCGGTATTCTGGCTGTCGATATTTTGCCCTGTTTCTTTGTTTTGTTTTGTTAGTCCTCGAGCGGGACTTTGGCTTTTTAACTTTTCGCGGTCGGTATTTTGGCCTGTCGGGATTTTGCAGACACGATTTTGGATGTTGGTATTTTTAATTTACGTATTTTGGCGTTTTTGTATTCCGTACTAGGAAGAGTTGCGTTCTTTCCCGATTTTCCCACAATAACCCGGTAGACTGGACCCCCTTTGCAAGACCACCCAAAATTAGCATGCAACATGCCATAAATCGGGGGCCCATAAATTCTGGGAATCCGACGGGGTGGGGGAGGAGTCCTCTAGGGGAAAGGGAACTGAAGGAAAGATGGCCTGGGGCTATGGAATATAAGGGAAAAGGAGTGGGACAGGGGATAGAATTGATAAGATGACGATTTCCCGGGGATTTTACAACCCCGGCGAGGGCAATCATGATCTCGGCGAGGGGGAATTCGGGTTGCAAATCTTGATCGGGGATTGACCTCTTATAGAAAAGAATGGAATAGTGGCACATTTACAATTTGGGCCTAAATACGTGGGGTTGTAAATGGTAGGTGCGTTGTAAAGGTGCCAATATACTATTTTTTCTAGTTTATTATATTTTTTATTTTTCCTATATTTTATTTTATTTATATTTATATGTTTCATTCATTTATGTTTTGGGCTCAAGTCTAGGAAACCCCCCCCCCCCCCAGCCGACTTTTCAGCTTTTCTACCTTTCTTATTTTTATTTTTCGCTACTTTTTTCGACTAAACTGCAATGTAGTCTTACTAATTAGCCTACGGCGAACAGTTTGGTATACTTTAGAGCTCGCTAGCACAAAAGGGGACCGAGATACAAAAGTTGGTGCCGGCTGGGGGGGGGGGGGGTTTTCTAGACTCTTACCATGTTTTGTTTTGTTTTTATATAATAAAGCTTATGATTTTAAGCGTTTTATAAGTAGGTAATTTATTTAAATTCATTAAATTCATTGAAACTCTTCGGCTTGGGTTTGTTAAAAATTCCGCCAAGCAAATGCCGACAATCAAAATACTGACAACGAATAATTTTTAGACGCTAACTTGAATCCACTTTTAAAAGCCATTTTGCAGGTCACGGTCGGGACTGTCGGGATTGTGGCTTTTCGAAATTGTTGGGATCTTTAGTTTTTCTTCTCGTTCACGTTCGTCGGTTTCCGGATCCTATTGCTAGTTATTTTTCTGTTATCATCTGTCTTTGGTTTGGTCTCTCTAGCGCCAATCCCAAAAGTTTCGCCCACCACAACCAGTAACCATTTTCTACCGCAATCTCTGCCCAAAATCGGCGATTGTGTGGGGGTTTGCATGCTAATCTAGGAGGCATATCGGCATCCTCTCCCCTCCACCCCATCCATCTTTTCGAGTCAACTCGGGGAAGGGGCGGAGCCAGCTGATCCCGCCCCCTTATTGCCCCCCTTTCCTCCCTTCTCTGCCTCTTTAATCGGCTTTTCTGCCCCTCCCCTCTCACTTTCCCGCCCCCAACAATAGTGTTCCTCCCCAGCGGTGTTCCGAGTTCGAGCTGTTTTGCATATTAGCTGCTATGAGTTTATATCAATTACAGCTAAATTCAGTGACTATTACTGCGCTTTTCTAGTAGATTTCTTTAAATGGTTCTCTATATATATTTTTCAGTAATGGAAGAGGTGGTGGTCGTAGAAGGGCCCTCATCCGGTTACGTCGTCAAAAATCGACCATATCTTCTGAGCTGCAAGGCGTTGAACGCGAAGAAGATTCGATTCAAATGCAACTCAAAATGGGTAAGTAGGCCTAGCTGAGGCTTATGCTTAGGCTGCGGCTTCCGCGTCTAAAGCCTAAAAATATCGATACATGAAACTCACTATTCCTTTCATACTTATCCTTGACATCCTCTTGACTTTCGGGACCCTTTAAAGGCTTTTCAAATCTATTCAAATGTGGAGTACAGTGCTGACCCGGCGCCCAACACTTGCCAAATTGAGGGCGTATTGTGTATACCAATGGGGGCTGTGGATATGTTATGCCTTGATGGTCTCCTCATTCAGCGTGTACCCAGCTGGCCACACTTTGTATCTAGCACTAGCTCTCTCTCTCATTCTCTCTCTCCCTCTGCCTTTCGCTCTCACTCTCTTGCTCGCTCGCAAAATGCGCCATCAGGATTGTATATAAAGCTTTAACCCTAAAGCTTGTCCCACTGCCCCCTATAACCTTTAGATAGGGAAATCAAAGCTTCTCCCTGATCCCCCTATTCCCTTCTATACCCCTTTGCGGCCGCTGATCCGTTGTGCAAACGTTTGTTCCGCGGGAATCCCCCCTCGAAACGGTGTGTGTCTGTTATTGCTGCAGGGGATTGCCCCCTCGTGCGATTGATAAGCGGCACCCTTTTAGCGGAAGATGCTCAGAAATCTTCTGAACACTCAGTTCGGTTTGAGCAAGAGCGCGAGAGAGAGAGAGCGAGCGATGCTTCAAATCTTAAAAATTGATAAAGCTTTTGTAAATTTTAATCTAAAATTTTTAGAAAACAATGATAAAATCATGTTCCTGTGTGTTTTGTGGGATGGCAAGCTGCTTCTCCTCCTACTCCTCCCCATCTCCTGCTCCTTACTTCCACTATGGACTTTTGCTGCTAGCGCCCCCCAGGGAATGCATTCTGGTGGCCCGACAGACATTCGACCCCCTCTGGAATTATTACGAATCGCTTTTTGAAGCGCTGGGGGGATAAAGTTTGAAGCGAGAGAGAATGAGAGAGAGAAAGAGAGAGAGTGTGAGAAGTAATCCTACAAAACATGATTTTACTTTAGATCGACGAATCGCGAATCGAGAACAAGCTCGGCACCGACCCATCCACCCAAATGGCATTTATGGAAGGCAGTGTAGAGATTTCAAGGTATTTCTGGTTTTCGTTCTTCCCGTTACAATCCAAAGTACAGGCTACAATGCGGCTTTTTGCATATTTTCACCACCAAAAACTTTAAAGAAAACAATGACCCCGATTCCAGAGCCGAAGTCGAAGCCGGGTTCCCGATGGAGGATTTTTCGTGTCAGTGCTACGCGAGCAGAACCTCCGACTCGGACGTCGTCCGGTCGAATCCGGCACGCGTCAAGCCGGCATGTAAGTTTTTATTGAATTTTCTTATTCGTACCTTATGTCTACCTTCTCTTTTCCTGTTTAACTTGATTTCTGATTATTTCCGGCTTCAAAACATTGATTTGAGTTTTTGAAATGCCATGCTTTTTATTGCAAAATTCCGTTTCCATACGATTCACGGGGGAACGGGCTTAATTTGATCGTAAAACCGTCTTGGTGCCGGGGGTCCGGGGGTATAGGGGGCCATCATATAGACCCCCTTGCCACCTTTCAATACGGCCAAAAGGTCACCACTGTTTTTCTCAGTCTCTCTCCCTCTCTCTCTCTCTCTCTCTCTCTCTCTCTCTCTCTTTCTCCTTTGGCTTTTCTTTTGAATGATTTACGATTGGGAATTCAGTGGCATTCGTTGTTTCTAGTGGGGTTTAAAGGGATGTAGGCAGTAAGGATCAAGGATCATGGAGCTAGAGAGAGAGATAGGGAGAGAGAGAGAGAGCAAACGAGAGAGCTATATAGATCCCAACCCGAGGCACGTTTAGAAATCTCCCCATTTTAGCACCACCCCGCATCCGTAAGATCCATGCCCGCAGGCCATCCCACTTCCCAGCCCTCCAAATGCCCGAATCGCCGTTTTTGGCACCCAATCATCGATCAGATTAGGCGGCCCCGTGTCAAAACCGTGTCGTGCCTGGGCGCCGGAGGGAAATATTTGGGAGTTATCTAGGCTGGACGTGACGCGTGTCATCAAGCCATTTAGGTCTCAGTGCAGGCTAGGAAAAACAGTTTCGCACTGATTTATGGGGCGTTTTGGCCGATGGTTTATCGGTTTTGGCGCGTTGTTGAAGTCGGCAGGGCTTTGATGATTGTTAATTTGAATTTGGGAGGGAACAGAGTGACTCAAAAAGGAAAAATCCTTACAGATACTCACAAAATTTCATTTTTTGGAAAAACATGGTTCTTTGGACAAACAATTTCCGTTTTCTTTAAAGCTCAACAAATTTATTTTTGGCCCTTCGGCTTCGAGGGTTCCGCGCACACCACCTGACGGCCCCGCCCCCCTGGCCACGGCCAACACACCCGACCCCCTTCGTGGCCCCCAATTTATGGATGATTTGGCCACGATTTTTACGGAAATTTATGCGCGCTCAGGTGGAACAGCTGGCATCTCGACGGAGTGGCTTCAACATTTGAGACAGTGTGTTGCTTTTAGAGCTGATGGGAGGGTTGTAAATTGGGGGTCAATAGGGATGTAAAGGTGAAGCTCAGGTGAACAGAAGCCTCAGTGAAAGCTAGGCTAAGCCTGGGCTTGAAGTTAGCTTAGGTCCAATGAAAGTCTAAGCTAAGCCTACGCTAAGCCTAAGATAAGCCCAAGCTAAGCATAAGCATAAGCCTATGCCTAACCTGAACCGAAGCCCATGTCCAGATCTATAGTTCACCGTGTCGAAGCCCACTTCATCTTGTCGTTGAAATCCCAAATTCAGCCCCAATTTGAATCCCTCGTTTTTCCCAACCAGCTCCGGGCGCCACGCAGTCGTCGTTGGATGCCCTCGGGTGCTATTTGTGTGGCATGCAGGTGGTCGGCTGTGGGTCTATAGGAGTCGTGTGTAATCCCGGGTAGAGAAGGGGAGGGGATGGTTGGTTGGTTGCGGGTTTCACTTCCTGCAGTCTCTCTGTCCGTCAATCATCCGACATCACGGGCAAGGGTGGATGGGCTTGTGAATAAATAAGGGGAGGATAAGGTGAAGCCAAGACGGGAGTTGGGAGCTAGATCCGAAAGTAATTTTTATCGCTGTTCTTGGAGGCCTTCGGTTCTAGAAAATAGACACTTTGAGCTGGGAGCTGGGAGCTGTTAGCTAAGAGCTGGATCGAAAAATCGTATTTTTGTAGGTTTTCTCTTTGCAGCTTCTGATGCTAGTAAATAAATGCCTGGAGCTGGCAGCTAGGAGCTTGACAACAAAAAAACTTTTTTACGTTTTCTGAATTTTCAAGTCAGCTCCAAGCTCCAGCTCCCGACGTTGGCTTCGCTAAAGTTCTACTAGCTTTTTTCACGCTCATCCCGGATCTCGGTTTAGCGGGCTGCGTTCGTGCCTTCCCAGCCCCTTTAAACCCCCAAACCTATTCCGCTGAACTTTCAAACCCCTCAAAAAACGGGCAGTTCCCGTCGTGCAGCTGTGTGGATATGCTATTTCTTAGCGACTCCGCGGGCCACGGCTCAAAAATGCGTTTCCCAAAATCATCAACCATCTGGCCCATAAGCCGACCGGGGAGGGGGAAGAAAGAAAGTGAGCGTGTGCCTGACTAAAAGGCACAAAGTCGTCTCCCTCGATTTCTTTTTCGGGATATGCGAATCGTCGCTTTTCACAGGGGGGTAGGGAGGGCCAGCTGTCCGAAATGGGGGTGGCCCAATGTCGCACACGCGCTTCCAGGGTTTTTTGGGCTTTGATGGTAGTGTTGGGAGTGAGAGGGGGAGAGATGAGAGAGAGCGAGAGAGAGAGAGAGAGAGAGAGAGAGAGAGAGAGAGAGCGAGAAACACACTCTCAATTCCGGGAACCAACACTGGACACCTGGCCTATTGGGGAGAAGGCATGATTTTACTATTCCGACTCGAAAAAAATGGATTTCCTGAGGAAAGGAGAAAAAGAGAGCGAAATAGAGAACTAAATAGAGAGAGGGAGAGCGAGAGAGAGAAGTGGATAAGATTTTTTCTCATTTTTGTACAGACCCAGTCAATCCACAGCTTTATATGCCTTCACCCTTCCTTTAAAAAGCCTCTAGGAACTGCCCATTAAAACCCCGACCGAAATTACCGGTAAGGCCCAATGGCAAACCTCTCGCTCGCTCTCTAAAGACTTTCCCCGGCCCGTCAGCTGCCCCCAAGGCCACACCAATAAATCTGGACGGCTAGAGAAAGCGGGAGAGAGGGAAAGAGAGAGAGAGTAGTCAGAGAGATAGAGAGAGGGCTATAGAAAAAGAGTACGCGAAGCAGTGGTGGCATCGCTCAAGTTGGCGGTGGGGGAGGGATGGCCGCTTTGAGCAATAGCCAATCTGAACAACCGGGGCCCCAAAATTCATTTTTATGCAAATCGAGAATTCGATTGGGTAAGGGGTGGTGAAGAAGAAAAATCCTGGTGGTTAATTTGCCTGTTTTTACTCAGCGCAGTGATGTCAGAGACTGAAAAATGAGTTATCAAAGAAACGCTGCTAGGTTGCTAGATTGGTATTCTGCCTTTCGCGAAAAATTTACCAAAATCTTCCCAAAAAGTCTCTACTAGCTTGCCCCTGCCGAAATTGACCCTTTTTACGGCCTCCCGAGAGCGCAGCGCGGATCGTTGCGGAATTTATGGAACCCGTCCGCATGCTAATCAGTGGCTGGAATCGAACCCTAACCATTCATGGACATTAGGCAAACAAACAGGCTGCCGAGCCTCTCTTTCTCTCTCTCTCTATCTCGCTCTCATAATTGCGCCATTTCTGGTGCATTTGGGGGGTTTTACAGCCCTCGAGAGCCACTTGGGCTTATCAAAATGAGAGTTGGAATGGGGGTAGGTAGCCGTTGCGTAATTAGTTATGGTGGAGTGGACAAGTTGATACCCTGGGGTGGTGTTATGTTTATTTGGAGGTGTGTTGCGTAAACATGGAGAGTAGACTAGCAGGGATCTTTAGGGAATTTGTGCAGGAAAAAGCTGGTTCTCGTTTTTCTTTTCCTGTCGGAGAGGGAGAGATTGGGTGAGAGAGAGAGAGAGAAAGAAATTCGCTCAGCCTTTTTGATACCGTATCCCGATTCCGAGCTGCTCCTCCTCTCCCCCCATTCTAATCCCGAAACGTGCATAGTAGTGTTGGGTATAGGTGGGGTGGCTAGAGAAATGAGCCGTACCCTCCCGGGGCTTACGGAGTTCAAAGGGTTCCACCGGCTCTTGCTCTTTCTCCTGCTCCCCAATTCCATTCCATACTAGCGCTTTTTGCGGGGATTCCGGCCGGCAGGAAAGCAATCAGTTTGACTCTCCCAATACTTTTGGTGGGGAGGAAGAGGTGGCAGTTTTAAGGAAGGTGAAGCTCGGTGGTATCGGGTTGGAAATGCGATGACTTTAGGTAATGTAAGCCAAAGCTAAGCCTAGACTAGAAGTTAAGCTTCAGCCAAGTCCCAGCTTAAGTAGAACCCTAAGCTACCCTGAAAAAGCTTGAACGTGTTGCCGACGCGTTGAGTCAAACCTCCAAAACTCTCCCAACTCCGAAATTCCGCGATGCTACTATGGTATGTGTGTTGGTTGATTGTGTGCTGTGTATGGGTACGAGGATGAACACACTCCCCTTTACCCGTCCATGGTAATCAGCGTAGTTCCATCTTTCCATGTCTCTCTCTCACTCTCTCTCTCTCTCTGTTGTGCCCTGGGGGCAGATAATCCAGTGGGGCAGCCTCAAGTGGCTCCGACCCCCGCTGCCCAAATCGTCGCAAATTGGCGTGTGGCGCAACGTTTCGACGGAGGGGATGGGGTCTGATGGTCCGATGGGGGCCACCCAACTGACCATAGCCAGAGAGAGAGAGAGAGAGAGAGAGAGAGAGAGAGAGATTGCGATACGGTTAGACCGACGTAACTCCGATAATTTACCGCAATCCGGGGTACCGCACATCTGCCGGAGGCAAGTGGAAAGTTTTGGTGTTCGTATGGTGGAGCGTAATGGAATCCCAATTTTTGGGAGGATTTTGCTTGGTTTTAGTCAGGGGAGGCTTGGGCTTAGGCCTTGGCTTGTGCCTAAACCTAGGCTTAGCTTTGGGCTCGCACTTCGAGTTCCTCCACCGTCGACTAAAACTCGTAAATCTGCGTAAAACCCATACGGAAAAACCACTTTTCTCCCGTTTTTTCCAAGTTTCCCAACCTTTTTTGGGGGCGCGGGATCTCTGCCCTTTTTTGAGGGTCCCTCGCACGCGCCTGGGAACCTAAAAAAATGAGCGGGCACGATCCGAAAACTGACGAAGATGTCAATTGGACGTCACGGGAATGGCTGAGCCTATATTTTGATGGGAATACGGTAAACAGTGGGGCCACCGGGTGGATGATGGGTTTGAAGGGGGTATGCCTTCCCTGGTCTGCCATGGTAAATGTTGCCCCGGGCCACAAATACCGTAGGCCCGCCCGGAAGGCAGGGCAAACTGCGGAGGGCGACTGCTTGGAAGGGGGATAAAGGAATTTGGCCTCAGGATGGTTGAATATTTACATATGACTATGGATATTAAAGGTGCTAGCTAGCAGGGATTTTTGGGGAATTATGCGGAAATACGTAATTTTTGCATACAAATTACTTATAAAACTGAAAGTGATTTTCGTATTTTTCTAGGCGTCTTTTTCTAAAAAAATATTGAATGGCTTAAAGCTGTGGCTAAAACAAGTTTTGAACCGAAAAAAATCGTTACGTTCAGAAGCATTTTCTTATTTTTTACAGCGACATCTATTTTTATTTTACACAAACTTTACAAAATCTTACTCTTTTACTTGATCTCCAACTCCCATCGGCCTATTATGACAACATTCCCGATCCATTATCTGGTATGCTAATCGCGGTCTTTTGTCTTCTTTGTCTCGCGACCTGTCCCACTGTATCCCAATCATCCCCCAAAAAATCTTCCCCTCTCCACAGGGGTCTATCGGTTGATATGTGGCGCGGGTTGAGCTCGGGGGAGGAGATGGTCAATCTGATAGACACACTGCCCCTACCCGTCACCCTCATTTGCATACGAAAAAAAGAACCGAGGGTGGGAAAATTATTGAAAAAGTCCTAGATACTTTTAGAAGGCTCAAAAATCATCAAAAATCTCTGCTAGCTGGCCCGAAAACGTCGACTCCAATGGTCTTTGCTAGCTCGCCCAAAAAGGTCCATTCCCATGCTCGCCTGCCTTTTTTCTCATTTGTTGATTGAAAACCTGCCAATCTTATACTTCCGCTTGCGTAAATGCGTACGTCGTGCTCACGCAATCGTGCTCATTGAAATGATCTCCTTCCGTCTCGGCCTCACCATAAGGGCCAGATGTGATCGAGTGATTCTAGATGGCGACCTAGCCCCTACAAATCGAAATAGGATATCTCTCTCCCTCGCTCTCACTCTCTCTCTCTCTCTCTCTCTCTCTCATTCTCCTTATGAAATGTTTGCCTGCCAAGGGGGGACAAGTGCCAAACATGGTCCGATACTTGACACACAGCGCACCCTAATCCTCTACCCCATGGCCGCAGGGGTCTAGCTCAGCTTCCGTTTTGGGGTGCAATATGGAAATTATTGAGGGAATGTGGTTTGACACGTGAACGTTTATTTCTAAAGAACCTTCTAAAGGCAGGCTAGCAGAGACCATTTCGGAACCATCTTCTCCCAGGTCTCGTCCCTTACTACCCGGAAGGCACAAAGTACCTCATCCTAACCCCCTAAATCCCCCTCCCCTCCCTAAATTGGTCGGTCACTTGTGCGCATTGAATAGGGCGGCACCCCAGGCGTGGTAAAGACGCGCTTCGGGGTCAAGTTTCCGCCAAAAT
The DNA here is from genome assembly GCA_958295435.1 of Mesorhabditis spiculigera. Taxonomy (NCBI): domain Eukaryota; kingdom Metazoa; phylum Nematoda; class Chromadorea; order Rhabditida; family Rhabditidae; genus Mesorhabditis; species Mesorhabditis spiculigera. Next base: position 41,480 of record CATQJA010001768.1, on the reverse strand, counting down.
ACTGCCGACGGTCGACCCCCAGGGAGGGGGTAAGCCCTAGAAGGGGGCAGATGCCCACAATTATCCCTTCGGAGGTCTCCTTGAGGTGACCGTCCTCATCAACACAACAATCTGAAGCTATTGGGGATGGGTATTTTACGAATTTGCATTGAATAATCGACAATTCGCGAAAATAGCTGCCTTCCGACCTCGTCTTCTATCGTTTTTCCGGTAAAAAACCTCAGCTTGTGGGTGGTGCTCATATCCACCGGGCAAAAGTCGTAAAACCCAGGCGCGGGGCCGTCCTGGGGCAGGCGCTAATTGTGCCGTGGTGCGGGCAGCGAACGACTACTTGCAAAAAAACCTAGAAAAAACGGTCGGGGAACACCCGGGCTATAAACTCGGATGGCCTCTCGAGGGTTTGGGAGTAGCCGGGCAGTTAGTTGTAAACAGGTAAAAATGGGGGTAGACAGATGGTAGATGAAGAAAATAGCACGTAATGCTGATGTTAAGCTTAGGCTTAGGCCAAGGCTTAGGCTTAAAATGGCTTCAGTTTCTCAACCACCTTTTCTAACCCCTTTACATTCGATTCCTGGAATATTGACATTCCCCATTTCGCGCTAAGGAATCCCCGACCCAATCAAATACCCAGATCAAAGCCATCTTTTTTGCACATTGACTTCCCCCGCGTCGATCGTTCCGTTCAGATTTATGAGGCGAACACGAGATGGGAGAGGTGTTAGGAAAAAGGGGGCATCCGATTGTCCAAAACGACAGGTTCAAGGCCCCCTCAAGTCAGCATTGTGGATAGGAAAACGGAATCCAAGATCCAGAAAAATATAGTTTATTTAAATTCCTCGTAGGATTCGCTAAAATAGCTGTCGTGGTGGAATTCTTGAGCTTCTTCTTCTTCGGTTGATTCGATGTGTTTAGAATCTAGAAAAATTGGAGTCGGATTGAAGCGAGAGAGAGAGAGAGAGAGAGCGAGAGCGAGGGAAAGAGAAAAAGATAGTTTCCAATATAGTCCGCTCTTAAAACAAATTTTTAAGGGCCAAAAACCAACCAATTTCCTCAAAACCGCCCGAAGCCGCACTCCGTGTCGTGTTTATCATGCTAAAATTTACTTTTTTTTGCCAAAAAAAAACCTACTATCTACAGTACGCCGCCGTAACCAGGGCTAAAACCAGAAGAACAATCCTGAATACACGCATGTTTAACGCAGAAAAATATGGAACTAACCGCGCGGTCCAACGAGAACATCATCGCTCACCCCGCGTTTTAATTGGGTGACGTGGCTTTGGTGGTTGGTGCCCATTTTTAGCGGGGATTCTCGTGCTAGAACACTGATTTTTGAGCTTGTTTTTCGGCTTTGGGAATTTGAGTTACTGTAATTGACGCTCCGTATAGCTGACGGTCTCTAAAAGTTGGCCGGATCGGCGAGATCAAAGAGTCAAAAGTCGTTGTTCTTGTATGAGAGAGAGCGAGACAGTGGCCCGCACGGTCATCCCGCGCACTACACAACCATCCTCATTACGTAACAAGGGCCGGGGGCACATCCAAGGAATCTAGGTTGAGTCACCAAAGGGGCCAGAGTCGACTCAGTTACTTATTCAAAAGGGGGCCGGCGAGCAGAGATTTTTGGGGGCTGGCGATTTCGGGTTTCCATGGGTTTTTGTAGCCTAATTTTCATACGAAAAAAAAATGGAAAAAACCACGCGCAAGTTAAGCCAAAAATAAGCAATTTTTTGAGTACACGGGATCTGGAAAATACCCCAATTTGCACATTAACCTATATCAAAAACCTTTGAATTGTACTTCACGTCCAAACTAAGGTCCCCTAACCTTCCCCATCCCTTTAAACCATGCCCTAATTTGCATATCTGCCCGGCAACCTGTATACCCGAAAAGAGCGGCACCATGCCTTTTGCCCCCAAATTATTTGCCCAGCTGTTGCTTGTGTATCCACCCTCCCTCTCATCATCTACCACAACCCCAAAATTAGCCACATACAGCCATAACAGTATATTACAGCGCAATACTTTTTTCTTCCCTTCATTTTCCCCGCGTAACCAGTAGCGCGACGGAATTTGCATAGAGCGCTTCAAGAATGGGCCCTAAGATGGCGGGGAGGGGTAATCGGAGACTCTCGTTTTGAGAGAGAGAGAGAGAGAGAGAGCGAGAGCGCGCGAGACTGGAAGTTGGACCCGTTCTGGGAATATGAGCTTTTAAGGGCCCTTTAAAATGTGGTGCGGGCCCAAATACCTTTGGGGAGGGCTCAAGATTGCGAATCGAGGGGATTTTCGTAAACTTCAGTTGGAATTTAAGGTTTAACATTCGTGAACTGTCGTTTAACTACAGTAATCTCCAGTTGATCTGACCGCTGGGGGCCATATTTGCGAGTACTCGACTGGATGAGCTTTGAAAAAAAGCTAGTGTCCAGGTTGCCAGTGCGGGGCACAAGAAGCACGCGCTGGAAAGGGGGCGAGAAGCTTGACACTTCCTACCTCGCTTTTTTCGTCACTTAAGCCGCCGACAGGACCGTGTTTACCAAAAGCGCTGCGTGTTGCGGGCTTCTGAAGGCGTTGGTTGTTTATTTCACTTTTTAAAAAATTTGTAGATTTCGACAAACGCTTTTCTCAGCTTATTCACTAAGCGTAAGCCTAAGCCAAAACTTAAGCCAGGACCTAAGCAGGCACCTGTGTCTTAGCCAAAGCTCAGCCTAACCCTAATCATAAGACTCTATCTACTACCTCAGATAAGCTAGGAATTGCGATTATTTCTTTCTTTTAGTCTCTCTCGCTCTCTCCCTCTCTCCTCTAATTTTTGATGCACTTGTTCCCAGCCGTCTACACCCCATGTGGCCAATAACCCCTCTGGTGTCCCTCCTCGAGGAACACCCGTAGAATTTGCTCCCTCACCAGCTTTATTTGATGCGCCAGATGCCGCCATAGCGCAGGGTTGTATGTCGGAAAAATCGGAAAGCTGAATGTAAATTTAACGGTTCTTGAAGCGACAAGGGTCTTTTAGAGACAGGAATCCGAAAAACAAACGAATTTCTAAACATCAAGAGTTATGATAAAAGATATAGTAACTAAGTGATCATCCACATTACGTTGCATTTTGCTACCGTAGCCGGGGCGTCCTTTGATGCGCGAACTGTTGGTGGTGGTCGGGGTGTGGTTATTGACGGGTCAGGGGGTCACCCATATCCCGATCGCTGTAAAGGCTTACAATAATCCCTCCTCAACTCCGGCTAATCAAAGGAACCACCGACTTGGCTACTGTCAGCCAGATTGGGCAACTGGTCGCTGGCTTTATGGCAGGAGTAGATTAGCTAGGGATCATTTAGGTTAGGTTTGGATTGGTCTCATGTTTAGGCTTAGGCTTAGACTCAAGGTTAGACTCAGGCTTGACATGTGCTGAGGAGCCTGAGCTTAGCATAAGCTGCGCTTAGTCCCGGCTTGCTTGTCTGGTTTGTCTTCGGCGGCTTAGGATTTGCTTAGCTTAGTTTCGTTGACTTTTGCTTGGTTCAGGCTTGGTCTTACCTTGGATCAGGCTTGGCTTAGGCTTAGGCGTAGGCTGAGGCTTAGGTTTAGGATTGGAAGATTGGAGAAGCTCGATTCGAACCCTTTCAGAACCAATTATCAAAAACCAATCATCGGCTTTCTCCTCAAAAAGCAACAGTCCTCTAGTCCCTTTGGCGGGGATAAATAATTGTGGCCGGGGCTGGGGCCTTTTTGTGGGTCTCTTGATGAGGCTTTGATCCGGGTTGAGTGGGGGCCCATGTCCAATCTCAAGTGGCTTCACCCCCAACCGGGGCCAGCCCGCTGGGTAGCCAAAAATCTTAGCAGGCTAATTTTAGGTTAATGCCTAAATCTAGCTCGCTCTGTGTCTGTCTTTCTCGATCTCTCTCTCTCTTTCTCGCGCTCTCTCTCGCTCTCACTCTCTATCAAGATCTAACTCCCACATTTTCAGATATGCGGAAACACTTCACCACCTCCCCCCATTCCGACCGTATCCACGAGGGTTCCACCGTACAACTCCAGTGCTCACCTCCAGAAAGTGAACCCAAGGCCCAGGTACCATTTTCTAATTATCCCTCTCGTTTTCCGATTTAATCTACACACATCACCTCCAAAAACATAGCCTCAGGCACCTTGCCGATAGCACAATTTTTTTGATAAAATCTGGGAAACCAGTACGACCCAAAATTCCGGGACACTACTCCTGGCATCTAGATGAATTGTCCTGAGGAATGAATCGGAATTCGGCAGATTGAAGCGGCCGATAAGGGGGACGCTGTGAAGATAGATAGATGACCCGAAGGGGACATGGACCCTCATTTATCTTTAAGCGCCAAACGGGGGACATTTCGAGAGCTATGAAACATGTCACTCTTTCGCGCCCTCTCCCTCTCTCTCATGCCGTCAAACCTCGGGGATTCCATTGTGATGTGGGTGGAAGGGTTGCGAAACGGAAACTCGAAATTTTTAGGGGAAGCTAGAAAAGTTCAGTCTAGAAAATTATCAGACAAAAGAGTAAAGACACATTTATGCTAATATTTTCAGGTGGTCTGGCTAAAAGACGGGGAGCCGATTCAACGAGGCGCCGACCCGAATATCATCTACGGTAAGCCGAGCGTTTTCTGGGAGAAATTGTCGAAAAGCTGCTTAGGCTTACGTTTCGGCTTAGGCTAAAATATCCAACAAACACTCGATTTTCAGGAAATGACGGTAGCCTCATCCTCTCGGCCGCTCGTCTTGGCGATTCCGGCGCCTACGCCTGTGAAGCCTCAAATATTGCCACGAAACGCACGAGTGACACCGCCGAGTTGACCGTATATGGTAGGTCATCCAGATGGTGCACGTTTTAGGGAGCAACAAGACAGAGAGAAAGAGAGAATGAGAAAAAGATGCATTGTTTGGGTTGACTGTTTATATTCCACCGGATCAACCGTTGGGGCCCATCAGGCGAGCCCAAAAATCGCGCACCATCCCCCATATTGGCTGACAGATGGGTGTTGGGGTAGCTGACACGTGTGGTAGGGGTTGACACATAATTCTTGGGACTTACCACAAAACATCGTATTTTTGTGAAGTTTAATCTATCAGGTTGGTAGATAAGTCCTGTCACAATTTTTTTAAATCTCTCTATATAGCCGCAGACATGTCCGATTTTAACGTTTGATACCTGATTTGATAGGTCTTGGGCTGCTCTATAATGGGAGCTGCGGCACGAGGCCGAAAAGTTACAGGAAGCCGAGTTACAGCACCGGGAAGTTTTTCATAAAATCTTGAAAAAGCTTTTTAGCGTGATATCTCTGCATAGAGAAATTTGCATGCGATACCTTTAACACCAATCGATAGCTCTCGAGGAGTAGATATCGATAGATGTTGAGATCATCAAAATTGGACACCGGATGGCCGAGATACGGGTCCTTCAAATTTGATCGATTTCTTAGAACTTTTCCCGAAATCCCATACATTTTACGCATCTGTGACAAATTTTGCCAGTTGGTTTTTGAGCGCCCGGAGAAGGTTTTGTCTAAATGTATGGGAATTCGGAAAAAGTTCTAAGAAATGGACCAAATTTGAAGGACCCGTATCTCGGCCATCCGTTGTCCGATTTTGATGATCTCAACATCTATCGATATCTACTCCTCGAGAGCTATCGATTGGCGTTAATGGTATCGTATTCAAATGGCTATATGTAGAGATAGCACGCTAAATAGCTTTCTCAAGATTTTATCAAAAACTTCCCGGAGCTGTAACTCGACGGCGACCCACTTTGGGGACCAAATCGGGTTTTTCCCAAGTAGTGCGTCCCAAGATCTATCAAATCATGTATCGAAAGTGAAAATCCGACGTTTCTGCGGCTTTCTAGAGCGCTTTCAAAAAATTGTGACAGTACTTATCTACCAACCTGATAATTTAAATAGCATCGACTCTATAGCTGAGTGGTAGTGTTCTTGTCAGAGAATAAATCAGTCATGGGTTCGAATCCCGAGTGTGGCAAGCTTTTACTTTTTGCTCCCACATCGGTTTTGGTAGTTTCAAAGTCAAACTCTAAATTCACGTAGAATTTTCGCGTAAGATCTCACAAAATCAATTTCGAACCTGCTCCATACCAAATCCTGCCTTCTTAGTCTCTTTAATCAGGCCAAAAATCTCGGACCAATCCAACCGATGGCCACAGTCATAACAGGAAATGGGAATGGGATTGTCGTGTGCTAGGGGGCATCTGGCCCTGTTTTCTGCATTCTATCCCGTGTCCCCATGTAGCCCTTCTTTGCCCATGGCTCGGATTGACTCGATGTGGCCCTCCGTGCCTCGTTAGTCCAATTGGTCTTGATTATTAGGAGAGAGAGAGAGAGAGAGAGAGAGAGGGGGGGGGAGCCATAGCCTCTTCAAGAAGCCCTGATTTCTCGAGTGGCTAGCGGCCAGATCAACCCCGGGGGTCCGCTATAAATACTTAAAATTCATGTCTAGCTTTCACCGGACAATGCTTAGCCTTCCCCGCCCCTTTAACCCCTCCAATAAATCCCTTCCTCAGCGCCCAGACCCCGGAAATTACCTTGAAACTCTCTCAGGCTGCTACGTGTTTCCACAGCTGCCCTATTGACAGTGAGGAGGATCAGATCTCGGATCTCACCCATTTCCCACCCTGCCTTCCATCAGAATTTGATACTTCCCCCGGTGGTGGGGTATTGGAGGGGATGGCAATAGTGCAAATTGACTCCGACTCACGGCCCCCAACACCGTCATCACCCTAAATCCAGCTTTCGGGGGGAATTTGGGGTGACTTGGGGGTGGGCAGGATTGTTGAAAGGGTTTGTGAAGTTTGAGTTTCTAGCAATTTCGAGCAAGATAGAGACCGAGTCAGGTAGTGATATCGAGAGAGAGAGAGAGCGAGAGAGAGAGAGAGAGAGAGAGAGAGAGAGAAGAGAGTGAGAGAGCGGGAGCGATAGTATGAAGTTATAGATAAAGATTTTACGTATTTTGTCAAGCAATCTAACCAAATTGACCCTCAGCTTCCGTGGCATTCCTATAGACAGCCTCACAGACAGACAGACAGACTGCCAGCCCCCGCCCCCCCGCCTCAAAAATGCAAATATCTGTCAAGCTGTCAGCCCCTTCGAGGAGACGGTCCGGGCACAGACAGAGACATGCATATTTCTGGGGGCATCTGGAAGGGGAATATTCGAGTCGAGCAGTCCCTTTAATTGACTGGATATTAGGGGTGGGGGGATAATTGAGAGACATGTGCTGGGGATCGGATCGTATTCACATAATATGGGAGGGAGTACCGTATTGTTCGAGCGAGAAAGAGAGAGAGAGAGAGAGAGAGAGAGAGAGAGAAAGAGAGCGTGCAAGAGAAATGAATGCATGTATACCTTGGGGATCCGCTACAGAAAAAACCATCTATTCACTCTAAAAAAATCAAAAGGGCTAAATTCTACCCCTCCCACCGACTAGGTATTGACAGCTACGCCTTGCATCAAATGACGGCTAAAAGTTACGCTTAAAACATTCAAAACTAATTTACAGCCGCTTTTTTGCTCGTCACCAATGACTGCCAAACAAAACCTTTTCAAGCCAATGGGTGTCTTTTTCCGCTTTTCAGTGCGTTAAACCCCATCTGCGGCGCAACACATCCGCACGACCATTTAGCCCCCCGGAATCGCGTGCCCATAATTTGTCACCTCGCGTAGTTACAGTGTCTAGCTTTCTCTCTGCCTCCCCCAGTCAGCAATTTGTCGGCACGGTCTTTGTGCCCCAATAGTGGGCCCACAATTTGCGGGCCGATCGCAAGGAGGGGGCTGTAAAATATGCAAATGAATTGGGGATGGTTGAGGGTTTGAAGGGGCCCATCATTTCTCAACCCACCCACACACACAACAAGCGGCTGTTGCATAACGGGGGATCAACCGAATATCTAAGTTTTTGAGGCTTCAGCAAGCTTAAGCTTACGTGTGAGCCTAAGCCTACCAAAGCTAAGCCTAAGCCTAGTCTTAGGCAGCCTAGGGGCCCAAAAAACACTTTTTTTCCAGGAGGCGCCAAATCCGGATCATCACTTTAGTCTCCTTTGAGTGCGACTATAGTACACATCAAAACTTTGATGCTTCAACCCCCATTTCCGCTTGGTTGGGGGGTGAGTCAGTGTGGGCCATAAGCGCCTAAGCCCCATTTCTGGAAAGGGGGGCCCATGCTACGGAACGCGCGCGCCCTACACGACGATACTTTGAAAGATCGGAAATGGAGATAAGGGGGATGGGAGGGTCGGGCGTATTCCCTCGGAAATTCATAAAGTGGGGACGAAACGAAATTTCAAGGAGGTTTTGAGGAGGAATCGACAGTGCTCTCCCGCTGCAGCCACGTTAAGCGATTAGAACGATTAGAAACTGCTTGAAAATCGCATCAAGCTCTTCAAAAAATCGTGCCGCCTCTCTCACTCTCTCTTTCTCTTTCGCTTCAGCTAAGTTACAGTCCAAATGACGATCAGAATTAGCCCGAAAATGGCGCAAAGATCTCCAAAAATCATACTCTCCCTTTTTCTCTCACTCTTTCTCACTCTCTCTCACTCTTTCGCTTTATTCTTAACTTTCATACGTAATCAATTCTTTCGGTTGCCTCCGACTGTCCCCTTCCCCCATTATGTGCAGTTCAAAGGGCTCCCAGAAGTGGCCCCCGGGGACCCAGGGGCCCAGTGCCTGATTCCGGCCCCAGCCATGCAAATGAGGCATCAAACGATGGGTAGCTAAAGGGACACAAAGCATTACGCAATGCCCTCAGGGCATCCTATAGAGAGAGGGACAGAAGATATACAGAGATAAGGAACTTGGGCTGTTTTGGTGACTAAGTGGCCCAATCGGGAGGGCCCCTGGGTTGGCCCCCGATTGATGGGTGTCTAGGGACAGGGAGGGTGATCGGAAATTCGCAAGTTTCGAAATTTGGGGTGGTGGGAAAGTGTGGAAGGATACGGTAGCTTTTAAAGGCTTCGAAACGCTGTAAAACCCCATCATTTCAGTGGATGGTCGATGGTCAGAGTGGTCGAAGTGGGAAGGAAGCTGCCAGGTGGACTGTGGCCTGCTAAAAGCTGCCCTCGACTCGGGCGAAGATGGATTGATACCGAGAAGGAGACGGATGAGGGCATGCAACAATCCGGCACCGCTCAATGGAGGTGGGGGAAGTTTCGCAGTTTCGCGTTTTTCTACTGTCTTTAAAGAGACTTGAAAGGTCTATTGTCCTGCCTTGCCGGCACCTTTGAAAATTATCCGTCCAGCTGGGACTCCCTACCCTTTAAACCCGGTTTTAGGCGCGCAATGTTCGGGTTTCGACGAGGAGTACACCGCCTGCGACATCCCATGCCAAATCGACGGTCGCTGGACGGGGTGGAGTGATTGGGGAGAATGCCGCGAAGATTGTACACAGGTAACACCCGGAATCCCCTCAAAAAAAACCCTGCTTTCAGCGACGAACTCGAAAATGTTCAGCGCCACCCCCGTTGAATGGTGGCATCGACTGCCCGGGACCAGCATGGGAGGCCAAGAATTGCACGACTCCTTGTGGCTCCAAAATACGCCACGTCGCGGCGGGACCCCCGCAGAGTGCCGCTATTGGATATGTGAGTAAATGGCTTCCTATATCGATTGCTTGTTTTCCAGGACATCCCCATCCTCATCGGCATGGGCTCAATCTTCGTCCTCCTCGCCGCCATTCTATTCGTGATCTGCTGGCTGCTCGTCTGCAAGAAGGGCAGAAGAGTCAAGAAGTCGAGCAGTAACATCTACTACGCTGAGGCTGGAAGTATGTTTATTCAAAAGCCAGGCGGTTTCATCGAAGTTTTTCCATTTGGCAACAACTGGTTTCAGCCCATATGCGTCGTGTACTGCTCGAGCAACAGCAAGCAGCTCTTCTGGGGCCAGGGGATTGCGTGAAGGCACCGGATCTATTCTCTCATCATCCATCAATGACGCTGAAGAGCGCGAAAAGTGCGTATAGCGCATATACCACCAATAGGAATGCGGGTAAGCGTCGGATCAGGCCCAACTGGGCTTCATAAGCTTTAGGTTGACTTATGCTCAGGCTTGGGCTTAGGCCTGGGCTTAGGCTTAGGCTTAGGCTTAGGCCTGGGCTTAGGCTTAGGCTTAGGCTTAGGCTTAGGCTTAGGCTTAGGCTTAGGCTTAGGCTTAGGCTTAGGTTTAGGCTTAGGCTTAGGCTTAGGCTTAGGCTTAGGCTTAGGCTTAGGCTTAGGCTTAGGCTTAGGCTTAGGCTTAGGCTTAGGCTTAGGCTTAGGCTTAGGCTTAGGCTTTGAGGCTTGGGCTTGGGCCTAAGCTTAGGCTTAGAATCTGGCTTATTACTCAGCATTTTACCTCATTTTAGGCTCTCGCGCTGCCCTAATCACCGAATGCTCATCGAATTCCTCCTCTGAACGGGGCCGAAAAACGATATTGAGGTAACTTTTATTTTTCTTAAAGTACGCCCCGGTCCAGGACCAGCTCGAACTGCTCGGACGAGGAGAACTACGCGACGTTGTACGACTACCTTGAAGACCGTTCCGTCCAATCCATCCAATCCGCCCAGTCTGTACTTGTTGCGCAGATCGATACGGCTGGTGCGAGACTGCAGGTTCGTCGGAATTACATTAAAACTTGAGCCAGACAAGAACTCATAAATTTCTTCAATTTAGCTCCGAAAATCCGGCGCGAGTCTGCTGATGCCGGAAAATGCGGTGGACTCCCAGAAGACGGTCTACATTGCGGTCAGCGAACAGCCGGGCGATCGGCCGAAGCTGCCATGTTAGTTGTTGTACCTCGTAGTCTTGTTCTTCTTGTGCAGCTCTAAAATCTCATCGCTTTCTTAAAAAGAGCTGGTTTTTTCGCCCAAAAATTCGACCTTTCAGTGGGCGACGTGGCCATTTCGCCGGTCGTGACGGTAGGAGAAGCGGAATGGGAGGGAGATCCGGAAAGTCGAACACTTCTCCGTCCTGCCGTCCTGTCGTTCCGGCATTGTGCAGCAACATTCCCTCGTGATAACTGGACCTTCTCGGTCTGGGCTGACGATGGTTTTGGGTGGAAACAGGTACGGTAGGCTTGGTTACGGTATAGAACTTCGAGCGAGTCTCTAAATGGTTTTGCAAGTGCAAAAACTTTGCAAATATGCCCCCACCACCTCCCGATAACGCGAAAGACCCTAAAAACCTCTAATTTAGGTGGTCAGAGTGGGTGATGAGAACCTGAATAGCCCCGTCCACGTGCATCTGGAAGCACCGTCGGCTGATCGGGTCGGCTATGTCCATCTGATGACCGAACATTTTGGAAGGTTTGCGGCGACTTGCTTGCCCCTTTAAAAAGTTGTTGCAGGTTTATGCTTGTGGGCAGAGCGAGACGTGCATCCGTGCCACCCGGAAAACGTGTTCACCTGGCGTGTTTCGGGCCGGCTAACCCCGGGAAGGACGACTTTGAGCTGAGGGTATGTATTTGTCAAATTCAGATCCACTCAACCGGCTCAAGACCAGTAAAACAGCGGTTTTTAGGTGTACTGCGTACCCGAGACTGGTGCCGGGATGGAAGCGGTTGGACGTCAGGAAGCGGGAGCTGCTCCGCTGGCCGTTTCCGGCCACTTCATTTTGCAACCAGCCGGTCCTCTATGCTTCTGCGTTGAGGAAATTGGGGCCGGATTCTCGCAAAAGGGATCGCCCGTTGTTGTAAGTTGTTTTTGGGTTTCGAAGCGCATTTTTGCATCAGCTTAGGCTAAGACTAATGCTTAGGCTTAGGCTTAGGCTTAGGTTTGACTTCGTTTTCCAAGCTCCTCGACTAATCGTTTTCTCTATTCCAGGAAATCCCGGCCAGCCACCATCAATGGTGCGCCCAAAACGGCTTGCACTGCAGCATCCCTATCGAAAACCGCGACCGAAGACGACCCGAGGACTTCAGCTGTAAGTTCCAGATAAAGCTTCAGCCCAAATCAACAAAATTCCAGGCCGTCTGGTCGTCTACCAAAAGTCGAACAACGCCGAGCGGCATGTCTTGAATGTACAGCTGGAGAATCCGGCTCGACCAGCATTGCTTGATGAAACCGATAAGGTGGGAATTTTTGGAAAAGCATATTATAATCAATGTAAAACTATTATTAAATGATGAAAGGTACCGTGAATAAATATTTCGAAATATTTGCCAAATATTAGGTGGTCGACGTCAATTTCCAATTGCCGGGAGAGGTGAAAGAGGCTCTTGCTCTTCTACTCGATCCACCCACCGACCCGGCCAGGGACTGGCGAGGACTAGCCGCAAAGCTGAAACTCGACAAATACCTCCAGGTAATCTATAACCCAAAAACATAAACCATACTTTCAGTACTTTGCGACAAGACCCGGCCAATCTCCCACTTGCCTTCTTCTCAGCCTGTGGGAAGCCGTCGAGATCGACTCGCTGAGGGCTGTTCATGATCTTCTACAAACCCTTCGAGTCATGGGGCGACCCGACGCCGTTCTTCTCCTCGAACAAGTTCTTCTACCCCCCGTCTCATCCCCAATCTCCCCACAACCACCCGTTTTCCACTATAATTCCTCTTCGTCTTACTCCAGATAGTTTTCAAAATCTTTCTTGAGTTTTTAAAGCTTATCATTCGGGGTTAAAGCCGAGTTTTGTGCTACCGCTCGCAATGAAATGAGAGCAGAGCATAAGCGTGTAACGAGGAGCCCGACGTCGTCTACGTTCCACTCCTCTGAACGCACCAAATCCCTGCAATCACGACGTTCTCGAAATCTCCCCGTAACTCTGATCTGACTGCCAAGATTCTCTCACGCCATTCCAGGCTTTAACAGGCAGGCACGGATAGCTTTTGGGCTACGGCAGGCTCCCTTGCACAAGGGGACAGCGCGCTCGCTACGTTTTTGTTCGAAAATGAACAAACTTTTGGACAAAACTGGATTTTTCTCGAAATGTAATAGAAAAATTAGAAACTCAATTAGATTTAAATATTCTAGACGCCAAGGCGCAGATTTTGAGACCTAACTATCGAAAATCTATTCTGGTACTTTTTTGTGATGGTCTTTTGAAGTTCAGTTCAGGATTTTGTGCGGATTTAAATAGCGCAGAAACCAAGGATTGTCGCTGAAATCTGAGCCTAGATTTGGTAAAATCAAGGTCGATTACCCCCCAGTGCGTGAAATCGACGCTTAAAATGGCTCCAAGTGACTGTTTTGCGAAAATGGACGCCAGTGGATCAACCGTCTCTTTTTTGATCGGGTTAATTTTTCCAGATCCTTATTGTTTTAGCAGTTTTCAATGGCTGGAGCACAGTTTTTAAGCAAAACGCAAAAGCTTGGCAAAGGTTTTGGGGAGAAATAGCGGTTGCACGTTGGTCCCGGGGGTCGAACCCGGACCCTCTGTTTGAGATTTGGGATCGGCGCTAACCGATTGCGCCGCGGCCCCGGGGGGTCCTATCCGTGCCTCCGTGGAATGCCGTGCTCTGCTCGTTTGCCCCGAAATCTGCTTCCCAGCGTGCTCCCCCACCAAATACTGTGATATGCCAACAGCCTGTGCCAATATTACGTATTTCAAAGCCAAAAATATTTCACCGAATCCTGCATTTCTTTAAAAACATCGACCGCGATAAACTGCGGATACCCCATAGCCGCCTCCACCTACTGTATCTCGGCTGTTCTTTGGCCTGCAGCGATGTAAAGTATACCAAAATACTCGGCAAAGCAAGACGAACATTTTGGGATACTTTACAGGCCTGTAGCCCCAGGGGAAAGTCGTGATACAATAGTTGGGAGCCCGCCGAGGGGTATCTGCAGTTTCACCCCTCCCGCCAATAGTCAGTGCTATTTTATGGTCGCCGCAAAACCGGTAATTGTGTGTAGAATAGTCCCGAATTTATATTTTTAATGTCTTAAACTGTGCAGCAATAATCCCCCGCCGCGGCTGCCTTGTATTTATTCCCCCCGTTGCTCCAAATACCATTATTTTTTTGATTGCTACGATTTTGTGCTGTGTTGCTGGCGTGAAAATAGAAATGATAAAGTATTAAAGTATAAAGCGAAGTCGACGTATACATATAGAACACAAATAGACGCACAACACCGGATATTTCTCTGAATCCTCTTTTGGGGTGAGCGCGCTAAACAATAGAGTGTGAGAGCATTTTTTTAAATTACGAAAATACCTCAATTTTGCAAATTTGGGGCTAATCAACAACCCAGGCAGTTTGTAAAGCTCAAGCCCAAGGAGCCCAGGGAGCTGGGGGCCGAAAGAGCCCAGGGAGCTTCCGGAGGTATATTAAAGTATAATTGACATTAATTTTGGAGTATTATACTAGTAGTAGTGCATTACTACAAGATTTAATAAGAATTACGACTTTTATAAAGTTATACTGCAAAACCGTCTTGGGCTCCCTGGGCTCCCTGGGCTCGAGCTTTACTAAATGCCAAAAACCCAGGTTCTTTCGCAGTATCGGGGGGCATTATCGTAATTTTTCCTAGTAGTCCCGAAATTCCTAGTAATCTATTCGTAAACGTTTTAATAGTGTCTTTACTAAACAGTAATTATTTTTCAAGTGGAAAAACTATACAAAGAAACTTCGACATTTTTAAATTTTTTGTCGAAGGTCGGCCATTTTTGGTAGAAAAATGGATATTTTTAATATAATTTGTAAAGTTTTACCTTTAGGGATAATAAAAATAAGTTTGAAAACGCGTTCGCTATCTCTACACGCGAAAACACCGCAAATTCATAAACCGATACCCAAGACGTGAAAATACGAAATTTCCGAATTAGCAGATCTAAATTCCTCCTGTGCTCCAAGAAATTTGCATAACGGTTATAAGCCAGTCTACAAACTCCGGAAGAAACCATTTCAAAACATTAGAATCCCATGAATTGCATGCCACTTTACATGCGTTTTTACCAAGTATAAAAGAAAAAAGTTCGCCCGGCTTTTATTTCTACTTGTTGTAAAAGGAGCGCCAACTATATTCCGTCACAATATGAATACCCGTGGGTTTACCAGGCGATTTCCATGATTTATGGCCGTTTTGCAGTTTTCTTGGCCAGCTTAGCGTTGTGGTGCTTGTTCCCCGTCTTGGCCGTCGTACTCGTTCTCGTCTTGAAGAAGAAGAAGAAGAAGAAGAGGAAGTCGGGAAAGGCGGGAAAGGCGGGAAAGGTCTGTTTAATGTTATGAACCACTACTTGGAACAAGAAAATTGTTTTGTATGGAAAATAGCTATTTTTCGCAAACCGACGCAGTTGCTCTTCTCTCCTCTTTTGAGGTCTTACCATTGTAATTTGCCATTTTTAGGCCGGGGGCCTAGCCTCTACTGAAGCGGGTCTGAAATCCACCGCGAAAAAGGGCATGCCATCAGCGCAGAGCCCGTCTACTGCTGGTGCTCCGGGCACACCCGTCCTCAGCAAGGTATCTCCCTCCTTTCTCAGCGCCTATCCCCCACATCTTATAGTCGAACGAACAGCGCGCCGCCGCCGAGCAGGAGATGAACAAGCTGCTCGAGTATTGCGCCCAATTTCTACCCCCTACCCAAGCATTTCAGTGAGAAGAGCAAGAGCCACCCCATCGAGCAGTCCAAGGAGAAGCCCGAAAAGCCG
Organism: Mesorhabditis spiculigera; assembly: GCA_958295435.1. Lineage (NCBI taxonomy): Eukaryota > Metazoa > Nematoda > Chromadorea > Rhabditida > Rhabditidae > Mesorhabditis > Mesorhabditis spiculigera. The sequence goes on along the minus strand of CATQJA010001768.1, from coordinate 25,897 downwards.
GCTGCCAAGTACGAATTATTTGTTAGCGGGATATTTTATGCACGTTCAGCCCCCGAATGTTCATCCCCGCCATGCCGAACGAGGGCGATCCGACGAGGACGCAGACCGAGGACGAGGGAACGAAGGCCTGAACACAGATCGCTGCTGCCGCATCAAGCCATTTGTCATCGACCGAATAAGCCCCGCGCACAAGCGGTCTCTTAACGTTCATGTAATAAAAATTGTTTCGTGATCTTGTCTCTCCCTTTATGCTGTTTACCTTATATACCCGAATCATGAAAAATAACCTGAAGACTGGATATATAGTCGCTTTATCTTCTTCTATCGATATAATCCCGCTAATTTGACTATGCTTTTCCAGATTCCACCGAGAAACACGAGAAATGGCAAAAAATGAACTATAATGACCAGAAATAGGCAACAACATGTATTTATGTCGAAAAAAGTAGTTGTTGCCCCGAATCTCGTGTTTTTGTTCATATTGCTAATTTGGATTAGGTAATTTATTATACTTTTATGTAACTTTCGGTGATTGAATATTGCGTTAGGGACTTCCATAAGCTTTTCCCTGACCAGTGCAGCCAGTGTCACCTGTGCGTATGCGTACGCCCCCGTGAAGGGACCACGCGTGCTGTAGCTCAGGAAAGAAACAAAAAATCCCACATTTCATAGTATTTTAAATTATCTGACTTCATTTCTTCCAAAAAAGAACCATCGGTCGCTTGCAAGCCGACGCGATGCTCCGGCCGTTCCGTTCCTTTCCCTTTCGTAACCGTTTCGCCGAGAGACGCAAAAGATCCATTCAAAAAATATACGTAAAGTTATGGGAACATGACATTTCCGCCAACGACAATTCCGCCAACGGCCAAAATGCTTGTAAAATGCGCTGTTTCATGCGTGTAACAATCCTAACTATTTTTTGCTCGCCCGGATCTAGCTATTACAGAAGAAATAACAAACGTATGATGGCTTTTTCTTCAAAATTGGATTTTGCGCCTGAAAAGGTAAAACACGCGATATGATGCCCAAAACAACCCTCCCGCATAGTAATTTCGGCGCTATTTCGGAATAGGGGACCCACTTTGATTACTCTAAAAACCACTTTTTCTGGTGTAATTTTGTGGGCTTGTTCTGAAAAACGGTATCCTAGCCCGTAAAAACGCACATTTGTATAAAATATTTTATCTTTATAAGATGTTTATAGGACAGCGGGCGGTCTTGGCTTAGCCAGCACAATTGTGAGGTAACCCGCTTGGGTTATTATATTTTTCGGCTTGAGCTTGACTTCAGTCAGATTCACCTGGCTGGCCTAGGCTTGGTCTCAATGAATCCAAGATCGGGCTTACTAGCATTTAGCATCATTTATGCATACGTTTTGAGCTTGAAAAACGGAGCTAGGAGTGTATTGTAGCCAAAAGTCGGGCCTGCGCCGCTAGGTTCCCTAGAAGCCCATCCTACTATATATAAAAAAGTAGTGTCTGTGTGTGTGTCTGTGGACACTTTGCATAAATGACTTGAAAAAACCGGGTTACCAAGATAACGCGAAGGGGGAAGGTTATTCAGGCTCAGTCAGGGATGGCCATTTCGGGACCCGGGTCAGACCCGGACCCCGACCGGACCCGGACCCGACCCGGACCCCCCATTTCGGGGGTCCGGGTCGGGTCCGGGTCCGGGTCCGGGTCTTTTGAAAATGACCCGGACCCCCGAGCGATTCTTCGGAAGTAAATGTAAAATGTAAATTATTCAAATACTATATTGAAGTTTGGAGATATCTATAAGTTTTGCTGAAGATCAATACTTCATATTCAGTTATTAACTCTTTAATACGTTCTACAATTCAGTTCGATAGTAAATTGATCGAGCTAGACACCATTCGACCCTCGACTATCATTTAACCATCGTAAAGGGAGTACTTTTCAAGTATAGCATAGAAAAATTTGCATTTTGAGCCATTCTTGTATTTCCGGTGCAGAATAAACTGGGGGGTCCGGCTCACTCTCTAAAGATCCGGACCGGGACCCCGACCCGGACCCGGACCCCCATTCCGGGGGTCCGGGTCCGGGTCAAGACCCCGGGTCAAAATTGGGGTCCGGGTCCGGGGTCCGGGTCCTTTCGTGGCCAACCCTGGGCTCAGTCAAAAGGTATTTAGGGGTATTCGAGGGCGTAGATTACTGCACGCTTATCAGATTTTTAAGAAAATGACGATTTATACTTTACTTTAGTGTTTTAAAAACATATGGAAATGCCCTCATTTGCATACGAGGCCCTAGGAGGCTCATTTTGGATTTTGTCACGCTCCGAGTCGGTCGCTTTTGTGATTGTTAAGGTTGAGAGGTTGGCACTAATTCGCTAGAATTATGCAAAGTGCCCAACGTCTTATGATCCCCGCGCGAAGGCCAGGGGTGAAAAGCCGCGTAGCGGCTTTTCAACCCTGGTTAAACTGAAATAAATTTTTTTGTGTGAAAATGTTAGGTTTTAAAGTTAGTATGGTGTTTTTTCGGAACCAGCGCACAAAACTATCCAAGAAAACATCGCACAAACCCCGGTTTTCGTACAATCAAAGTGGGTCCCCTATTCCGAAATAGCGCCGTAATTTCTTCTCTACTAGCATGTACTTACGTTGATTGAATTTATTAATGCCAAAAACACAAAGAAAATCTTTAATTTGGAAAGTTTTGTGTGTTTTTGGCCTCAAATTGGCGGAAATGTCGCTGGCGGAAATGTCATGGTCCCAAAGTTATTCCCCAGACCTTTTTTTATTTTTTGAGCTATATCCTATTCCTCGATCTCACCTTTTTCAGTTATGCCGTTTTCGATCGAATCGGTGGACCGGGCCGTCGCCTCGATATCAAACTTCAAGGTGCCGCGGACCGAGGAAGAGTTCGTCGTTTTTGTTCGTGTAAATTTTTCTTAGCCCGGAAATCAGCGTGCGTCAAGAAGACCTAAAGCGGTGCCTCATCAATTTTAAGGTTTCGCAGGCCGAGGAGGTATGCAACTTCTTTCTGTATTCGACTCTCTTGTTTAGGAGCGTCGGCTGGAAACCACATCGAAACGCCTAGAAAACGAAATCGCCGCCTCCAAAGAATTCGTAGACCAGCTCGACCAAAGGGTTCGTTGATGACGCCAGTACGTATTTTATATTTTTAGATTGCATTGAAGGAAGAAGATCTGGAACACATCAATCGGCTTCTGCGCGATGCAGAGCAGGCGGGGGCCCAACAAGACTCGGCACTTCTGAAGAAGACGTATGACGAAATTGGGACCGAGTTTGGTGACGACACGGAAAACGAAAACTGAATTCCGTAAATTTTCGACTCTTCGCATCTAAGCTTATGTTGTGCCTCTGATCTCCATGTATGTTTAATGATAAATATGAAAACTCGCAACTAATTCTTGAAAAGTACAGACTTATGAGGTAGATTTCCTCGTCATATCAAATCGTAGTGCGTGGTTTTTTAAGTGGCTATCGGCCGGTTCAGAAAATGGTTTCGGAATTGGGCGGCTCTTCTAATCGACGGGAGGAGGAGAAAGAACGGTTTGTTTCCATTTGCCGATATCTCTTGCGCAAAGCGATAACTAAATATAAATAACTAAATTTTTACTTCTGAGCAGCTGGCTATTTTTAGACTTCATGAAGAAATCAGCGCCCAAGAGCGTGAGATCTACGATCGTCAGATTCGACTCTGGGGTATGGAGGCGCAGAATAAGTTGGTTTTCCGTTCTGCCTCTTACCCTTTGTTTTTCAGGCTGCGAAATGCTTCCGTGCTGGTCATCGGCCTTTCTGGGCTCGGCGCCGAGATTGTCAAAAATTTGATGCTCGCAGGTCTGAACGCCTTGACGATCATGGACGACAAAAAGGTGATCGGCATCATCTTTCGGTAATATTTTTAAGGCCACCGCCGATGACAAGAAGGCCAACTTCTTGCTGCCGGATGCTGACTACGCCGGACAAAACGTAATTTTTTGAAGGCCTTGGTTTATCTGTGTTTAGCGAGCCATGGCCAGTGCGGAACGTGCGTCGGCGCTGAACCCAATGGTGAAGCTGAATGCGATCCCCGAGGGAGTGCAGCAGCACGGTTTGGCGCATCGCTAACGATTTATAAAGATCGTTGTATAGGCAAAGAGACATGGAAGCAGTACAGCCTGGTCATCTTGTGCGACCAGGGCTTCGAAGAGAGCTGCCGTGTTGATGAGGAATGCCGTGACCTCGGTGTCAGATTCATGTGTGGCGCTGTGTTCGGCGGGGCTGGCTATTCGTTTTTCGACTTCAATGGCCACGATTTTCTTGTGTGGGTTTTTATAAAATATATTTAATATATATTTATTTAATTCCATAAAACCCTCTACTTTCACCTGTTTAAATGCCTTTTCAGACAAATCAAAAACATCCCGTATGACGATTTGGAGGGCGATGACGGGAATAAAATCGACGACGAGATGACCACCATTGAAGAGGATCGATTCGAGAAAAAGGTTCGAATTCATCCGTAAAACTCGGCTTATTCGGCTTAGAAATTCTCGTACGCGCCGTTGCGTGACGCATTTTCTGTCGACTGGACAGCGAAGAAGTACATCCGCAAAGTCTCGCGATATCTACCCCAAATGTACTACCCGATCAAAGGTATTTATTGTCTGGTTTTTACCCTGAAAATTCGTATTTCAGCTTGCATTGCCCAATTGGGTAAGGGTGACTTCACGGACGCGGCTCAGTTCAAAGACTCTTGGTTGAGGGAAGTCGAGGCTGCCGGTCAGAGCGCTTCTCGCTTCACCTATGAAGATGACGATTTCGAGACGTAAGCTTTCATTTTCCCCCACACCTTGTGGTTCTTTAGGTTCTTTGGCGCCCAGATGTCGCCGGTATGTGCGATCGTCGGCGGAATTATGGGCCAAGAAACTATCAAGGTATTTCAGATTGTCAGTTATTGGAAGCTTTATTTTCCAGGCAATTGCCGAGGATCAACATCCGCTTCGGAACCTCTTCACATACACGATGGTGGATACCGTTGGAATGGTCACGCTTCTGCCGCCCGCATAAATTTTCGTTTCATTCCAGAGTTCATGAGAATAACTTACCCGATTTGTTGATCAATCGTTCGGCCTACTTCTGATCTCGCGATCCTCATCGAGTTACCGTTTTGTTATGTTTGTAAACCTATCAGTCAGCCCGGTTTCGCTTTGGAAATAAACTATTCGGATTTGTGGAGGCGAGTTTTCGGCAGGGAGGCACATAAGCTTTTTATCGTCCTATATCCTGTGGGCATTCATTTACGGGTCCGGAATAAATAAAAATGAGCCATTCGGGCGGCGGCTTTGGGAACTGCAAAGCCAGCCAGGAACATTCACAAGCAGAAAAAAATGGAAGACAACAAACACAATCACATCGATCGAATACAAGAGATGAAGCTCGCGGATACGGCTGGAGTGGAGATTTTATGGCTACCGAGGGTGCAGAGTATTTTGCGAAATAGCCTCCAAAAATAACCTTGAAAAGAATGGAAACAATGCCTTATCGTGGCTATGACTGGAGGTACCGGGATCAAGCGACTAGATTCTAGGACTCGCAAAAGAAACACTTGAATTACAGCGGCGTATAGCTACAACTAGAGACGAATTGTGCTCATAATACAGAAAAATGCGCTATGTTTGGGCAATCAATGGGGGATCGAACCGTATTTGGGGGCGGCTTATGACATGGAAGCACTAGCGGACAATCATCTCGTGCGCAAGGAAATTGAGGTGAGTTCGTATTATGTTCGTCGTATTTGTCGTCGTCGATTAGAGCAGATACGTCTCGCGCACTTCTCCAATAATGGCCAGCGCCTTGTGCAGAGACTGTAGAATAAAGATAAGATAAAGTTCGAAGCGCAAATGTCAAACCTCGAGCATCACCGAGGTGTCCTTGCGCTTCTGGGCCATAAACTCGTTTTCGCTGAGCAGCTCTTCAAGGCGAGTCGGATCGTAGAGGGTGCGGACCAACTCGGATTGCAAATTGTCCTAAATGGATCAATAAGATAAGAGATAATAAGAGACAGTTGTCCTAAATGGATCAATAAGAGACAGTTGCGCAGCAGACCCAAATGCTTAGAAAAAATTATTGAAACCTACCCTAACAAAGTTAACCATGTTGTGCATGATGGCCTTCGGGACCGAATCCTGTACATTCTTGCGCACGATCAAGAAATAGCTTTTAATGAGCCGCTCTAAAAAAATATCGATGCTTAAAAAAGAAGCAGGGCTCACCAATGATCTCGCAATCGCGCTGCTCCTTCGGTGTCAGCTTGCGGGCCGGCGTCTTCTCGGGCACCTCAGGCAAAAAGGTTGACCGGACGGCGAGGTGTACCAGCTAAAAAGTTGTTTTAATCCCTTCGAATCAGATTTGAAGCGGAATGAGGAAAACACTTACGCTGAGCTTCATCCGGCGACGGACGCTGATTGTTGAATAGCACCGAAAAGAGGCCCCGCTGTGGCGCTTGCTGCTGGGCTTGGCTGGCGGTAGTCACAATGTCCCTAGCCAACTAAACACAATGTATACGAAAGGGGTATTAACCGATAAAACCTGGAGGTCGTCACTGCCGCGCTGTGGAAGTCTGGCTTGCTCCGATTGGCCGTTCATCTGAAAAATGACAGTATTCTCGGCATGGTTGATCTAACGACAAATCAAGCAAAGCCAACGCAAATTGCGAGTTCTGGGATAAAAGGAGCGATTCGGACAAAAGGCCAACGCAATCCTCTTGGGTTGAGAAAACAAGACATGCAGATTTGATAGCCAGTGCGCAAAACCCAAAGCAAGAAGCCAGTCGAGGCTGTTCCTCAGGCACACCTCATAGACAAAGTCGATGTTGGAGAAGTGAACGGATCGAGCATCCGGGCGGCTGGCTGATGCGGATTCTGGAGTCATCCGAGGCTGCACCGGATATCCCGGCCCAGCCGGGAGTCCACGATTTGAGCCCCCGGTATCGGAGCGCGTTCGTACCGGAAATAACAATCTTTTGGGGGCAGGCATTCATGGCTAGCGGGAAGCACATGCTGTTAGTGCAGGGACGGCAGCCTTGTCAAAATTTTGCACCTACTCTCGAGAGAATTTCGTCTACATGACACACAGAAAATAAACAGATTTTCCCACGGAAATAATATGGCTGCTTATGGCGAAAAGTTTCTATAACTTGAGCATGATATTGATAATTTCGAATTCCTTGACAAAATTCTTCAGCAAAATAGTTTTACTATCCAGAGCCGAAAATTATTACCAGCGTCGTTTTCTTGGCAAGCGCTTTGAGAAGGTTAATTAGAAACGAGGAGGGGCGCGGGGTGAGGACGATACGTTCTTCAGGCAGTGCCTAGGAAGGCCAAAGTCAAAAACATTCAGCATCAACAACAGTCAAGAAACAGGCATCGGGAGGCGAAAGGCAAGGGGCGTGCAATATCCGAGAAATTCCATGCCAATGATACCTGTGGTTCATGGGCGCTGGCTCCGCGGTCGATGGCGGCGTTGCGCTGTCGATTTCGGGCTTCGCGTCCGGCCGCATCATCGATGATCGAATCCTGCAAAATTTATTTTAATTCAAAGCTTGGTACAAAGACAATCGTATGTTTATTGCCCAACATCAGGAATCCCCCTGCCCCTGATAAAAAGCAATGCCAACATCAACCAATCGAACAAGAGATTCCACACATGCCTAGGAGGACAGAACTGTCGGTTGATTTATTTATCTCCATTCCCCAAAAATGAAACTAGGGGTGCAATAAATCCCCGTGCCCGCTAGACCAAACACGCACGGCAGCTCTATCCACAAAAGTCCAGTCTTCCTTCTCGTAAATTCTCATCCCCGCATGCAATTCCGCATTTTCTGGGAGCCGCCGTTGACTAGCCGAGCGGTCTGCATCCTCAAATCACTGCATTTCGCAACCGTTCAATTCTCCCAGGTTCGTCAAATGACTGGTTGGGCAATCACGAGCAAAAACCAATGCCGGGGAAACGACAAATAGCTCATGCGAATCGGATGCTAACCTTGATTAAGGCGACGAGGTTGGCATCGGTGAATTCAGGGTGGCGCGTGTTGATGTAGGCCAGCTCGATCGCTACCAGGTTTTCCACCTAAATCAAATAAAATTCAATAGGATGGCAGCAGCTTGCCAGCTCATTAGTAGGCTTTAGGCGGCTCTTTAACACGAGGGCGACGACATCCTTGATACGTTCGAAAAGGCGAGGGAAGCGAGCCATCTCTTGCTAAAAAATTTTTACTGGTCGTGACTAGAACATCCTCATTGGCTAAAACATGCGGTGTTGAAATAAAAACCTGAATCTCATTCCCGCAATGTTGTACGATCCTCTGCAGCTCTTCGTGAACGAGGTCAACACATCTAAAACATACTTGCAACTAACATTTTTAAGGCTACCGAAGGGAAGGGTCCTCAAGCCGCTGAATCTGCCGCTTCACCAGCAACTCGAACGACACCTCCGGCACGAAAAGAGCAGGACGTGGACCCTAATCAAAGTCAACAACTAGATTTCAATCTTATTAATCAAATCTTATTCAATCAATTTAAATCAAACTTTTTCACAAAAACTAGATTACCGTAGCGTTACGAATGGCTGTTAGAATATCCAACGTGTTGAGATTGCCAAGTGGGTCGATCGAGTCCAGGGTTTTCGCAAACGTCTCATGGAAGATGTAGCAAATCCTGGCGCCACCGCAACTAAAAAAACGATGAGTAAAACATTCGTTAGCTCACAGTTCGGCGGTCTCAATGTTTCGGGCAGTGCCTTCAATTGTGGAGGTGTAGGCGGTAGAGAACCTGAAAAGACGAAAATTTTCTAGGAGAATAAGCACCACCTGGTGATAATTTGCAACAACATTCTATTCTTGTCCTCGACTGGCTCGCCATACGTATTGAGTAATGTCTGACACTGGGAGATCAGGACACCCACGCGGTTTTTCAACGAGGGAAGGCATTCGCGGATGTGGTGCATCAAGAGCTAAAGGAGGATAAAGCCGACAAGCTAAAAATACCCGATTGAGTGTCTTGGCCAAGTAGCGGGTTCCTTGTCTTGAAGCAAGGGTTGGGTACTTGCGAGCGAGGAAGGACTCTTCGTCGCGTAACGCATCTTCGATTGGCTTTTTAGCTTTGATGTCAGCCTGAAGGAACGAATTAATAAAAGCGAGTGTTGTTCTCATCTAAATTAAGGAACTAAACAAACCTGAGATCGATTGACGACTCCAATAATGCCGAGCTTCACGTGAACCAACTGGCCAGTCAACACATCGAGCGCATCCGTCCCGTGGTCCATCAAGTCAAGCTTCGTCAGTACCGCCAACGTTCTTGCCCCTAAATACTGTCCTTCTAGAGCATGGAAAAGCCGGCTACCTTCATAATCGACGTCACGCGACATCTTCAGCGGCTCCGAAGTAGCGAAATCTTGATTTGCAGGCGTCACGGCCAAGATGATCGAGTTCGGATTCGTGATGTAATACATTATCATGTCACGGATTTGCTCCTAATAAAATAATTATATCAAACTTTTGGATTCTAACCTCAATATTCGTAGGCTGATCCCCGACGGGAACTTTTGTCATACCCGGCAGATCCACGAGCGTCAAGTTAACCACGCGGTGTGAGAAAATCTTCAGCGAAATTGGCAAGTTGGATATCCCCTGAAAAACGACAATTAGCGGGGAATGAGCAACATACCTTATTGCTACCCGTAAGGCGGTCGGTTTCCTCCTCTATCTCTTTTCGCACTAATTCGAAGTCTTCGAATGTGCGATCTCCGGTGTGCTCGAAGCGGGCCCAATCATCTAAAAGAGCATTAAAAACCCGGAAGTTTTCTTAACCTTTCTGCCCCTGCCTGCTCGCCTTATCGTCGAGAGGGACATGGCAAAGCTGGAGAAGAAGCGGCCGTCTTGTAACTATCCCGGTACCTCGCGGAAGAAAATCTCGGCCAACGATTGCTTCTATCACAGAACTTTTTCCGGAGCTCTAAATTAGAGCATTATAAAGCCGACGTAACTCGAAACATACCTGTGCACCGACGACCACAATTTGTGGCAGCTGAATCTCCGCCTCCCTCGAGCCTACAGCCGAGAAAACGTCCTGGAGCTTGTTGATCGTCGGTATCAGCGACTCCATCTGTAATTTATATTTGTTTCAAGATCACGCAAAAAGACACGTTTCAGCAATGGAGAAAGAACAGATCGAGAAACGGGTGAGCCAAATAAATACAGATCAATGAATTATGCATTCTGTTTTTGTTTGCGCTGGGCCATCAGTTTGTCGAGCTCCTGCTTCAGCTTTTGGGAGAATTCGGATTCGTTGGTCTCGTCGTCCCAGTTGTCCTCCCACACGTTCACGTCTTCCTCCTCGCCCTTCTCTGGCCAGTCGAGCACGGGGAACTCCTCGAATTCGACGTCATCCACGGCAGCCTTCGTCACCTTCTTGACATCGATTTTCGTCTCCTTCTTGTCAGTCATCGTGTTTGCAGTCTAGAATTGGTTTTATAGGCGGGGGGTTATTGAGGGGAAGTTTTGCGAAACAAAAATTTCTGTGGTGAGAGCAGAGGCGGAGAAGAGACAGATGGCATAAAAGGAAAGGGCGTCTCGCTTCTCCTGTGCGGTTATCAACAAGAAAATTATGATTCAACAAATTTCGCAAGTGATTTTGTCATGTAGCACTCAATTTTCGAACCATCGGCCAGGGAGGATGACAAAAGCGCCAAAGCAAAAGCGCCAACGACAAAAGCGCCCATGCAGAAGCGCCAAACGAAAAGCGCCCAATGCCAGAAAGCGCCCAATGCCAAAAGCGCCCAATGCCCGGAAAGCGCCCAATGCCAGAAAGCGCTCTATGGGGAAAGCCAACGTATGGAGAGAGGAAACAATTACATAAAATGGCTTTTTTCAAGCTTTGTATGCCTTTTAAACGTTGTTTAGCGATAGGTAGGCTTTGTAGACGGCAAATTATCACCCCGAGCGGGTTGTTTTGGCCTTATTGGGTCTTTTTGGCTTGAATTGCCGTGTTTCAGTCTCTAGTTTTACCGGGTTTGCCTCATGTTCTCACGATTTCTGATGTTTTCAGTCACAATACTGTTGCAAGCACGAAATACTTGTTATAAAACAGTGTTTGGAGGCCAGAACGACGAGAAAAACGCCGTATTTCCGGGTAATGGATCCGAAAATGGCACTAAACAAGCTTTCCACGGCGACTTTATACCTTTCTTCACATTAGAAATGTATATTCGGACCGGTTCGAGCATGTAGAGATCAAGAAACTACGTCAAAAATAGTGGAAAAGCTGCTTTAGAAGAGAACTAGCTATTCGAGTGAAAGAATGCCCTAGGAGGCCAAAATAACTTCACCCAGTCGGTAATTTATGGCCTAGTAGGTCGAACTGCCGCTAAACTACCATAATAACACCAGAAAACCGATTAAAACAACTATTTTATCTCTACCTTATGTAATTGTTTCCTCTCTCCATACGTTGGCTTTCCCCATAGAGCGCTTTCTGGCATTGGGCGCTTTCTGGCATTGGGCGCTTTTTTGGCATTGGGCGCTTTCTGGCATTGGGCGCTTTTCGTTTGGCGCTTCTGCATGGGCGCTTTTGTCGTTGGCGCTTTTGCTTTGGCGCTTTTGTCATCCTCCCATCGGCCACACTCCCTCAATTTTCCTATCAACGCACAAAAAGGTCACGTCAACTGGAGGGATTCGGAATAAAATCAAATGAAAAGGAAAGATTCGCAAAATTCATTTTTTGAAGGTGAAATAGTCATCAAGTGGTCCTTTCTACGATGGCTGATGATCACGGCGGCATATGTGCTGAATTGCGAAAACTGACTGACCGGCTTTCTGCCGGCGAAAACGTGATTGATGAGATTTTGAGGCAAGCCGCGTTTCGAAAATTAGGCATTATAGCCCATTTCGTAATAATATAATACGTGTAATCTAGACACAGTTCCGCCGTCTGTTCCGATTGCATAGTGCTCAAGGTGAGTCAACGAAGGAAAGGGCAAGAATGGTTGTACCCAGACGGACCTCCCCCTTGGATCGGTAATCAAGCCCTGCCCTCGTCGCCTTACATGCTGTTTAGTTGAGCAAAATGAGCGCGAAGCTGAGGCAAAGCGTTTGGCCGCCATTGCTCAAAAGTTGGAAGCTCGTCCCAAGAAAGAAATAACAGGTCTGAACGTCATTTGTCTTTTTATATAATTTTCAGGGGGTCGCGGTATACCGGAGGGGATGACACCGCATGAATATATCGAAAAGCTTGTTCGTGACAAAGAAATGCCGTTGGGAGTGCTGACCAACGAAGCTCGTATTCGTCTCGGATTGGAAAAGTAAAAATCGTATTTTCGGAATTGACGAGATTACAGGCATCAAGCGTTGCTTGTCGTGAAGGACCTGATGACTAAAATCCATGGAAGCAAGCGGGAGCACGCCAAGGCTTCACAGGGCAATGAGGCTGGCGGATCGGATGTATCTCCTCAAAAGGTACCTTGGTAATATATACGGATTCCGCGGATATTTAGACCAAGAAATGGGACATGCCCTGGGCTCCACCTTTGGCGGAGGTCTTTTGCCCGGAACAGTTGTCAATGATGCAATCTCTTCAACAGAAGCGGTACTTTTGAAGGAGTTTTTCGTTTATGATGGTTTCAGCTACATTGCGACGCTGACCAACCTGCAGGGAGAGAAGAGTGCATTTATACACAAAGATAATGCCAATGAGCTCAAGGTTTGGCGCTCTTGTGAGCAGTCATATTGTTTAGGCTTGGGACAAGGAATTGAGCGCGGAACGTGAAATGTTCCAACAGGAGGTGTTGACTCTTGGGCAAAAAGCGCAAGCAAGCTATCAGGACTTGACATTCTGGTGTTTGGCCGCCGCTCGGGATTTCGTTTTGGTATGGGGCTTGTTGGATTCGAATTTGCTGATTTTTTAGTCACGCTGGATGAAGCGGTTGGATGACCTCACAAGGCGATATACCGGCTCATCTTACTTTTTGACGAAGCCGGTATTCGAGGTATTTTTTATTTATTTATTTTATTAAAAGGCATTCAGCTCGCCTGGCCCCCAGATGCACCCATGGGTTTCGACAACAATTCAAAACCGCTTATGGAGGCAGTTGTCGCGAAATCGTGCCGCAGGTCTCACCTCAAGGTTTTTAACTCCTTTTTCAACTGTCAACTTTCCTTTTAGATTCCTTCCATGAAAACGCGACAAGAGGTGCAGTTCAAGTGCGAGGATTTGACGGCTCGCTTTGGATCCAATGGTCAAGAGGAACCCTCATTGAGACCTCCGATTTTTGATGCAAAGGTCCGTGTGTCACATCCAAAGACTTGACTTGGCGGTTTCAGGATTTGGAAAGCCATTTGTCGCCTAACGGGACAACGATCGTCATGGAAGCTTCGGCGGTTCTTGCGCTTTGCGTTGACGAGTGGTCGGCATACCCTGGAGAATGGGCTATCCCCGTGCAGGTGTCCGACAAATTTGGCAAAGAAGGTACTGTGCCTGTCGTTTTTAATCCAATCCCGCCTATTTTCAGGTGTCCAACGAAGTTGCGTCGTCGGAAAGCCGATTCCGACCGGCAATGCGACGAAACCGATGGTGGTTCGCGCGTTTTATAAATGGATGGTGCGTGCGAAATACGTGCGCTACATCGAGAACTCTAATCTGGCCCCTTCAACCCGGCGTTTTCTAAAGAAGAAGCAAGAGAGGATGCAGAAAGCCGAGGCGCCGCCTGCTCCGCCACAAGTAAGCAAACGTTTTTCTTGGCGTACATTTTTGAACTTGAGGTCCCTCCGGCGGAGCCTGGTCCTTCGGACACCCTACCTGCCACAGTACACGACGATGATGACACGGGCGGGGCTTTGCAAATTTGTGTCGAAGAAGAGGAGGTGGAGGAAGTCGCTATGGAAGAAGCCCAGGAGCCGCCAGTGATAAAGGCTGAAACTTCAATGGGAACATCGGCTGATAATTCGCAAGGACCGAAGAATTCGACTAGGTGAGGTTCTGAGTCTTCAGTTAAAAGTTTTAGTGTTGGCGACTTCGACTTTCTGGAGTGTCTACTCGACCAAGCAGCCAAAGTTCAAGGCGTCCAAGCGGCTGTATCCGAATCGCAATATGTCCGTGTGAGATTTGGCCAAGGAGCTATGCCGATCTTGGTAAACTAGGTCGAAATTGTCAGATTCTGATTTTAGGTCCGCTCGGGTGGCGGTAATGAGGAGCACGGGGCAGACAAATCCATCACCTATGATGTGAAAATCGAATATTTTCCACAGTGTGGTGCCATGGTATTTTACCGCCCTATCGCTTATTAAACGAATCTTATTCAGGCCCTGAGCGACGAGGAATGGCTCTTCCATTATTTCAAGCATTTTATAACTGCCTCCCAGCGACACGTTTTGTTTAGGATCCATCCAAGGTAAATCTGCAGCGCAAAAATCTATGCATGTTTATCATTTCAGCCAGTACACAATCGTAGGACTGGAGCATCTCTTTCCGATCTCGCATGGCTATGTGGCCGACGAACGACAAGCCTTGTATGTGACGTCAAATCTATTTTTTATGACATTTTAGGGTCGCGGCGAGGTCAACTCGGATGAAAGGTTTAATTGACGAGCTGCATTCGCTCTCGGAGGGCAATTACGTGTTGACGAAGAAAAACGGGCAATTATCACTGTATATGAATTCTGGACCGGATGTCAAGGAAACACTCGGCCTGAACGGCGTGGTGCCCAAGATACATTTCGATTTTCACCACCAGTCGGACCTCAGCGAGATATATACAAGCATTGATCCGCACCGTTATCTCCAGGTTGGTAACTTTGCGTACACCAGAATTTACATTTAGTGGCAACTCGTGATGGGGAGGGCTCCTTGCACCTTTCTGCCGCCCGATCATCCGTCGACAAAAAAGCTGCAGTCCCATGCCAAGAGAATGAAATATGATAATAAGGCGAGGCCCGCTGTCAGTCAAGGTTTGCCCAGCAGTGCTTTTGATAAGCAGATTTAGGAGCTGTTGTGAAGGATGAAGCGGAAAGTTCCGATGGAGAGATCAAAGATGATGAAGAGTGGAACCCCTCCAGAAAGTATCCGGCCGCCGCGCGAGGACGGGGAAGGGGCGGTCGAAGGGGGAGGGGACGAGGCAGGGGCCGAGGACGCGGTGCGGGAAGAGGCCAAAACTGATCATTTTGTTCCACCGGGTAAGTTTGTTGATGCTATAATTTGTTATGTTGTTGATAAAATATTTCTTTAGTGTTGGAAGGCGCACGGTGATAAAATAACTTCATTTTATGAAAATGACAATCGGAGATAACGGGGGTCCCGCAGAAACCGGTACAGCGGCAAAGTGGGATCACAAGTGACTATAGTTTAACACCGACAGAGTTATCAGCTCATAAAAAGAGACAGAGAGCATTTTAAAGGCAGATTAGAGGAACAACGTGATAATAGAGATAACGGTTCAACAACAGGGAGATTAGCCCCAAACATGACCCGCGCGAGTTGGCCGTTGTGGATGGTGATTGTGTCCCCTTCACTTGGACTCGGCGGCGGGCGCAGCGTCTTCCTTCTTTCCGGCAGGGGCCTTCTTCTTCTTGGGCTTGAGAGCAGAGTTGAGCGTCTGCAAATGGAATAATAGTAAAAGTGACAAACATCAAGTGAAACTGGAAATACTCTTGCCATAACCACTCACTTTCAACAATGCCTCATCTTCGAGCTTGCAGGTTGGGGCCAGCGTGTCAACATCCAAGGGCAGTCCAGTGATCTTGACGAGTCCGTTCGGCATCACCATAACGGTCGACTTGAACTGCGCGACAATTTCCTCCTCCTTCTCGTAGAGCACCTAAAATCCTGTTTGTAATAGCACTCGGAATGCCTACATGGTATGGACGGAGAATTCCGTGTCTTTCGCACTCGACGACTCCCATCTTGGCCTTGACCTCATCTTCGAAAGAGCGCAGCGTGAAAGGCATCAGCCCGTGCTTGGTGACGACTTCGTTGAAGAAAGTTCGCGATGCCTTCATCTTCAAACTGTATTGAATGTCCTCGCGCTTGAAGACGGTGGTGCGGGTGTCCATGTCTCGCGTCTTACCTAGATTTACAAGTTGAGGGAGGAGCTCTGAACCATACCTGGGCCCGTTGAGAAGAGGACGTCAATGGCGTAAACCTCGTGCTTGTCAATCACACACTTTTCCATTTCGGAGCGCTGCTTGTCGCCCGGATTTTGGATAATCGTCTTTTCACCATCTACATGGTTGCGCTCCAGTGAATGGGAAACCATGTTCTCGATGGGCTTGACGCCATAGGCTGCGGCAGTCTAAAAAACAAAATTATCAAAATCCCGATGCCGATGAACCATCCGTGAACGGCATATGGTCTAAAACCGCACCTTGTCAATAGCCGCAGTAATATCCATATTCTTGGTCTCAGGCCGGAGCATTCGGATGGCAATTTCCATAGCTTCGTAGGCGGCCTTGATCACATCCGCCTTCTTTCCGGAAACCTTGGAATCCTGCGAGCATTGATTTGATCGATTCAAAGCCGGAAAGCTAACCTTTGTGGCCCCAACAACGACCGTATGAGCAGCGGTGGCGACGTAGCCGTCGATATGGGCACCGAGATCGACTTTGACGACGCTTCCTTCCTTCAGAACAACCGGAGGATCGGAACGAAGTGGAGAGAAGTGGCAGATGCAATTGTCGACAGAAACGCAAGTTGGCATCGCGATTCCCTATCAGAAAATGTTACGGAAAAGAGGTGAAAAATACCTTTTGAACATTTTTGTCCTTCTTATACATTTTGTCGGTCTTCTCTTTCAAAAGTTTGTCGCCGAGATCGCACAGTGTTGCGACTTCGATACCTTCCTTCACATTCGCAAGCACCTCCTGAATTTCATAACTTGGTGACAAAACGACAACGAACCTTGAGGACGGAGTTGACGATATCGGCAGCGGCACCATACTTCGAGACGACGATGTCGCTTGCGATAGTTTCAATGGTTTCTTCGCCTTCGCTTCCAGACGAGGAAGAGACGCTGTCTTTACGCGGCATCTGCAAAAAGAACATTCTAGAAGAACAAAGAAAAACTTGAAGAAAACGAGCTAAAATAGTCTATGACGCTCGCAGAGCTCTGAAAATAATTCGTGTTTTCGGGTGTCGAAAAGCGGACGACCCAGAGGTTGCTGTCAACCAGGAAACGAGCCGGGGAAAAACGGGAATTTGCCCGCCAAGACCTTCTGTTTGTGAAATAAAAAGGAGAAGAGAGAGTGGGGCCAGTTCGCGGCGGGACACGGAGAGCGGCTGTTTAAATTGGGGGTAGGGTGGGTTCTTGAAAAGTTTGGCCAAGGTGAAGCCTAATAGTGTGAAAATGTTTGTGGATTTGAGATTGCGAAAAGCACGCTGAACGGGACGTGAAAAATTCTGAACAAAAAAAGCTTGCGGGACGTGAAAATCACGGCGAGTACGCGTCGATAGGCGTGCTTTGTCGCCGAGGTTTGGTGCGATCTGGGGGCAAGTTCGCTGCTTTGCCCTGAAACTTGGAGAATCACACGGTATAAAAATAGGTTGAAAAATAGCTCAAGCTAATCGGCCTAAAAGGCTTTACAGATCCGAGAACCTTGGTTCAAAGGCAACATGGGCATGAAAGTTATCATCACAAAAAGAAGAACAAAATAAAAAACTTCAAAGCGGAATTCAAAGAATTGAAAAAATTGAAATGGCATCGGAAAGAAACAAAAATCAAAAGTCAGAAACGAAAAGCGGATTGGTAGTATTTGATGCCAAAAATCATGTGGACCATGCCAAGTGTAGGCCAGTTGCCATGGTTACTCATGTTGTGCCTCGGGAAGGGTCTGCAACCTAAGATACTTACTCTAAAGTTGATAATGAACTTGACAACGGTATTCCAGCTATTCACTCGACAGTCATCTTGTCCCAAGATGCGTTGTGATGGGTGTCCTCGAGCGGGCGGCGAGTCGACCCTTATCGCCGTCACCACTGCGAATAAGATCATCATCAAAAGTTGTTTTATCTCACTGAATGGTGCATTTCTATTCTAGACACTGAAAGCCAGCTGAACTTTTCGGAAAAGATCAACACCATCGCGACGGCACGATTTGGGAATGGCTACGACGTGCTGGTGATTGGGACGGCTTCTCAAGTAATCGGGTGGCCACTGGGTTGATTGCTTTAGGTCCTCTGATTATGATACGCATCAAAATACGACTGTTTTTCAGCGCGATGTTCCGGATGGGATCAATTGGTATAGTGGTGGGTTGAGTTTCGGCCTTCTAGAACTTTTGGTGCTTTTCCATGATCGGTGGGGGACTAATTTTTTTCTTCCGAATCCAGGAAAGTCTAGTAGCCTAAGATCACGTATTTTAATAGGGGCCATTTAGCCTCAACAACCTAGAAGAAATTTAATAACATTTTTGTCGAAAATGGCATTTTTGGTCGAAAAATCGATAATTTTTGTAAGTTTTTGACGTTTGGGATCGTAAAAACTAGTTAATAAACGCTTAATTTATTTATATTAGGAAAATACGGTCCGTCAGAAAATGAAAAAACCCCGGATAAGGCGAAATAACAAGATTTTTAAACGATTCCAGGTGGGCCAAATGGGCGGCTTCGAGGAGGTGATCATCTGCGGTGGCTACTGTGCAATTTGGGGGGTTTGATAGAGCGGGTAGAGACGCTTTTTGACTGTTACGGCGACTCTGTGACGGCTATGTGTCTGGTTGATTATGATGCGGATGGGCAGATGGAGGTACAAGGGCTCTAAAATCATTCGGTGATCCAAATCCTCAGTTAATCGTTGGCTCGGCCGACTACGAGGATTCGGATCTTCAAAAACGATTTGATGCGCTGCGAGTTGATGGAAACGGATGCGATCGTGTGGCTTTCGGCAATTGGAGGGTATCGTTTTCGGTGTTTCTGCCAATGGGGGTTTTCAGACAGCGCTTCGTCTACGGGCTCGCAAACGGTACACCTGAATCTACGAGGGTGAGGGCCGGATGTGGCGAATCAAGTCGAAGCATATCATCGCCGCTGTGCTGCCGTTCCCATCGGAAGGGATATAGGGTGCATCTGGGATAGCGAAGGTATTGGGCCGTATTCGATGTCAGCAATCCATAAAATGTTTAATATTTAAGAAAAACATTTTTATATTTTGGGTCGACATCCGAGCAGGAGGTTCGGGCGAGGTGATGGAGCAAAGAGTTTGTCAACGGAGCGGTTGCCGGCGCGGTCAGATGCCCTGAACGAGAAAACGAACCTCCCCAGATGACAGTGGCGCTCATTGATGGGAAAGGTAAGGAAGCTTGTAACCTTTCAAGCAGCTTTTTCAAGTGCGAACCTTCGAGGTCGCGCAACATCGTGATCCAATGGAGGAGAGCACAGCAGCTGTTGAGGGAATATGGGCAGCAAAAGCATAACTTACTAGTGAGTACATAGGGTGAAAGCTGCTAGAGGGCTGTGTTTTCAGATTGGAGCTGATAACTACGAACACGAGGAGAACATGTCGAAGGAGGAGAAGGAGAATGAGATCGAATCCCCGGTAGGCGGTAGAGATGTCGGGAAAGCGAAATGGAGAGCATTCAGGCCAATACCCAACTTGAAACAGTACCACGAATCAACCGGACAAATGGTACAGTGGAGATGTGGTTGAATGCTTCGAATGAGGTGCCAATCCAGGGAGTTGTCATGTTCGCTGAAGGGCTATTTGCAGGGGGAGAGCCAGGCGATGTGAGTTCGGAAATTGAGGGATATATTTTAGTTTTCCACGTGCGGAACCATCTTCGACCGTTGTTGTGGACTTGGCGCTATATAAAGACGCGGCTGTAGATGTTCATATCAAAGCCTCTCTAGCGTTGGCTAACAACAGGTAATTGATAACAGCGTGCTATAGCTTTTTAGCAATCAACTCCACGGAAGTGACCCGATCGCTGCCTCGATTCTCGCGATTCGCTGATTCCCCGGTTTGTCCTGTCGAAATTTCATCAATTTTTGGTTCGATTAGCCGAGGAGACAATTCGGACCAAGTCGGCCCCCCAGAGTTCAAGCTGGTGCAGCGTGTGCCGAAAGGTTGTCGACTGGTCTTGTGAAACCATCATCTCCGACGAGTTTAGCTATCTGAAAAGAAATGAGCCGGAGCGGCTGGATTTGAAGTGGGCTTCCGGTTATCGGAGGGTTTCAGCACAAGGTCATGTTCAGGTCATTGACCTGCAGCCAAAGTTGGGCACCGCCCTCCGGTTGATATACGATAGTCCCCAGCAGACTTCAATGATCAAATAACAATTTTCTCCATGAAAGCCATTACGGTTCCGGATCGAGCACTCGAAAATGGAGACCGCCGGCCATATCGCTACAGTCGTTGGCAGATTATTTTCAGGTTATACACAAAGCCGGATCTTTTAAAGAAACAATTTCAGCTCCCAAATTTGACTTCGCGCCGGCGTATTTCCAACCGAATTCGGCAGGAGTTATCCCATCATGGGTGAGGTGAGGGCCTTAACATATAAAAGGGTTATTGACTAGTCCTGGGCGGTAAATTAAGGAGTAAAATATTCCGATTAAGCTTGAAGCAATCTATGAGGCGAAAAGAGAGAAGCTGAGAGTGCCAAGTAGAGTGGGAGCACAGAGTATTTAATCAGGAAGACGCTATTGGGGCGAGGATGCCCTTCACTGCGACTTGTATTGTAGAGAATGAGACTTTTTTTGAAAGTAATTAGGAATTTCCAATAGAAAAAGACTAAATATTTCAGCGCGGTTTGTCGTCACCACTATGTTCGAGTGCGGAACAACGATCGAGGGAGAGCGTGCGACAGGCGAATCAGGTGAAGAGCGAGAGAGAGAGAGAGAGAGAGAGAGAGGGGGGGGGAGAAGAGAGAGAGAGAGGAGAGAGAAGTCCAAGATGACAAGCTCGCGAACAACTCCAATATTTCCTTCTTTGCAGCATGACTAATCCAGGGGTCGCCTCGTCGCCATCCTACGCCGTCTGAGATCGCTCGTTGAGCCTGGCGGCAAACTTCGAGGTTTGGCTTGAGAGACGGCAAAAGCTATTTTCGATCCCCCCTGCCAAAAAAGCAAAGTGCTGTCATCCGCAGGATTCGAACCTGCGCCCTCCGAAGAGGGACTGCGACCTGAACGCGGCGCCTTAGACGCCACTCGGCCAGAATGACATGTGGGGAGGGGGCGGCGGGGGGCCCTATCACCCGCTGTGTGCTGACCGGGTGGCCAGGCGACCTGCCAGCGGGCTGATTTTGCACGCCCCGGACTACAAAAATCACTGCTAGAACGTCCACATCCCATATAATAGTGTTGCATCTTTTGGTCGGGAAGCGGGGTGCCAGGTGATCACACCCTATGCCGAAAGGCGCTCAACGGCTGAGAACGGAGCATGATCCATGTCGAGAAGCTGTTCCAGTTTGGGGCCCCAAATGCGATCGCGTGTAGTGTATCAAGCATGGTATATAAATAAAATTATTATTATTGAGTCCCGTTTGTGCGCATAGATACAGACATAAGACGGCGGGAGGCATGCCTTTCGAGTGGATTGCTTGACGCCCCGATGCCGGCATGGTGGCAGTGCAGCATTTGGGGCATGGCGGAGGGAACCGCTGAGATGCTGAATACCCGGAGTGAATAGGACCGGCATTGCAGAAGGCAAGGCAATGCTTTCGCCGCTAAAAATGATTTTCGAGTTATTTAAATAGATCGGAGAAAAATATGACAAACGGGCATGGTAATGAATTTTTCTGTTAAATACCCCTGTTATTCCACAGCTTTAAACGAATTGTTGTGATCACAAGGTCGCAAGAAGCCATTTAAAACGAGGTATGTTTCAGCCATTAAAAAATTTAATACCTGAGATATTACTAAAAGGCAAAACTTTGCGGCGATTCACAACACCCCCCCTCCGCCCACTGCTCCCACACAGACGACTCCCAGCACAATATCTCAGGTCCC
This sequence comes from Mesorhabditis spiculigera, assembly GCA_958295435.1. NCBI lineage: Eukaryota > Metazoa > Nematoda > Chromadorea > Rhabditida > Rhabditidae > Mesorhabditis > Mesorhabditis spiculigera. The sequence goes on along the minus strand of CATQJA010001768.1, from coordinate 3,946 downwards.
CCATGGACCTACAGGGCCTGTAACATTGCTGGCCAAAAGACTCGTCAAGTCCAGACGAACATTTTGGTATACATTACACAGCTACCCCAGGACGAAAAGGGAACCGCCACATGGCCTAAAAAACCCACCCAGTCAATACAGGACGCCCATGGCCCGGCAGCACTGTCGATTGTCATTGCCCTGACTGGCGCATTCCGAGGAAAGGAGCAACGTGTGAAGGAAACCACACTCCCCCGATCCAATGCTCCTTTCACCCAAGACCGGAAGTGATCGACTCCCCGAAACCCCACCTCAACCTGCGTCACATCATACCGTGCCAATTTCTGGCACCCAGGCAGCAATCCCGCGGCTTCGACGCATTGCAGCAATTTCTCAAGCCCGAGACCACTGTCAAGCATGGTTTATAATTGGGTGCTTGACCGCATGGCTTCAGAAGTTTGACCGAGCTACGCAAAAGCCGTACCGTCGCTTCGATTTTTGGTTCGATAGCGGAGATGGAGTTGATGATGGCGGTGGTTGGTGATGAATATTTTGAAGGCCGCCACTGGAAAAGCTGCTGCGTTTTTAGAAGGACCGTAGCCTACCTTCCGGTGCGACTGTCCATGTTGGGTTGACGATAGCTGGTTTCGGCAAACCCGGAAGACCTGCAATGGGTTATTTTCTTTTAGGACGAAAATTCATAATGCTGAGAATTTCATCATTACAAAATTTTGGTGTAAGGAAATCTGACTTTAGTACAAGCTTTAGCCAATTTTAAGCCTAAGCCAATCTAAAATCTTAGAAAGCTAAGCCCAAGCTTACATCTAAGCCTAAGCAAAGCAGTTTTAACAAGTAAGTTTGTTCAGAATTTAACAACTATCAAATGAAATAGATGTCGCGTCGTAAAACCCAGTAGAGACCAAAAAACACGCTATCAACCGTTAAGCCCGAAAGCAACTACCTCCGTGTACTTCAAGCCCGGCTCAGTTTTCCGGTAGCTCTTGCGCTCGACTTGGCAATTGCATGAAGAGCGGATGCCGGGACAGAAGAAGCCGCGCATGCCACCCGGAAGACTGGCCAGCATCTTCTCGATCAATGGCTCGAAAGCTGGAAGAAGTTGTGGCGAGGAATTACGCCTAACCACTAGAAATGCTCGGATATCGGCTGGTATTATTTTGAGGTGGTGGTGCGTCGGTTTGGGGCGTCCTAGTGAGAAGGTATAATAAAAATTTACGGCTTCTGGCGTACCATAACCCGGGGCCAGTGTGGTTGTGGGTGAGGAGAAGCCGAGGCCACGATGGAGCCCGGAACTTCGGGAATTCAGGTTGGGATCCTTGGAAGAAGGAACTGGAAATGCGGGTTAAACGGCTTCAGTCTACAGACTTTCTGTCACTGTCTGTCCTGTCGGTCTCTCCCTCTTTCTGGCTCTAGCACTCCCCTTCTGTATCTCTAGCACTTTCTCTGTCTCGTTGTCTCTCTCTCTCTCTCTCTCTCTCTCTCTCTCTCTCTCTCTCTCGCTCTCTCAAAAACCAACACCTAAATGTCTGCGGTGTTTCCATAATTAAATCCCGGAAATACAGGCCAAGAAAATGGTCGGCAGTGGAATTGCGGCAAGTCGGTGACCGGCGAGATGGATCATTGCTAAAGTACAACTCAATGACAAAACCACATCTCGTTTACCGTAATCATCTCAAATGGCAGTGGGGCTACGTAGTTGATGGCGGTCTGAAATTATAGGGGGTGTATTTTACACCATCGAAACACGCCGTTAATCTTTTACAATTTATTAGGCACCTGAGTATACGGTACTTTATTGACATCGTGAGTTTATGGAGGGGACACGGGGATTTATGGAACAAATACGCGGAACAACCCGGAACACTGTTACCGTAAGCCAGCGAGGAAAAAGTAGGGGTTCGTTTGGGAGCGATTAAAGGGACCGCCAAGTTAAAAGAGGTCAGGACGAGGGGTCCTTTTAAACGCCTCAAAAACCGACAAAATGTGCATACACGGAGATCCACAAAATTGTGCAAAAGACAAGGACGGATTACAAAAGACTTCAGGCCGAGGGTAATCGATTACGCGTTGGACATCAGGGGGTAAATTATGTATACACGTAGCATAAAGGCCAATAGAGGCAGATTAGAGGTAGGGCAATTAAAGGGGACCAGTAAGGGCGATAATCTGCCTCTTCTTCGACTGGGCATCGACAGTTAATCTTGTTTTTCTAATACGATGGCAGTTAAGCGCCATAAGGGAATCCACAAAAGAAAATCGATAGTCATGCCTTACAGGTTACGCGCTTTAACTTTCCTTAGTTGACCCACTCGAAAACCTTAATAAAAGCGACCGAAAACGCCTATGTACACCCCGGATCAACCGGAATTACCAATGAATTATGGTCATTTGTTCCGTCACTCAGCATGTGCTTTTTCTTCTTGGTAATACGACGCCGACGATGTCTGGGCTGTATGCGTATCCTCTTCGGCACTCTGGTGTGCATGCGGAATCCGGGTTGGCCACTCGGGCCACTGGGCTATCCTGCACCTCGGCTACCGTATCCGATTGCCACATGGCGAGTTGCCACAGGCTGAGCGTCGTCGGTTGGGGGAGCTTTGTGGAATTTGCGTTGCATGGTGGGAGGGCTGGAATTTAAGCTTGGAGTTAGGCATGGAAAAAAGGAAATTAGGGTGAGGAGGCTGGACCGCAAGAATTTGGAGAACAGAGTTAGGGAGGCAAGATATTAAGGAGAAGGCACTTACAGTTCTGGCACCTGGGAACGATGAGGGTGGAGCAGGAGATTTGGCCTCTCTTTCGGTACCTAGGAACTTTTTTAAAGGGGCAAGAGCGATCAGCCGATTTCCCAAAAGATATAGCTAGCCTCTTTCGCGGTGGTTGCATAAAGCTCACGACAGCCAGCCCCACCCTCACCGAGCTCCACGTTCTCATCAATATCTGTGATGAAGGAAATTCTGGCCAGGTGAGGGGATGATGCGGGGGTCGGGAATTCCGCCAGGCGGGGACCTGAGAGGTTTCTTGAAAAGAGAGGAAGAGAGAAGAAGAGAGAAAAAGAAAAAATAACAAGAAAACGACTGACTTTTATTCGCTACCGACTCCATCGTGACTGGCAGGTTGGTCGATGTATTCGATGGCACTTCGCCGAACTATAAGCTCAAGCCTTTGCTGTTAGATTTTGCTATTAAAAGGTCTAAGTTGACATGTTCGCAAATTCATCAGTTTAGAGTTTAAATATGTCGAAACTTCCAAGCTATCGGGGACTACAGCGAAAAATATCGACATATTGAACTTTCGACATTCTGAAATTCCGAAATTTGGGAAAATAATCCCATTTAAATCTATTCCGCCTATGCACGAACCGTCCCCAAATGCGACACACAACGTCTGGTGGCGGAGATGCGGATGGTGGATGGATTCTCGTCTGGAACGACAGCCGAGGCTGAGCGTTGAGATGAAGTGACGGCCTCAGCAGGTGTCATCCCGGCCGGAATATCCGATTTTCAGTGCACTGTCCACCACTACAGTACCCTCCTTCAGTTCTTCATAGTCGGTGGAGAACAATAAAATGCACACTTTGTGTTCGAAAAAAAAATTCTTCATTGACTTCCACGGTAGAAGGATGGACCGCATTCCACCTCTCTGCAATAGGCCGGGACATGCTTTCTGAAAATGTCTTCATTTGCAGAAGTTCTTTTCTCAGACGTATGCCGAGTCCTGGCGCCCTTATGGCAAGCAGCCATTTTAATAGGGTTTTGAGCACATTAAGCTGTAAAAGGTATAAACAATTCAAAAAGCCATGAAAATGGTTAATTTTGCTCAAAATGAATGCAAATTAGTCAAAAGTTTGTCATTTTATTAAAAGGTGCCTTAAGGTTGTGGTAAGCGAAAACACTGAAAACGACAATATTGCGTTTGTTTCGTACTGTGGGACCTTGGCAAAAGGAAATTA